>JAKLMB010000033.1:0-397414 GCA_022813625.1 Aaosphaeria pasadenensis
TTATACTACTCCTAATACTTTCTAGAATATATTCTAATACTTAGATATAAATAGTATTCCTCTATCTATAATAAATTCAGCTAGCAGCCTATAGCTTGCTCTAAGTGTCTTTATTACTTTATACGCTAGTTCTAATGCTATAATTATCTTATTTATAGGTACAAAATATACATATTTCATGCATTAATTAATAATAACTAGTATGCTGTCGCACTTCCTCCTAGATCCTGGTTCTTTAGATATAGGTAGTTTAATAATAAAGTCTATTATAATACTATACTAGGGTGCTTCTAGTACTAGGTTTAGTTATAGTAGTCTATATGCCTTATATCTTTTAATATTATTCTATTAGTATTTAGGATATTCCTTAACTACTTTCTCTGCTATTTCTTGTAGTTTTAGGATTTTATATAGTTATAAGACTTTATTAATAGTCCCTTATATACCTAGGTAGCTGTATATTTTATCTTTATAAAGGTTTCTTACTACTTCTTTATAATTTCCTTTGTAGATAGTAATACTTTATACTAATTCCTCTTAAATCTAGTTATATTATAAAGTTCTATCTTCTTTAAGGATAAATATAGCTTCTGTTCTTTCCTTATTATCTTCTAGTATTAGGTTAACTCTTCTGCTGAGCGCGTCTGCTACTCTGTTTAGTCGTCCTGCTTAGTAGATAATTTTAAAGTTATAGTCTGCTATTATTTCTGCCTATTATATTTATCTTTTATTTAATTCCTTTATTATTATAAAGGCTGCAAGGTTTTTATAGTCTAATAGTACTTTAACTTCTTTTTATGCTCTTATTAGCTGCACTCTCTACGCCTTAAAGTAGTCTATTATTACGAGTAGTTCCTTATTGTAAATGTTGTAATTTTGTTCTTCCTTTAAGAACTTTCTTAAGTAGAAGTATACTAGTCTCTATTTCCCTTTTTTATCTTTTTAGGCTAGTATACCTCCTAGTATAAAGTCTAATATATTAGGTTTAACCCTAGTATCTTTCTTAGGGTTATATATTTTTAAGATTCCTTTAACCTTAAAGTATTTTTTTTACTTCTTTAAAGGCTTTATCTAGTCCTTTTTCCTATTTATACGTGTTATTTTTCTTTATAAGTTTTAATAAAGGTGCTATTACTTCTAAGTAATTCTTTATAAACTGTTAATAGTAATTTATAAATCCTAGGAAGGATTATACTTCTTTTACTTTTCTTAGGGCTAGCTATTCTAATACTTTATTAACCTTTTCTAGGCTTATTTCTATACTATTAACTCTAATAATAAACCCTAAGTATTTAGTTTTTTATATATAAAACTTACTCTTCTCTAGCTATATTAGTAGGTAATACTATTGTAGCTTTTATAATACTTTTTTAACATGCTCTATATATTCTTTTAGCGTTCCTTTAGAGTATACTAGTATATTATCTAGGTAGGCTGTTATAAATATGTCTAAGTATTTGTGTAATGTGTTATTAATAACTGCTTAGAATGTTGCTAGGGTGTTTGTTAACCTAAATAGCATTACTATTATTTTATATAGGCTGTAGCATATCTAAAAGGTAGTTTTCTACTTATAACCTTTAGTAATCCTAATTTAGTAGTATCCCTCTTAGATATTAAACTTTATTATCTACTTAACTCCTTAAAGTCTATCTATTAATTCTTAGATAAGTAGTAGTAGGTATTAATTTTTAATTATTATATTATTAAGTTTTCTATAGTTAATATATAGTTATAGTTTCTTATTTTTCTTAGGTATAAAGAGTATTAGTACTACTATAGGGCTTTTACTTTTTTAGATAAACTTCCTTTTAAGATTCTTATTTAGGTACTTTTTTAGTTCTTTTTCTTAATCTTATATTAAGGGTAGTATTCTTAGTACTAGTAGTTTTTTATCTAGTTCTAGATCTATCTTATAATCCTATAGCTATTATTTAAGAAGCTATATTTCTTTACTTTCCTTAAATAGATTCCTAAATATTTTATATTCCTAGGGTATCTCTATAGTTTCTATTTTAGACTTTTCTAAAGTTTTATAGATTTAGATAACTTCTACTTTTAAGAGTCTTTTCTTATAGATTCTTATAATCTTATAAGTAGATATCTTACTAATCTAACTAATTAATAGTAAGCTTTAAACTATAGGTTCCTTTTATATACTAGTAACCTTTCTTATAGGCCTTTAGCTATATACTATTTTCTTTATCTAATCTATAGATAGGTTAAATTCTTTTAACTAGTTATAGCCTAGGAATATATTAGTACCTTCTAGGTATATAATTCCTAGTAAAATTCTTTTCTTATTATTTTTAACTTATAATATTATTAGTATAGTTTTTATATTAATTAATCTATTTCTATAGCTAATATCTAAGCTATTTATAAGTATAACTCTTATTAGTATTTTCTTAACTTTAAACTTAAGTTCTAACCTTTTTATATACTTTAGTAATATAAGGGTTTTTATAGCTCTACTATCTAGTAGTACCTATATTTTCTAGTTATTAATTTTAGTATCTATTATATATTCTTTCTTATTATTATAGATGCTTTTTATTCTAACTATCTTATTATTAAGATTAAGGATCTACTAGTTAGTTCTTAGGGATAATCTAAAGAGTAATATAAAGTAGTTATAAGGTAAGAATAATAATAGCAGTAGAATAGTAGAGTATATTATTTAATACTAACTTAGGTTAAATATAGAAGACTATAGGAGTATTCTAAGTTCTCTATATAATTCCTATCCTTACTTCCTTACTAGTAAGGGAGTAAGGATATTATATATTAGTAATCCTTACTATTAACTAAGTAAGGAGGTTATGTAGGTTATATAACCTTACCCCTTATAAGTGCTTAGCTATCTAGTGTCCTTGTTGTTGCTATACTAAACCATTAGGTGTTATTTCTTGGATTATAACAATACCTTACTTATAGTTACCTCTTATATTACTAGTACTTAGCTAAGTTACTAGGAACCCTCTTATAACTATTCTATAAGTCCTATAAATAGTCTAACCTATTTCTAGATAGATTCTAGGTAGTATCTAGTAGGAAGGTTAAGATAGATTATAATAATAAATTAAAAAATTAGCTAGTTATAATTAAAGTACTAAAGTTAAATTAAAAATAATAAGCTACTAAGCTATCTAAAGTAAGAAAAAAATATCTTTATATAGTAAAATAAGTAGCTATTATATAGGCTATTTACTAGATAGTAGTATAAAAGCTATATCCTTTATCTAATCTAGTAGTAAAAGCTATATTATCTAATATTAATACTTTATTATCTAATAGTAATTAATTATAGTAATTAACTATTATAATAGGTAGAGCTAACCTTAGATTATTTATAGTAGTAGATATATAAGAGTATTATATAATAATAAGATTAGTAGGGCCTTTCCTGCTATAACTATATATTCCTACTAGCTGGTCCTTTTTATATTAGGTTAGGTATAGATACTTACTTAATTAAATTTACAAAACTTTCTAGGTACATTCTTTAAGGGCTATAAATTAATTACTTATTACCCCTAATTATAACTGTTATTTAGGATAATTTCAAGTTTATTAAGAAACACCAAAGAAATTTGTCAAGAAGATGAGCAGGGAGATCGAGCGCATTAGCAAAGAATGGAGGAAGAGCCGATTGACAGCAGAAAATGTAAGGTAGTGACTTGTTATTGCTACTCGTGTGATCGTCATCGCGGAGTTGTAGTCCGGAGATACTCTTTACAGGTACATGCAGAGATCTACATGGGCGAGTCCGATTCCACCGAGATTTTCTTTCCTTTGATGAACTCCGTTTCGGTCGCTCCATTGAACAAAGATGTCCTGGCATATCGCAGGATAAGTACACTAGTAAACCCCGGGAGATCCAATGCTCTATGTAGAGAGATATGCTCGGACAGTGTCACCTGTTACTACGACTTG
Source organism: Aaosphaeria pasadenensis (assembly GCA_022813625.1). Taxonomy (NCBI): domain Eukaryota; kingdom Fungi; phylum Ascomycota; class Dothideomycetes; order Pleosporales; genus Aaosphaeria; species Aaosphaeria pasadenensis. Next base: position 3,937 of record JAKLMB010000033.1, read on the forward strand.
AGTAATGCGTATACACCGGTGACTCCTGTATCAAACTGTGCATTCTGCAAGGTGTTCTTCCAGTGAAAATATAAAAACAAGCCTAGGGTATACCTTCGAGAACCGCACCCAACCTACTACTATTGTTCAATCTTTCCAATAGTGTCTACATATTCGCTCTTTACAGACTACACGATCGTTATACAATTTATCAAGAAACCTTCTACCAACAGCTATGCAATTACTCAGGGCCTCTCTTTTTTCCCTTTTTGCGACTGCTACTCTCGCTGCAGTAATCAATACCTCCAACATCCAAGTTGCTCCACCTTCTGCAGGCACTCCTGGTACCCCACAAGAGGACAATAGTCGCAAAGAGCTCGAAGCCAGAGCCATAACCAACCCGCTCAGGAGGTACACAATGATATGCCCAGGGACAGATGGGTATGTCGATTTGTACCCAAACAACCTGAATTACCCGAGGTACAAGTGCACAGATCACCTGAGGTGCAGTACCATCGATGGTCAACTTAAAATTGATGGAATGATAAACAACCACGAACAAATCATAGGGTTGGAGAAATGTAAAGAGCTAAAATGTCGTTGTAAAGGGAAGAAGGATTATAACTTTTCTGGGAAATAAGTAGAATTACTTGTTATATTGAAGCTTTCAATTTCCTAGCAAAGCAACAAACAAGCATGTCCTACTTGAAGTATTAAGCTTCTTACACTCATTATCTTATTAGGCTATATGAAGAAACAGGTATAAATTCAATATATTCAGTAATAAAGCTGCAAGAGCAAAATCTTGACTGCAACAGCGAGGTAGCATTGCATATAGGGATATAGTAGGACCTACTACATTTAAAAGATCTCCAAAGTCGAAATCAGATTGATGGACCGAACTAGCTTTTCCGCCACCGTGTAGTGTCTATCACGCTTCATTTAGCAATGAAATACGCTATTATCCTCCTAGTTGCTCTGGTCTTTCGCCAGTCCCAGGCACACTATCTCACAGGTCGCTTGATATTTGACAACTACTGGACTGATACTTGGGAATATGTTCGCAAGATTAGCCCCTATGATGGACCCTTGAGCGATCCAAACCTCGCCTTGGTGTATCCCAATACTGATCCCGCCTCCCTCGATTTGCGCTGTGGTCGCAACGCTACCATAAACTGGTCTACAACAAAAACAGCAGTGTTGAAGGCAGGCGACAAGGTTGGATTTGGAGCTGGAGCCCCAACAATAAGTTTGGATAAAATTGCACGCATCTATCACCCTGGATTTGGCTCGGTGTGGATGTCAAAGTCCCCCCATGATGATGTCGACAGATACGAAGGAGATGGAGATTGGTTCAAGATATTGCAAATCGTAGGGCGCACAGAGCAGTCGCTTGACTTCGAGGATCCAGGAAATAAAAACCTATACGACAGATACAAGGCAATGTGGGGAACATTCAATGTCCAGAGTGTAAGTTCTGTCACCACTTCATTACTACGCTAGGGCCTTTTGATGCTGACGCTTACAGTGGAACTTCACCATACCTGCAACGACACCACCTGGGAAGTATTTGCTTCGCTTTGAACACGTCTTCCCGAATACATATGATAGCCAATTTTATGTGAATTGCGCTCATATAGAAGTCGTTAATCCTGGCATCGTCGGGACTCCCAGCCCTCTAGTCAAGATCCCGGGGATCTATGAGCGGGGTCAGCCCGGTACGTACTCAAGGGCGTAAAGAAACATTAACAGACGCTTATTTCTTGCCTAGACGTTTATTTTGATCATTATAATTCGTCTTTCATCGAACATCCTGAAGATATATCTTGGTTCATTCCCCCTCAGCCAAATGTTTGGAAGGGTTGACTGAGAACGATGTTTGATAAATATTATCACGGAAAGATTCCCACTATGAAGTCTGGCTCAAATTTTGCGATAACTGTTTCTCTGGTAAAGGATTTAGCAATTTTCTTGTTGCCATGAATAATCTTGTTGAGGACAGTGTGTATTGTTGAAGCGTTCCTCTTCAAGACACCAAAGCTTTTGACTAGAAATGATCTGGGGCATGGAAATAACATGCAAATTTATGCTTTCGTCGAATATTAGTGAATGACCCACAGTGAATGCTCTATGAAGCCATATGACACGTAGATTGCTCTGCTAGCTGCAGGGCCAGTCGATGAAACATGACCACTCATAGATGCAGTTGTTACGATTCTTTAATATACGGGTAAAATGTGTCAAAGCAGGATCGGATTTTCACGCAGCTATTAGGACATGTGGGCGGATGAATTGATTCTATCCTAGAATTGGGGAAGGGAAGAAAGCGGTTGCATAAGGTTTGTTGTGTTTAGCTTTGGGTTTCCTCATAGATGTACATATAGGCATGTTTGACTGCGTAAGCTCACGATGATATAATCCTAGAATATCTAAATTATCCCACCCAATTAAAATTGTTTTTAAGAATCACCATATGTGAAAGCCATCCACACGTATCAGACGCGTACACTGCATGTAGAGTGAGAGCGACGGTTATGCCCACAGGAGACAAAATATTGATGATAATTTTGACACCACCAGATAAGTAAGAAATCATAAGGATATAGAAAAATTTCCATCCTATCTGAAAATTTCTGCTTTATTGAATGGTTGAATCATTTTGTTGTCAGAAGACGTTGTCTAAAAAATCGAAGATGCGGTCAAGTCGTTGTTTGCGATTGATCTCTGTGCACGACATACTAGATTGAGGAGATAGTGTTTCTTCATTAGCTGAGACGAACTCGAAAATACAGCAGCAACGTGCCCTGAGGCTATTCCAAGATGTTTCTGATAAAGGATAACACTGTTCAGCAATTCGAAGAACAGAGAGTCATTGTTCCTCTTGCGCAAGAGCTGCTACACAAATCTAATGATGCACAAGTACCCCGAGGGAGCCAGAGATTCAACGGTTACAATCCGAAAATTACACCAATACCCAAGTCGTCATTGAGTCTTCTCAATGCTCTGTTTGCTTCCCTTGCGCTTCGGCGATCAGATCTGGCGCGACGTCTTTATGCGCCGACCCCTTCAGATCGTGCTCACCCATTTCGCCATCCCATCCATGTGCCACCAGGTAGGCACGGAATCTTTCATCTTCCAGCCTCAAATCATCGCCCTTAAGGTCGCGGACAAAGAATCTCGTGACTAGCATACCGGCGATACCACATATTGCGGCAATGATAAAGGTCCATCGTTTTCCGAGATGATTCTGGATTGGGGTGAAAGCTTCTGTACCAAGGGCAGCGCCGACTTTCCCGATTGCAGCAGAAAAGCCATAGCAGGTCCCACGAACTGCAGTTGCGTATGACTCGCTGCTAATGAGGCCCAACATATCGCCAGGCCCCAAGTTGCCTGAAGACTGCATCAAGCCGTAGAATACAACGAATAGGGGGATGATCCTAGTAATTTGGTCGTACGCACAACCAATTATGAGACCAAAAACGAGATAGCCGCTAAAGCCAACCATCATTGTGCTTCGGCGGCCTATCTTATTACAAAGATAGGCACCAATGAACACACCAGGCAGGGCAATTGTACCGAGAAGAAGCTGGTATTCAGCAGTCTTCACAATGTTGGAACCTTTCACAACGCTGGAAATGATCGTGCCCTGTAAGTTTCTCACGTCAGCTACTGAAGATATGCTAGTCCTTATACTTCGGCGATCGAACAAGCTGAGTAACTTAAGTTGATCTGCGGGAGAGATTCAATGAACTTACGGAAAAAACCCCATTGGGGAAAGTAATCTAGATTTTCGTTAAGATTTGAATGAGAGTAATTGCGATGGTGGCCACTTACAAAGTCATACAGAAACCACGCCCCAGCAGTTCCGATCAGATCCTTCCAGTAATATCGAAGAACCAAAAGATAAGGTACTCTCTTTTTGATAGCACCGCGCCTGTAGAGTTTTGAGTTGAGCATTTTCATCCGGAAGTAAAAGACAGCAAGCGGGATGATACAGCCAATACCGAAACATACGCGCCACACGGTCGATAAGTGGTTGACGCCAGCTGCAGAAATGACAATGAGGAAGATGATCACTGCGAGTGGTCCTCCAAATGAAAGGGGTAGATTGGTGACGAGAACGAATATCGGTCCACGGTTCTTCAAAGTTCTCTCGTTTGCTGACTCGCTCGCGCTGGTCGAGGCAGCTGGATATTCACCCCCCGCCCCAAAACCAACAATCCCACGGGCTATGGTCAGCATCCAGAACATGCCCATTGTGGTAGTTCCATGAGCAGCAGTGGCGAGAATTCCACCAACCACAACCATTAACGTGGTGAGGATGATGGCGAATTTGCGTCCAAGATAGTCACAGGTAAGGCCGACGACTACCTGGCCAAGTACCTCGCCTACGAGTAGAGCATTGGAGACTCGAGTTTTGACCGCGGCAGTGTACACCTTGGGATACTTCTTCGTGAACAGCACATTCAACATCGTCCTGTGAGCCGTCAATACATATAGAGAGCACATATCGTTTTTGCTAGTAAACCTTACATGAGATTGTTTTGATATCTGATGGGCGATGAGCATATTGCGTTTCCGTCATAATTAGGTCATGACATACCCGTCTGAGGCTAGGCCAGCGCCAGCTGCGATAATAGTGAACAAATCTGAAATCCTTTGCCGTCTCGTGAGAGCCTGTGTTTGCGACGAAGCTAGATCCTCAGAGGCCACTGACTCTACGACGGCATTTGAGGTCTTGCTGGTACCTTTGTGCTCGTCAAGGGAGGAGGTGGTGTTCACCTCGAGACTATCAACGGGTGTTGAATTCGCCATTGGAGTCACAGTGAGAGCACAGTTGAACAGTTGGTAGTTTTCGAGATGACTGACGTAAGTTCGATGAACTGGAATGAGGAAATCAGTCAAGTACCCAGGCTCTTGAAATGGGAGTGCTTAGGGACTCTTGCACGAAGGATGGCGACGGGGTCTTTATAGTAGAAGAGCGGCAACAGAGTGACGCGCACTCGTATCACGATGTATACTTGATGGTCAACGTCCTAGTTTATGACTTCTTCCCTCCGTTTTTTTACCATCCTGATGAGAGCGCATGCCTTCTTCGTAGCATCTGATTCGTAGGATAATCAGAACTCTCAGTTGTACATTCTGAGCGCTATCTCGTGCACGTGGATTCAAATACCGCATGAAGAGAAGATACAGTGCCACAGCTTGGAGAAGCATTAGCTAGGGCCGTATAGGCCCCTGCGTCGAGGCTTGAACAGGTGGATCAAAGCCCTAAGCGCGGATCTGAAAGCGTCTGTTTCACAGTCTAGTATCTTTTATATGGAAGCACCCCGTTTTCTTTCCAGTATTGCAGTCTTGACTAGAAGCCACGGTGACCGTCTTGTTTGATTACAACGATGAGTATTGTCCTTGGCTAACAGCCCTGTTATGCTTCCTATGTTCCGATATGAGGACGACGACCAAGTTGTTCTTGATTATGAAGGATATTTGTGTGCTCGCCCTAGCAGACACGGAAATGGCGAAATCATCGTCCACTACGCAGAAATTAGGTTAGATGTATCATTTGAAATATCATAGGAAGTCGGCATCGGCAATAACCACCTAGATCCAAGTCGATTCGGAAATAAGTCTCAAGGAACGTTGCCCAACTTGTGAAATAGAGTCCACGTGGGCGGCATAGTAGGCTTTCGGAAGGGGAGAGCTCGCGCGACCACGACCCGACTACGGATTGCACGGCACGCCACCAGTACCCTAGTTGTCTTGACAAGTATGAATACGAAAGCTTGCGCAAGCTTGCGAAAGCTTGAGCGGAAAAAGCGAACTTGGCCCGTTGCAATGGTAAACCTAATTTGTGTTCCCAACGCAACGATGTGAGTAATTGCACAGCTATGAGAGCAGATCGTAGAGAAGGTTGGCTGGTGTTGCAATATTGTAAGCGTACGATGGGCTGAGTCGACCCACACCACACACACTTACTGTGTACATATACACATACTACCTCGTAAACGGATTGCACATAAGAAAAAACTTTGTATCGCAGATGTGTCGTTCGTGCGATCAATGCCCTTTCCAGGGCCCTTCTCGCCTATTGTGCCGTCACCGATGATGTATCATTGCACATGGACTGATATCACTTTCTTTACGGGCTCGGTACCTGGAGAGGAATCTGCTTGATAGTATAGTCATTCCTCACTTAATCGCATCCAAAGATCCACTTCCATTAAATGACTACTGTTAGCAATTGAAGCGAACATGGTCAGAAGATCGTAGGCTGGTCAAGGGAATCAGTGTCAATTATAACTTTTCTGTTACCGAAAGACTACGGCAGTCTTTAAGCCTCTAAGGAAACTCAACGAAATTCCAGAGAAACCAAATACCACTACAATGAAATTCCAACCAGGGGCGCTATCAATACAGCCATGAACATGGGCCGGGTAATAGTTACAGATAGATGGAATCATCATTGCTTTTCAAACTGCAGTATTGTTCAAAGTTGGCAAAGAGCGTTAATAATTGTCAATTGTCTATAAAAAGATGATGCAAGGATTGGACTACACAGATTTCAGATCTAATGACTACGACCATAACCGTTGGGATACTGTCTTTTGGACTGTTGGTAAGCCAATGTCGATGGATCAGTATCCTCACAGCTTGATACAATTGCTTCAATACCGTGTTCGTGGAGATTCATCAATTCCTTCTCTTAACCCCCCCCCCCCCCCCCCACTTTCCTTTCCCTCTGGTTATACTAGGTGATCTTTAGCACTTATTCCGTCAATCATGAGTGCCCTAATCCCCGAAAGTAGATAGGCAGAAAATTGCCCAGAACTGCCCAGAATTGCGCAGAAGTAAACCAAATAGTGCTGATAGGTGTTCGACCTAAAATAATCTCTGAAAGACCCATGTAGGGATGGCCAAACTATGCATGCAGCCTCTTGGCAAGGTACCGCCATTATTGACGCAAGATCAGATGAGGTTCAGGTCGATTGGCGTTGACTCGGTCGCTGTAGGCTGAAAGGAGATGGAATACAGGGTATGCGAGGGATTTGGGCGAGCACACACAACAGTGGCTAGCATACAGGTCATAAAGTTGTAGTCGAACCGTGGGTTGTGACTTGAAGACATAACAGTATTCTCTCCTTGATGTCATATTATGGATATCTTTTGCAAACTCGATGAAGTTACACCACCTTGCGACCGCACCAAGATAGATGACGAAAGTCCACAGGTCACCGAGGCAAACGCAAACGCAAATATAGGCCGGAAGGAGGGCCAGAGCAGGGTCGATATATTCTTGGGTGCTGGGCTGATCGCCACGTTCTGGTCCTGAAAATCGGCGATCAAGAAGGCGCCAGATAGGACTAGTATTAGGGTGAGATTGGTGGTTTTGGCTGTACGTCAATCGTCGTCTTCGATGACAAGGCCTATCTCAGTTGCGTTCTTGACTTCCCCGCCACTTTGTGTTTCCTCCTCTTCTTCCTGATGACGCTTTTCTAGCGCGGAGTTTGGCGCGAGCTTCTTGATCTTATTTCCTTGCGTGGGTAAATCAGCATCGTTGTCATTAGCTGAACCATTGGCAGAACCCTTTTTCTGCTTCGCTTTCCTGGCTTTTGCCTTTTCTCGTTTGGCCCTGTTCTTCTCTGTCTTCTCGCGGTCTTTCCTGTCCTGCTCGTCCTTCTTCATATTGAAGTCTTTTTCATTCTCCTCCTTCTTGACCTCTTCGTCCATTGCTCGCAAGCGTTCATACTCCCGTCGACGACTAGCCTTGTAAACATGGAATTCGCCTGAACCAGCACCTGCGCTTGAACCTTGAACATTGGCGACGATCTCTGGGGGCGGGGCGACGCCTTTTTTTGGGCCCGAACTTGGAATGTGAATATCGCGGTCGGGCTTTGCGAAAAGGGCCTCGACGTCTGCGGCATAGCCGGCTCGTGGAGTGAGTGCTCGTCGCTTGACGGGGCGTTTGGAGCGTGGATCGGCGGACGTGGGGATGGACTCGGGAATGTTTTCAGACATGATGGAATGTGAGTATATTCGTTGGGAAGCGAACTGTTGATGAGTTGGTGTTGACGAAGAAGGAGAAGGGCGAGGGTGAGGTATGAGGAATGAAGTGTTATGACATGAGAGTTGAACAGAATGGAGAGTGAAAGGAAGGAAAGAAGGAAGGATGATCAATAAAAGTAATTATGAAGACGGTGAGACAATCTCAGTATTAGTCGTAGTATATTAGGTAGGTACTCGTACTAATACTCGTGATGCAAAAGAGGATCATCTACCTATGAGGTAGTAGATGTACTGTGTACCAATGTATAGATACAGGTAGTCAGTCAGTCAGGATGAGGGAGGAAACTATTTGACGCGCCGTTGCCCAATACGCGCATTCTACAGCATCACGTGATTCGCCCCCACGTACTTGCCAAGAAGAAGGGTTCTGTTCTAGCCAAGTCCTATAGGGATATACCTAGGTAGTTACTATATATATAGGAAGTAGAAGAAGCACAAGTAAAAGAAAGAATAGCATCAGAAGAATAGCAAGAGTAGGAAGACAAATAGAAGGAAAAAGAGAAAAGGAAATGGAGTTTCTAATGTTCAATCAATATAAAGTGTTGGCCATTTTCCATAGTATGTACACATCATATTGTAGTAAACTATATATACTGTGTTAGGTACGTTAAGACTTCCTGACCTGGTCCAAGGATGAATAATGAATTAATTAATAATGATGAGAGAATGGGACGGGTGGCGGAGTGTTTTCCTTTTATTAATTCTGTACATCAGTTGACTGTCATGAATTATTTGACACTCGCCACCATTCGTCACTGCCACTGCCCAGTACTAAGTAGGTAAGTAGTGCCTCCACCAAGCTCTCATGAAACACTCACCTACACCTACACCTACACCTATTACGCCCCTTGGAAAGACATAACTACACCTAAACTTCTTCCACATTTACCACATCTTCCACATTACCGACACTTCCATCGCACACTCCCCGACCTCCTCCCCCATAGATACCTCCATACCTCCATAAACCCACCCAACTACGACCCCTCCATTCTCCACCTACTTTCTTCACCGGCACGCAATCCATATATTCCCAGCAAACCCAACGCCACCATGGGCAAGCCGCGGGTAAGTATTATTTGCCCATGACGGCAACTGTCAAGTCATACAAACCCCTTCTGACACATGCACCATCAGATGATTATCCTCGTCCGGCATGCCCAGTCCGAAGGAAACAAGAACCGCGACATCCACCAGTTTATACCAGACCACAGGGTCAAATTGACACCTCATGGCCAGAGCCAGGTATGCGCTCGCATAACCTCCGCTTATACATATTCAAATTCATTGCTGATCAAAGCCCACGGAATCCATATAGGCAGAGGAAGCCGGCAGACAACTCCGCTCTCTGCTTAAGCCAGACGATACACTCCAATTCTTTACGTCACCCTACCGTCGCACGCGAGAAACTACCGAAGGCATCCTCAAAACTCTCACCTCCGACGATCCCACCCCTTCTCCATTTCCACGTCATAAGATAAAGGTCTTCGAAGAACCTCGATTGCGTGAACAGGACTTTGGCAACTTTCAACCGTGCTCGGCCGAAATGGAGAGAATGTGGCAAGAAAGAGCTGATTACGGGCATTTTTTCTATCGAATTCCTCACGGAGAGAGCGCCGCAGATGCATACGACAGGATAAGCGGGTTTAATGAGAGCATGTGGCGCCAATTTGGAGAGGAAGATTTCCCCAGCGTCTGTGTGCTCGTGACACATGGACTCATGACAAGGGTATTTCTTATGAAATGGTAGGTCGTCGTACATGCGTTGCACCTCCCGCGCAATCCACAATCACGCTGACGTTCCTTCAGGTACCATTGGTCTGTTGAATACTTCGAAGATTTGCGAAACGTTAACCACTGCGAATTCATTGTCATGAAACAGAATCCTACAAACGGAAAATACATATTGCAAAACGAACTTCGTACATGGTCAGAACTCAAGCGAAGAGCGGCCGTCGCAAACCCGACGGGGCAAACTCCAATTTCAAGTACCCCTAGTAAAGGTTTACCGGCCCCAGGAGTCTTGCATTCTTCTCCTACCATCCCGGTGCGCCGCTGGGGAGGTTGCGCAACTGGTTGCACTCATGACAAGATGAACTGGCCCCGCCGGGCCATGCGCAAGAACACCGCCGACTACATGGGCGGTACACTGCCAGCGCCAGCACTTCCTAGCGGCATCATTGAGGACGAAAAAGACGATCACCCAATCGCTTCGCAAGAAGCTGAGCACACTCCGACCATTGCCGAACCTACGCCTTCAAAGTTAAGTCGGAAGCCAAGTACTAAGACTATACCTGGTCCTGCGATGCCCCTTACGCCCGCTTCCCCTAATGACGCCTCGGACGATTCTTTTACTTCGGATGATGCAGCGGGCAGTAGTGACGGCGATAAGGCTGCATCCTCGGTTCCACGTACACAGCAGAATCCTGCCCCGAGAACTGCAGCGATCATGAGGCACTTGCATCCGCCTCCGGGTGTAGCTCGCACTCGAGCTTCTGGTGATGGATTCTCGGACGACTCGGACTACTTCCCAGGCATGCAACATGCACATGCTTACTCGTCGCCCTCGAAAACGACTAATGGGAATCATGGGCGATCCAGACTGCGGGCTAGTTCGAAGCATCGGCAACAGAGTAAAGAAACCAAACTTGCTCGTAGAATGAGCGAAAAGAATTGGATGGAGGAAGGTGGCCTAGGTTCCGGTGCTCGAGCTGATACTCTCGGCGATGGCAACGAGACAGGCAACGAGACATGTTCTGCGGACCGAACCGACTCACCAACTACTAATAATCACTCCGAAAAGCCAATACTGCGTGAGGCGTTGAAGGGCGACATGATCGTGGAGAACGGCGAAGATGAGTCCGAAGATGGATCTGACAAGCTGGCCATGCTTGCAGCGCAACATAAGGTGGGGGAGAAGGATATAGAACGACTTAAGGAGGAGGACAGGAAGGGGTTCAGCGAAATTTATTAAAACTATGTAACGATACCACGAGTAAGATCGCATTCAGCTGTAGACCGGCGGAACACTCTAGTCAGGACCGTTTTAGCGACTAGGTACGAATGATATCCACTGTTTTTCCACTTTAAAGTATGCTCTTGTCGTGCAGTTCGAAGGGAACCGCCTGCACTAACACGCCAGGAGTGAGAAGAACATCATACTGTCGCAGGCGAATTCCGCGGGAGGAAAATATGGAAGTACGTAGTGCAGATTATCAAGGGGATTCCGGGAGTGTGCTCCACCTTCCGCCGTTGCGATAGCGTCGGGACAATGATACATAGAGGTACATATCGAACCAAATCACTTGCTTTGAAGAGGGCGCACCGCATCTTCTCTCGGATGCATCATATTCATTTATCAATGTAAGAAAACAAATGATTTCTATCACATCATTGCCCTCGGTCTGACTCTCAAATGTATAGTGGTCTTATTGGATAGATAGGCACAATAGTATAAGTAGAACGATCTCCCTACCTCTCATGTTGGCTTACCCTAGATCAAGGAGTCGTCATTGGTATACGTAACCCATCCCTTGGTCCTCCATGCCTCCCTGTTGAATACTGCCATCAATGCAAAACTGGTAAATGGGGTAGCTGGGGAAGGCGTCCAGGTTTGCGGAAGAAATCACAAACATGCCTGACAGACATTTAACCAATGAGGATATGAGTCTTACCTCGGTGCATCTCGATCCTCTGTTTGTACCACTTGTGCAATAAAGCACACCCGGCTTTAAGTCAATTAATGTTATATGTTCGAGCCCTCTAGATTTAAGTATACTGCAGGGTGCTACGCACTGTGCCTGGTACCTGATACTTACATGTTTGTGCGCAATCAACCGCCTTCATGGCCTAATCACATACCCATGTACCTGGCAAGTTGGTTAGCCACTCACTATTTATGATTGGGAGTGCGCGCGTTCTAGATCAATGTCGGATGTAAAAATGTCGGAAATATTGACCACCACTTCGCCATTTCCTGCACAATTCTACAACGAAGACTGTTTCAATTTTTAATGTCGATGTGCTCTTTCTCGAACTGACCCTGAAAATCACACTCTCCTGGCGAAAAGTGAAACCGTAATGTGAGCAACCCACTTGCCTATGTGGTATTCATCTTTTGTAATAGACGTATAATCTCTGCTTCGACATGTATACCCGGGATAGTGGAATGAGACAGAACGTGGATGTTCCTAGAGCATTCCGTGATGCTAACAGGAAACTACACAACATTTTGTACTATAGCTTGCCAATTCTCCTACTTTTCTCAAGAGCCGTCGCAGGAATATCTGAAGATATTCTGCCACGTTTTTAAGGTAAAAGTCTTCGTGCGTAGCAGCACTCAAGAATAGGCCCGAAAGCAAAGTAGTGATTTTATCAATGACCCTCCAAGATTGTGTTAAGGCGGACTCTGTTTTTCTGCTGAGGTGCAGGGTTAACTGCGTACTCGCCACATTGTGAATCAAGATTGCGGGCTGGTCTAATTGCGAGGACGTCATCTCAATCAGCTACCTGGAATGTTCCGAGTCCACTCATTTTGGATTAACATGGAGCTGCGCAGCCTCTGATATGAAGTCCACCAACCGGAGTTCGGTCCTTCAAACCTTGCCCTCTATATAGACCTAGTCGTAAACCTTTTTGGGTGTGCTGATCGTTCCAATGGAACTTTCCGTGTACAGGTTCCCCGCATATGCTCATTTCATTCAAAAATGGTGAATAGGAGCACTCCCTTTACTATCAGCGGAAACCTTCTGACGGGCCATGCTTAAACGCCTAACAGACCATGAAAGACTACTCCCAGGTGTCATATTACCTTTCATATGTGTCCCCTGGTGATTCATTTTGCTAAATTAGCTATTTTGTGGAATGGATTACGACAATTATTCAGCAGATGTAGCAATAGAAGAAGGGAAAATGTGGAAGGGGTAGGAGAACTCGAGTATAAAGAGAGGGTTGAATCCGGAGAAAGAAGATTGTATCACCAGGAAAACATCGCTTCTGCTATTACCTCCTTTGAAGATAATCGAGAATCCTACGCATCAAGATGAAATTCGCTTTGCTAGTCCTGATGGCCGCAGGGTGAGTTTCAACATGATCAGTCCTAGATTTGATTATTCACTAAGTCTTCACCAGTGCCATGGCCGTCCCTGTTGTTGAACGTCAGGAGGCACCCCCATCTTTCACTGGAGGGTTTCGTAAGTGGATGGAGTTCATGCATTGAAGAAATGAGGCAGTGACTGACAGTCGCATAGCACCAGCACCTACGGGGGGTTTCCGTAAGTTGGCATACATAAACACACATAAGAGTGACTGTTAACAATCAAACAGCTGGAGGACCAAGCTTCAGCTTCCGTTAGTGACATAGTCTTAGAATTAGAAGATTTGGACGTTAACTAACAGTGGCCAGCTTCTGGACCGCTCCCCACCGGCGGGTTTCGTAAGTAGTATCTTATTTAATCGTCAAATCCGTTAAGCTGCTCACTGCCAATGTAGCCATTCCAAGCGGTCGTCCGAGCGGCCGTCCAAGTGGTCGCCCAAGTGGCCGCCCCACTGGTGGAAGTAAGTGAAAAGCTCTCCTCATTCTACTAGGCTACATCTACTAATATTCTCGACTAGGACCCACTGATCGTCCCGTACCTACAGGCGGATTTCGTGAGTAGCTATGTTTGGTTATTTGACCTAGGACAGTTAGACTGATCTTTGACCACAGCTGTTCCCACAGGTGGCTTCCGTAAGTTCTCACTGTATATGTATTCACAAGGTGGCTTCCTAACAATCCACACAGCCGGTTTCCCCTCTGGAGTTCCCTCCGGATTTCCAGTACCATCGGCCCCCCCAGCACCCCCAGCACCATCTGCTTAGGCGATTGGAATCTCTTCTAAAGCCGATTTCTATGGTTAGTCGTTGTAGGTGGAACTGATTGGATACATTCGTTACCGCAAGATACTCTATATCGTTGATGGGCAAGTTACATATAAAGTCAATATAACATGCGACATTGCTCATCTACAAATCATCCTTGTTTGTGCTGTTCCTGTGACGACATCAATCATAAGGAAAGACTGCTACTAGAATAAAGTAACATACTATCAATAAATGTTTACTTCGTATCATGCATTTGATAGAACAAACCCTCGCAGTAATCGCACATCAAGTGGGTGCATAGAGGGGCACAATTGCAGGGCCAAATTCAGATATAGAGGTCATGATAACGCTAATTCAGTATATTAATCTACAAATATTGTAGCATCCCGTCTATTCGCCAAGTCTATCCCAGATCATCCGTAGCATCATGTAAGGGAACACGATAATGACCTAGACAAAACACAGATTCTCCTCTGTTCAACGCCCAACGGTGGTATCTCTTACTGACACTGACACTGAACTCCACTTCTAGAAATTGCTTTTGGACACCTATCATTGGAAAACCACAGAATTAGCAGCCTAGTTCTGGGGCAAAAGAACACCTCGGTATCTCATCTTGCCATCCTTCAAAGTCTGCATTGCCTCTGTAATACCATCTGCAGTCAAGGGGAACTCGTTGATGATGGGCTTGATGTTATGCTGGGCGGCAAACTCAAGCATCTTTCTGTGCTGTGCGCGAGGGGCAACAACGGAACCCTGGACTCGGATGCCATTGAGAAGGAGAGGCATGTAGGGAATGGAGAAGTTGCCTTCGGCGACAGAGAGAGGGAAAATCTTGCTGTCAGGCGCCATTACGGGCAAAATCAACTCCCAGTCTAATTAAGGACAATTAGCAAAATTCACTTTGAGGCCACTTGGTTTTGACATACCTGGCTGAGCACTAGTGGTAACAAGCAGGCAGTCGACTTTGCGAGTTATATCCAACTCGGTCTTGCCCTTCATGGCAATAAACTCGTTTGCGCCCAACTTGGTAGCCTCTTCTCTCTTGCTCTCGGTTCCAGAGAAGACAACGACGTCGCATCCCATCTTGCTGGCGAACTGGATAGCCAAGTGACCTAGACCACCGACACCCATGACGCCAACACGATCCGTGGGCTGGATGTTGTACATGCGAAGAGCGTTCCAGACTGTTGCGCCACCGCACATGAGAGGAGCAGCCTCCTTGTCACCCAAGGCGTCAGGAAGCTTGAACAGGAAGGCCTCCCTCCAGATAGCGCGCTCCGCAAAGCTTCCCTGGTCAAGATTGGCGAATCCGTACATGGCTCTCTCGGGGCAGTATGTTTCCCTTCCTGTAAGACACCACTCGCAGCTTTCGCAGGAATTGTGTTGATAACCCCATCCGACGCGGTCATTCTTTTTCAGGCGGTGAACATTGGGTCCAACCTCTTCGACTACACCAGCACCTTCGTGACCGAGCACCACTGTATGTAACGATCTGGTTAGCGCTGCACAATTCCCATGTCTGGTGACAAATCATATTGCATGGTTCCTGATGCTCAATTTGCATGTTGACCTGGGGATACATACTGTCTACGGTACGATAGTGCTCGTCCGTTCCACAAACGCCAGATGCAGTGATGCGGACAAGGACCTCGCCATCTTTGAGACCAGGCCGCTCAGTCGTAGACTGAACGATCTTGCCGTCTTTAGTGCCCTTGTACACAGTATATGAAGGCATAGTGGAGATTGGGGAATAAAATAATCAGAAAATAAAACTATATGAACCTAGATTGGTGTCGAGGTCGCGGAGTAGAGCTGAACAGTTAAAACTTTGATGAGGATCGAGTCCAGAGAATGAGGGCTCAAACCCTTTTAAAGAATGTCCTGGTAATAATTTTTTTTGGTCTAGGTACCATATTGAAACATGGGTTTTGGCTATGACGTTGTGTGTTAGTGGTGTCCTAGGTATCGGCCATTTGTGATCGCAAAATTTTGATCATTAATCCTAAATGTTGTTAAGATCTTAACTCCGCCAGGCACGTTCCATCCTGGGAGCCCTGTCTTTGATCGGTAGATAGTCCCGTACGGGAATCGTTGCAACAGTTGGACCGTAGCGCTGTGGGTCTTGAATGCGCCGAGGTGAACTTGCTTCAAGGTCAAAGGCCGAGATAGAGACACTTGTTCTACTTCCGCACTGCCGACTTTTGCAGATGCTTAGAGCCTTATCGATGTCGCGCATATCTGTGGCGTCGCTCATTGGAAGGGGAGCATTATGAACAACAAATCAATAAATAAATAATCAATCAGTATCATGTCTTACTATCTTGTAAGCGTGTGCTTACAAACCGGCCATTGTCGGCGAAAATGCGACGACGTTGGACGAACATCAGTCCGCTGTTCATGCCCGAAGATCTTCGAAGAGTGCGAAGATTTTCGTGGAGCATGTAGATTCTAGTGGAAGCTATGGTGACGTAAGACAATTGGTCCGAAACCACCATGCCAAGAGTCGCTCATATTCCCATTCGACGTCACGTCCTACCTATTCGTACTCTTCAGATACATGTATGATGCTTATAATTGCATTTCCCAGAAGTCGTCGAGGGGTCTCACGTGTTGGTGGTGAGATCTGGATCAAAGGGCCTCACGCGATAGATTTCGTCTTTTCCACATGTCCAGTTGGTTGCTACGGAGTAACTGTGTCGCACTATGAGGCGTTCGGATGTGTTTTGAAGATGGCTTCAGTATCTAGTGGTATCTTGGATCGTTAGTTCGAGTGCGATATGTAGAATAAGCTAGACCCGAAAGGAAGTGAGTCGGCGGCGGCTCGATTCCCTCCAGGTTGGTCTCATAAACAACCATTACCAGCCGCCTTCAACATGGATGTCATCTCTCAAAACGGCTTGATAAAGACGAAAGTATAAACGTCTTGCGGTAGCTGTTTGGGGTAGCTATTTGGGGTAGAAGGACAACTTCTAGGTGATTACAATTGTTGCGACTCAGGGCTCACGATATCAACAGTACAAAGAAGTATTTTCGTTAAGGTCATTTAACTTTTTGTCATTTTGGTCTGCAAGCACAATCATGCATATCACAACTATGCTGCATTCCAGATAGGCCCCAATGATCTAGCCAATAGTCTAGTAGAAGAAACCGATGATCTTTCCGGCAACGTGCTTCCTCCTGGCCTCCTCGTGGTCAAGGATACCGGCAGAGGTGGTGAGGACGATGTAACCGAACTGACGAGAAGGAAGCAGCTTGACGACCCACTTCTCGAGGTCACGGAGCTGGACGTTATAGCGAGGGCTGATGACACCGGTCTTGTTGATACGGCCGTTAAGCTGGATGACGATCTTGCCGTTGCGGTGGTCATCAACCTCCTCGAACTCGCCAATGTAACCGTGCCTGGGACTGAGTCAGTATGTTGCGAAAGAATAAACATCGGACATCATGTGAAAGAATCCGAGGACGTGTAAGATCCTTCGCGAAAAAACAATCTATCGGGAACTTAAAGGGCAAAAGTCGTAGGGGTATCAAAACCATTGCCTAGTTATCAACCCGAAAGGATGAAAGAAAAGAGAGGAGAAAAGGAGAAAAAGGGGAAGGGAGGAAAGAAAAAAAAGAAAAGAAGAAGAGAAATGAAACCTACTTCTGCATGGTCTGGAGGAACTTGATGATGACCTTGGAGGAAGGGCGGATCATGACCTGCCTCTTTCCAGCCTTCTCGGCGTTGTTGATGGCGTTGAGCGCATCGTTGAGAACGGAAGTCTTGACCATTTTGTCGGTATTGTAAGGAGATTCTCAATGGCAGGAGGGCGACTGAGGTATCTGGAGATTGTTTCGTTAGCCTTCAGAAGCCAGAGCCAGGAGAGTGCCCCTCAGCATGGAACTGGGGGTTCTTCAGCTCTTGTTGCGAAGGGAGAGCGTATCGCAGCCATCAATCAATGATGACGGTGCGATTGCCAACCCAGGCATTCTGAAGGGCACTCGGGAGGAGGTCGTCAGTGCACATACCTCGATTGTTGGGGGTGATCGTTGGGGTGAGGACGTAGAGCAGAAATTGTCGATGAAAAGAAGAATCTCGAGCTTTTCACGCGTCCTGCGGTGGAATTTTGCAAGAGCGACAGTGCGCTTGCGCGGAAGCGAGACGGGCCGAACATGGTCTGTGCGGTGGGGGCCCAGGTACGAAGGTCAACCAACACAAGACATCAGATGGGAATTAGTATGAGTTCATTGATCCGATTGTTACCAGTGACTTGCCGATACTGTCAAGGATACGATTCCCGTATGCCAATTGTCATATTATTGGCGCATGCGACATATCTGCGCGCGTGTTAGGGTACAGAGGACCTGTTCGGACTTTCATCATTGGCACGTGAGATGCCGGTTCACTGATATCATGACGTTTACCGACTGAGTACTCAGTATTCTTGTCAACAAACTCTCGCCTTAGGTCCACTCGCGTTGGAAAAAACATAATACGTAGACTCTTACGTCGTCACAAACATAAGCTATCTTCGTCATGTCCTCGGAAGCTTGCTGCACATGCGCAGCGCTTCTCTCCTCTATTCCACCGACATACGATGAGAAGACCGAGAAGCCTTCTCGGTATGAACGGCGGCTTGAATGTTGCCACCGAGCAGTATGTGCGCGATGCATAACAGACAACCCGCGGTTCGCAACCTACTGTCCTTTCTGTCAAGTATCAATAGTACCTTCGTCGCTTCCACAAGGCTTGCGCGACCCCCCAGCATACTTGCCACCATCTGGCAGCGAGACTGTAGAAGGGATAACGGATACGGATGGACTTCCACCTTACACCACACATAGCTCTCTAGACAATGGCCGAATCATACCACCGAAAAGCTCCGTTGAGAAAGCTGCCGACGTGCTACACTTCGTGGACCACGACCTTGACTCCATTGCCTCGTTATCTTTACGATATAATGTTCCTGCGGATGCTCTCCGGCGAACGAACGGACTCTATGCTGATCACTTATTAGCAGCGCGCCGTACCGTCCTGATACCAGGCGAGTTCTATAAAGGAGGCGTGAGCTTAAGCCCAACACCTTTGGAGAGTGAAGAGGAGGAAATCCGGAAAGGCAAAGTGCGCAAGTTCATGGTCGGATGCAAAGTTGCCGAGTGAGCAGAACCTTACTATATTTGTGAGATTATGTTCGTGAATATTGGCTGACCAAGAGGGA
Organism: Aaosphaeria pasadenensis; assembly: GCA_022813625.1. Classification (NCBI taxonomy): domain Eukaryota; kingdom Fungi; phylum Ascomycota; class Dothideomycetes; order Pleosporales; genus Aaosphaeria; species Aaosphaeria pasadenensis. The sequence goes on from JAKLMB010000033.1 coordinate 23,043, forward strand.
GTCTCGCTCCTCGATATAGATATGACATGGCGCTTATGTACCTCCAACAGGCAGACTATAATCTTGATGCAGCCATCGAGGCATTCAAAGCTGATGAGCGGTGGGAACAGAAACATCCGCTCGAAGCCGCCAGGAAGGGAAAGTCGAGTAACAGAGTACAGGGCGTTGGAAAGTGGAGATGGGCTTTTGGCGGCAGCGGGGGAGGCCTCACTGGCCAGTTGACTTGAATCGGAACTTTTGACGCCGAATTCTGACTCTGACCCTAGCTGGTACTTTGTATGTACTTACATACATGTACAAGTATTTCTCAACTGCATAGACCTAGACGATTGAATGATACTCGACTCGCGTTTAACCACGTTGTTCAGCCGTACCCGTACTATTATTTGTGCGAGTACCATCTTTTGCATGGACAATGGCGATTAGTAGTGTTCTTCATACAACGGATGAGTTAATTAGGCCAGACAGAAACCATGCCATAGATATATAAATCTCCTTCTAATTGGGTACATCCAGTCCAAAGCAAAAGGCAGGAGAACTCTCTTCATATTTCTGCTCTCCGTGTCTTGCAGTATTGCTCTTGTAGATGTTGTGGAGTCTCCTCCTACTGTGTACAAACACAGTCATTGATGTTTTCGTGGTTGGCTGTGGGACACCAATGGCCTTACAGCATTTAGCGCCGACTCGATGCCCTAACTACCACGACTACCTGCCTGCCTCCCCATGTATGGACATGAATATCATAGAAGCGCTGGCTGTCACTTTGCATATTACCGTTTCAGACACTTACCCCCTGCCTAATGCCTATCCCTTTCACCTGATTGGCGAAGTCATCCTACCCGATCGCGACCAGCAATCTGGACGAGCGCTCCGCTAGCCGAGAGATGGAGAAGATCGCAAGCCCCGGGTGCTTATTCGGGCGCCCCAGGGCCGCGACGAGAGCAAGGGGACGCATGAAAGCTGCATACAGGTCTATTATTGGGAGATGGTGGAAATAATCACTGCTAAATGCGCTCGACTCGGATGTCACTACGAACTGAAGCCGTGCAGCTTACGCGCTGGGCGTTGAACCCCACGCATCAAAGCAGAGCACCATGCTGGGATGGTGATCAATAGAGAGCGATGGGCCTTTTGCTTGCCGCTGTGAGGGCCCGTTTGGTGCTACTCTTTTTATTTTTGGCGATGCAGGAGGGTTGTATGGATGGTGTAGGCCCATGAAACATCCACCGCGACCAAGCTGTTTTAAAGGCAAGGTCAACCCACCCCTTTGTGCGTTCTCATCAAGACACTCAGGCCAAAAGGTTTATACTTCGAAGAGGGAAGCTTTTCTTTGAGAATTTGTTTCGTTCCTTTCATTTCAGTCTCCACATTTCTTTCTTCCCTTGTTCGATTCTTATTTTCGAAGGTTGCTCCTGGTTGTGCTGCCTCGTTACTTTTATTCGCCATCTTTTCTACATAAATATCTTTTCATTACTAGGAAAGAGACATCAAACGGACCTTCGTCAAGCAAAACCATCATACACAGTCGCAATGCAGATCAATCCCGCACCGCTCCACATGGCCCAGGCCATCATCATGGGACTATCGGCCGCGATGAGCGTCGCCATATTGGGAACAGCTGCACACACTCTTGACGTGTTCAGCAAGCAACAATCGTCAAACCCATGGTGGCTTCCTCTCTGGCCTCAGCACTTTGATGTGAACGGTGCCAAAGCCCTGGTTGGATCTGCAGTCACAACACTTGTACTCTGCTCGGCCTTCTTGGTCGTCGCTCTCGTCCCATATGTGAGGCATCCCGGACATTCACTCAACGGAGAAGCCAACTAACCTTCAGTAATAGTTCAATCTCGCGAACAAACACACTCTCCGAGCCCTTCTGGCTCTCGGCACCACCTTGCCGTCTACTCTCGTTACCCTCGTCACCGTCATCTATGCACACATCCTCAACCACAACGCTCCCGAACTCGACAGCATTCAGACATGGACATGCAAGTACAAGAACAGCCAGCCGATTGAAGAGGAGATTTCCCTGCCGAAGGGCATGGGAAACGGCAACTTCGGTTCACTATGCAGGGAGAGCGTGAGTATCCCCCTCTCCATAATCCCAAGACTTTCTTCTGTTCTCTGTTTACTAATATTGTATTTTTCTCGGTAGAAATTCGCACTGTACGGCACTCTTGTTGTATTCTTGTTGCTGAGTGCTTCTATGGGTCTCGCCATCGTCACTTGGCTCGCCGACAAATGGGCTGCAAGGAAGACTCGCAAGGAGATGGACGCCAACGGCAATGCGATTAGCATGAGCTAGAGCTGAAGGGACAGTTCGACTATAGCGAGCAGAACCACCAAGCTTGAAAGAGAAAAGAGCCCTGGAGTGTCAGCATTGTACTGTACATTGGGTTCTTTTAGGGATGTTTTGTAATGAGAGGTAAACCATCTCTTCATACCCCAGCAGTTAGTTCAGCTCCGGGATGGTATGAATCAGAGAACCTGCATGGTCAGGTCAAACGTGCTGTCAAAGTACAGAAAGGAGTACAGCAGCGTTATAATTTAGTATTTACGTGGATATGTCTCAGTGTTTTGGTTCTCTTCTAGGCAGGCATCGGTACCTGCATGGCAAATGCCCACTCTGTATAGGGGGTATGAGAACATAGTTTCCATTTACATGCGTTATTCTGTCCCACATCTAAGGTCACTTGTTTAAATGTCTGAGTGACTTTAGATAATAATCAATTGGCTTCCAATCTGATCTCAAAAGTTTTTCATTCATTGACGGTCTTGATGTCCAAGACTGAAGTTTACCGCCCTGCGCTAGGTTTGGTGCCTCCATGAATTAATCCCAAACGCCGTCTCCGATGTCCAACGTCCATCTCGTCAAGACTACATGCTCAAATACAATGATGTCATTACAATATATATGTCGTGTCCAATCCTCTAGGCCAACGAGTACTCCATGATTCAGGATCTCGTTTGGATATGCCGGGAAGAGTGAGACTTTATTTTCGCGGTCTTTGCCACAGATCTTCATCATCCGCCACGATGTGCGGTAGCTGCGTGGGAGATTGATTGGCCGAGTATTCAATGCCACAAGATCCGCGGTCCAGAGCGAGGGAGTTCAGTTGCCAGTGGAGCTGCTCGGAAGCATCGTTCGGAAGGCTGGTACGTTGCGCGCGTGTCTGTACCGGTCCGACAGACAGGTCCTTGGCCGACATGGCTAGAGAGAGAGAGTCTATCTCGGAAGCAAAGTCTGCATCTTCACGGCTCATTTCGAGTGCGGAACATACATTGCTAGGCCGTGTCGTGGATCTTAGTTTCGATTCGTAGATCTTGTGATCGTTGGTGAACTGTACTTCGAGTTGGCGGTGCTCGCTGTACCATTGCTCGTACTGCTCTTTCGTCATCTCGCCAACTTCCGGATAAGACGCGTTGTGCTGGGATTCGCGTTGTTTCCAGATCTCGCCGGCCTCATTCTCCACACATTCGTGGCAATAGAATGGTAAGCCTGGGGCGTTGGCGAGTGGGTCCAGACAGTTGGTGCCGCAATCCTCCACAAGATCCGTCCGGATGCGATGCGAACAGGACAACTGGTGATAGAGACGCCCACGGCAGGGCGCAAATCGCCTTGCCCTGAAGTCATTTGTAGACGAGGTTCGGGACACTTCTGAAGTAGACAAAGATTCGGGGTTTACTTGCTCTGGGCCGGCACTCCAGCCAAACCGGCAGGCCATGACTTTATTCGCATGATCCATTGTATCGATTGATATTGATGAGGTGGAATAAGAAGAGGGTTGAAACACGGTACTTGAGAAATCCATCGTTCGAGTTGCCACACCCAGGATTCGGTGGAAGCACGCGTATGTAACGAGTGATAAGAGGCTTAGTGAAGGCGTACAAGGACGAGAGACCGATCGTTCAACCGTGAAGGATTGAAAAGAAAGAAGGGATGGCCAGATAGTAGGGAAGAAGCTATGCAAGACGCCGGAAGAAGTTGTACGGAGGAGAGATATGTGGTTATGCAAGCAACAGTTAATAGTTAACTACGCGTGTCGCAACTTATCGTGTCCCCGTGATGCCAAGTTTTCCTTCACAACGAAAACTGTGGTACGGGGGACACATTATCTATCGAAAGAGAGTGAGCTCTTTGAGGGTTTCGTACCACTCTCTAGTGTTGAACGAGTGGTGGCGAAATCAAGTTTCGAAGTCGTGCGATGGTGATGAGATATGTGTGTGTAGGGGACACGGGGGGGTGGTATGGTTGAGGATGAAAGACAGACGGGGATGGTGTGAATGGAGGTTTGATGATGAGGGATGACGGAGGACGAGGACGGAGGGACGGGGGAGACGCGACGACACGAGACGGGGACACAATGAGAGAGGAAAGAGAGGGAGAGACAGACAGTAGCACGTAGGTAGACTTGGAGAGAGAGGCTGGGGCTGACGTAGAACCTTCTAGTCTGATTGGCCACTCATCCGTCTCAGAAGTAACTACAAGTACCTCCACCACCACCACTCCATTTGTTACAGTGTGTAGTAATCACAGCTGGCCTATATCACCACCAGCTTCGTCTTGCATACAAAGCACCTATCTTGAAACACTCAAATATGGAGGGCCTTGACCTTAAATGTTTCCAGACTGTCTCTCGCATCTTGTCGTCGCCGAATGTGGGGAAGCGATATGAATAAGTTCCTATCCCCTCTCTTTCTGTTGGCACGTTCGGTGTCCGACATAGATGTGCTGACAGTGGTGTGGGGATCTTCCTACTCGATCTCATCGAGCGAATAGTCATACACGGGTGGTGCATGCACGTCTGGCTCGGACGAGGCGTACATTCTAGGTACCTACCTGTACCTATGGATGTAGGTACGGAGAACTGATGTTTGCTTCCTATGTCGCGCCCTGGGTTTGATAGGCACATCACATACGTACGAGTAACGGCTTCACGAGTAGCGGTTCACACAAACGATTCCATCCCATTGTTACAATGTCAGGGTTTCCATTAATTTTTGCTTCATACTAGTGTTAATGTAGAAAGGATCATGAATCTAATGCTCTCCGTGTGCGTGTGCGTGTGTGTGCGTGCGTGATACAAAGTGAAAATAAGGGTATCCATTCCAACCAGCCGATATAGCCTACTCGGCATCCAAGACTCCAAAACACCCGCATCAGGCATGCCTTGCCAATGATGCAAAGGAAAACAAAGGTGGTTGCAAGACGCCTTTCGGATGTTGCAACCCAGAAGGCAAAAGGCCAACAAACAGAAATAGCAACGAGTATGGGGATATCAAAAAGAAGGAGTATCGTGTCCGTAAGGTGGATGCCCACGAGTGCCACTCTGGCTGGTGTGCATCTATTAAACGCCGCCCATCTCGACCTCTGGGGCCGGGATATGCCACGGCCTCAGGAACTCAGACTCCTTCTCGTCAAAGTCTTCTGATGTGTGAACGTTCTCGACCTGCATATCCACATCTTGTACACCATCCTTGTATATGAGACTGTCGAAATCAGGGACGTAAGTACGTGGACCAAGTTGATGGTGTTTCCTAGTTCTGGGCTGCGCGAAAGGCCGTAATGCCGAGCCGCCTTGGGGCAATGAGATGTCGTTCCTTCGTGGTGTTTCGCTGAGGGGGCTTACGGGGACGTCGTCTTCGGCAACTTTGAGTGGAATCTTGAACGCAAAACCTGAGCCATTGGCCATGTTGAATGAATGGCCGGGCTCCTTATTTCCTTCCGGTTCATCTCTCCAGACTCTCTTGTTTCCATTTGATAGTTGTGCATTCTCGGTACGGTCCGATACAGGGCCGGTGACAATGGCGTGCGTGGGGAAAGGCTGATTGAATGCCTCTGCAGGTAGAGGAAATACCGTTAAAGGCTTATCCCCAGTGGGATCGTAGAGATGTACATTTGTGACAGGCTGCTCCGCGTATCCGCCGATCTTGTGTAGCCCACAGAAAGGAAGCAATTCTCGCTGGTGTTGTAGGCCATCCTCGACAAACCCAGCAGCTGGTTTTACTACATAGGTCTCTGTGGTGGACGGGGTTTTGGAGGAAGCGGATGAGAGCAGAGTAGTTTGGATCGAGGGTAGGGCGGTCCCATTTGAGGATTTGAGAGTTTTGTAGCCCTCAGGCACAGCTTTTCGAACGCGCATGCCGACGCTTAATAGTGATGCTTGGACAGAGCCGGGCACTTGTGGGAAAACCGTTTCGTTGTGAGCGCGCGGGAGCTGAGGATGTTCTCGATGTTGTTGCTTCGTTCGGGTAATCGGACCAGGGCCCCGCCCAGTAATGCTGCTGCTGCTATTGTTATTATTATCTTCGCCCTCGCTGTCCTCCTCACAGTCCCAAAGCGAGTCTCCTTGCAGCGGTTGTTCCGGTTTGTGGTGGAAGTAGTGGGTGATTTCAGGCTGGAAGAGTCTTTTATTACGGTGGTCGTCGGCAGTGCAAGCTTCGTGGTAAACGTGTCGCATTGTTCGATGGAAGGGAAATTGACGAGGGAAAGGCAAAGAGGGAGAGGGCAATGAGATTGTGCATGTGTTAGGTTGACTGACTGCCCTGTCCTGTTACAGAATGTATGAGAGGGATTCAGGGAGGGGGGTGGTATGGTTGGATGGGTGGGGGAGGGATTCACAGTGCAGTCGCAGTCGCAGTCGCAGTCGCAGTCGCAGTAGCGGGTGCCCACCCATAGTCCATCCATAGTTGGAGCCGGAAACCCCCTGTTTGCGTTGGTTTAACTTTAGGGCCAGTAGGAGAGCCCCAGTAATCAATCAATAGTACGGAGTCCTCAAAAGTTATTATTACCGTGTAGTGTGTATGTACACATACGGGGTACATAGGGCGAACAAAATGTGCGTCTTACAGGTACTTCGTACACGGTAGTTACATTGTATCTGGGTACCCACCTGACTATGGTAATTATTTGCTGAGGTTAGAAAGGTACCTCATACAATGATCACTTTACCAAATTATCTTCCTGTGTACACCTTACTCTGTATGTACAGACAGACATACATATCTAGCTACTTGACATAGTACAAATGACACCTCTCATTACCTACCTAGGTACTCCGTACTTAGGTACAGGTAATGACCTGTACTCTACTGTGCCTCAATCTTATTATGATCTAATTACCCTACACCACGCCACGACGCCTATGCCGTGCACTGACTTGCTTGCTGCTGTCTGACTTGACACGACAATCAATCACTTGATTAGGTACTTCCATCGCCCACTGTCACATCACCACACGTCTACTCCGAACCTCCCTATCAATACGTCTACAATCTGAGAGACCAAAAATTCTTCACGAAACGTCACCGATTCAGTTGGTATGATTCGATTTGATTGCTTTTACCAAAGTAACAAATGACCCGAGCAGTTCTAGCGCCTGTTACGCCGGAAAATGTCAATCACCGAGAGAGAGAGATACAGGTACCTCTCTTAAACTATAAGCCACGAAGGATCATACCCATGCACCCCATACCCGTCATCCAGAACTTTACATGGAATTTATTTCCAGACACATCAGCCCCTCACGATCGCTTAGTCGCCCCGGTTGTAGACACCTACGACGAGCGCGTGGTCGCGCTCGAATGGCTCAAGAGTCAACTGCTCCTTGGGCTTGATCTTCTCTTTCCTCAACTATTGCATCGTCAGTACAAGAATGTCGGAAATGTGGATTGTCATTGTGGCGCTAGCTCACCTTCTCGACTTCCATGGCAAAGACAGCCTCGGCAGCAGCGGTAGAGTCAATGCAACTGGCCTTGATACTGATGACGACACCGCCGCCAGCCTTCAGGAAGAGATGGGCATTCAATCCGACGATACGGGCCTGGTCAGGCTGGGCAACATCGGCTGTAACAATTGGTCAGCAATGTAACAACATCGTCGTCTGAAAGATGTACATACCAAAGATACAATCGACCATACCGACCAACATGCGGTATTTCTAGTAACAATCAGCAATCAACTCGATATGAATCACGTGAGGTAAAGTTTAAGAGCCTACCAGAGGATGACGAGCGTCCTCAACGATCGGGATGACGTTTGTCCTATGGGTGGCCATGTTGATCAAATCACGACCGGAACGGTGAGAGAACCTGAAGATAGGAGTTAGCAACTGCGACTTCTATCCATTATGTCGGTGGTGGGCACTGCCAAATCACAGCGACCAGCACGCGATAACAAAATGTGGACTCCACTTACTCGACAGCGAAAACAACACCCTCGGGACCGACGATATCGGCAACGTGACTGACACTGGTTCCCGATGCAGCACCAAGGTAAAGAACCTTTGAGCCAGGACCCATGTAGATGTTGTCAACACCCTAGATAGGCGGTTAGATGTGTTAAATCGAAGGCGGATATGGAATAGACATACACCAAGGATACCAGCAGCCAACTTGGACCTGAAAGGATTCCAGACACGGTCTATTGTATATGTCAGTTTGTACATTCCCGGAAGCTTGGGGGTTTGTCAGGGCAGATCACGTACACTCGGTCGTGGTAGCGGGCGCATCCGTATTGTTGGCGGCAGCGGCAGTATCTACCATAACGTTAGTTCCAGCGTAGAACATTAGAGATCCAGGGCCTTGTACTTGAAATGCTGATGCGCTTCTCGCCATAGACGCTCTCGCCGGGAGTAAGGTTCTTCGTCACCAAAAGGTCTTCCTTGCCCTGCTAGATGTAAGTGGGAAAACTTTAGACGCTCAACTCAGAAGGACTTACACCTCGTGCAACGAATACACCAGCATGTCGGTGAGGCTCAATAATCACTTTGGCACCTCCTCTGGCACCAGGGGCGCCACCTCCACGGCCACCGCGACCACCAGCACCGCGACCTCTTGGTGCTCCTCTTCCGCCACGACCTCCTCCTCCACGGCCACCGCCTCTGCCGAAAGAGCCTCCACCCTTCGAAAGTGTCAGTTATCCATTCGCCAATTGACGTTTTCCTCAATGCTTACGCGTCCACCACGGTCTCCAAATCCTCCTCGACCACCGCCGCGACCACCGCGATCACCGCCGCGACCGCCTCGGGATCCTGCGATAAGTCAACATGTTGTTCTGGGGCGCGAAGAGTATTAGGAAGCAGACAGGAACAATCAATTCCTGCAGAGCACGATCGCGGAATCATGCCTACTTGTAAAGATTGTCCGATTGCCATAATTCCCATCACTGACCTCCTCTAGGGGTGAATGCCATCTTTTCTGCTTAAGGTGTTTGGTATCGGAAAAAAAAAGTTCTTGACACGGCTTGCTTCGAATAGGAGCAAGATCGAGTGGAAACGACGTGCAAGCTAGATAATTAGCTGCCCCTTCTGTTTTTACTGAGCGACCTTCGAGTGGTCTTCTTGCTGTTCCCGCTGTGTTGGTTGATGTGGCTGCTGTCGTCGATGAAGAGAGCTTTAGCAGAACAAAGTTCGTCAACCTAGCTTCGCAAGAATTTCGCAGCGCGCTACCCTGAGTCGGGTATAGACTGGAAAATTGGCTCGGCAAAAAGTCCAACCTTAGTCCGTGCGTCTACAATATCCCAATCCAATTGTCTCCCAGGAATATACACAGTATATAGTTTTAAAAGCCCAGCGCATTGATTCAATCTCGGGCGTGAAGGGATCATACGGAGTCCTAAGCCATGCATTTGTGTGTAGTAGTAGACTATAGGATGTGTACCTAGGTACATGTTTGCTGCACCTGATCCACCAATACAATCTCATTGATGTATGAACGGTTTCCCTGATGAATCTCCTTACAGTGACTGTAAGCTAAGGATTGTGATAATCGTAAGTTCAGGCCATCTTGAGTAATATTCAAGCGAAGGGCAAGTTCATCTCACAATCTGTGGGTATGGTGATGTATCTACCGTTATGGAGATTCATAGTACCAGTGTGGTAATTATTCCTTTCGGCTGTCCTCTGACACATGACGCTTTCATTCTCCATAGACATTGTCGAACGATGCGAGAAGATCTATAGCTTTACCTGGGATATCCAATTGGTCCTTCGTGGAACATAATGCCCTTTTGTATTTTCTCCGCATCAGAGACGATTGCAGCACACGGGTGTGGCAAATACCTTAGGTTCCTAGGTAGGTAGTCAACACGACAAGAAGGCTTAATCACGAAATGACTCTACTGAATAATACAACCTGGAGAAGGAATGCATCTTTATATGATACGAAGCAAAAGAGAGAAAGTATATTTCCCCTTATGGGTTGGTTTGCTGCTGGTCGAAGTAACTCCGTGTTTGTTACATGCAAAGTCCAGGGAAGCTAATAAAATCCGATCGGGTTTAGCGCCCACCGTGCCTCGCCAAGTAGCGCACAACTTTGCGAAAATCAAGCGAGAAATCACAACGACTTCAATCGACCTCTCTAACTAACATCACAGGACTCATTACTCCCGGCACGACAAGATGGTAAGTCTTCTCACCTACCCATCATGAGCACTCTGATTGCGAAATATCCATCGTCTGCTGTTATCGGAACGATCGTTACCAGGAATTTCGGCATGGACGTTGTTTGCTGATTCGAACGACTACAGGTTCGTTACGCTGCCACCGAGATCGAGAACGCAAAGTCCGCCCGGGCTCGCGGTTCATACCTTCGCGTTTCCTTCAAGAACACCCGCGAGACCGCGCAGGCCATCAATGGCTGGAAGCTCGAGAGGTTGGTTTCACTCAACGATGGAGGACTCACGAGGCACAACTGAGACGAAAACTTTAGGGCCCTTTCCTACCTCCAGAACGTCACCGAGAAGAAGGAGGCCGTTCCCATGAGGAGATACGCCGGCAGCACTGGACGCAGCGCACAGGGTTAGTGAATTCCACGAAATTAAGTCGATTCAATATCGGAGAAGGAGGCCTCGGAGCGCATCTAGCATGCTTGGGATACTGTCGTACTGGGTTGGACAATTCGGCTGACTGTCCATGTAGGAAAGCAATTCGGTGTCTCCAAGGCCCGCTGGCCCGTCAAGTCCGCCGAGTTCCTCCTCGGTCTCCTCAAGAACGCTGAGGCCAATGCCGACACCAAGGGTCTCGACACCAGCGCCTTGATCGTTAAGCACATCCAGGTGTAAGCAAAATTCGCAAAGGCGGGGCGGTTCGACGACTGACAATCTATACAGCAACCAGGCACCCAAGCAGCGTAGGCGCACTTACCGTGCTCACGGTCGTGTATGCATTTACCCCTGCATGCCTGAAAGTTATCGACGCTGACCCTATAATTTAGATCAACCCCTACATGAGCTCCCCATCGCACATCGAGGTTATCCTTACCGAGGGTGAGGAGGTTGTCGAGAAGTCAAAGGATGTTGAGGGTCTCCGATTGAACAGCAGGCAACGTGGCCAGCGCACTCGCAGGGCTATCACCGCCGCATGAAGAGCGAATGAAAACGTGCGATGATGGTCAAGTGGGTTAACATCCGGCTACAGCAAGTATCTGGCTGGAGACGGCAAGAGGAAAGGCATGGGAGTCAATGAGCGAAATGATTCATAGGGTCTTTCATCCTCCGGCATGATTGGGGTTTCATCTTCTCCGGTGTCTGGTCGAAAAAAATTCAAATAGGCTACGGCCGTTTCCAATACATGAGCGCTTCAAGTGACAGTGCTCCGGTCCCTTTTTACAATGCCAACCTTTGCTCACAATTACTGATGCCGGTATAGGTGGCGTGTGACCCTTTTAGTGAGATAATGATCAATACATTAACAGGGGCGTATGATGACTACCAGAAACCATTGACGTATACGGCCAACATCGTTAACGCAGCTACAAGGCCACCACTGACTCTTAACCCACTCGCTGCACCTTCGCCCTCACCCTTCTGGCCCTCCTTGAAGCCGTTCTTCTCTCCACCCATGTAGAGCGCACCCAACTCGGTCAAGCCACCTTTTTTGTCGAACAATGCAACACCATCTCCCGTCCACTCATTCGCATCGCTTGATCGAAAAGCACCAAACCAAGCATATCTTTCAACATAATCCAACCCATCCAAATAGCCCAGACTAGAGTTCATCATGGCCACGGTCGCTTTTTCATCGGCTTGCGGCAGTGCCATCTCTGTGACCCAGATCTTCAAGTCCAACGAGGCGTTCTTGTTGTAGAACTCATCCAGCGTCCCCAGCCAGCTGGTCAAGCCGTCAAACGCGCCATACCAATGAGCGGCGATGAAGTCGGTAGGGCACCCATTCTCCGAGTCGATCTCGTAGCAGGACTCGTTGAAGCGCCGAAGCCACTCCAACCCCATGGGGGAGCCCGTCGTGCTCGGGTGCGAGATCTTCCATTTGCGGCCGCCGTTCTCGCCATTGCGGTATGGCACTATGTGTTCTATGTAGGCCTTTGCGGCATCCTTCGGTTCGATGCTCGAACCGCCACTGTCCTTTGTGCCGTCTGGTTCGTTGAAGCTCAGTATGTGGCTAGAGGATTCGGGTAAGGAACCGATCACGCGGGCGGTCTGAGAGTCCTCTGCGCCATCGATTCCGTGGATGAGAGGAATGAATTCTAGAGGTCCATCGCGAGGTATTTGATCGGTATTCGGGTACGGGGACCAGTTGTAATACCAAGATAGGGGGGTTGAAGAAGAGATCAAAAGATTGTTGTCGGCACGATGGGTGTCTCCCAAGTAAGCTATGCCACGCTTAGAATTGCGATTCGCTTGTGCGAGGACTGCTGGGGGTGAAAATAATAGAGCGACGAGTGCAGCGAAATGCCATCCTGGACGGCTTTGGTTGATATTACAAGAAAGCATGTTTGGGGGTATATGAATATATCAGTATCGTAAAGTCGTCAGGTATTGCGAAACATGAGGCTCTAAGGATTTCCCAGGAACCAGGTATGGAGTCTATCTTTAACGATCGCACGTCGAGATCAGAACCGGATGCAAGGCACCAAGAACAAGGTCATATCTCGAAGCATCATTGTACGGAAACAGGACTTGATACGTCCAAGTCTGATGCCAGAGGAGACAGATATGGTGAGGTGTGGTGGGTTGTTGGCCATGCTGGGCTGCTGGGCTTGCGTCATAGAATGAAACTTGGCAGACGTTGTACTGTGTAGACGGCCGGTAGAGCATCATTTCCGAGATAACAACGTGGCTGAAGCCTGTCCTTGTAGGAACATCACGAAGGGTTTCCTGTTGGAGGCGAGACAAAGTATCGAAGATACTCGCAAGAGGAAATTTGGGGTACTGGTATTGATTGGTAGGATTAGGAAACTCTTTCAGTTGAAGTTAGTTAGTGGTGATGAAAAACAATAGCTACTGGTAGCGTACCTTACCTAGGTAGGTACTCCACACATATAATGTCTGTACCTCCGCGCACTCTGGTGTTCTATGTATTGCAACAATAAACAAACTCATACAATCATACATAAAGCATATCCCGTGATGAAATGAATCGAAATGAATTCGTCCCGTCTATGGACATCGAGGCGGCGGCGTATGAATCATGGGCGGATAAGTACTGTATGTTCTCTCGTATTATCCGCTAGGCGACCAAGCCTGTGCCAACAGCCACCCGCAGCAAGATAAGGTACCTGGGCACCTACTTGTAGGTAGCTAGGTAGCCAAGCAGGATAGTCGAGCAAAGCATCCCGAGACTTCTGAAGCTTTGTGGCTTGAAGGAACAAGCAACTTTCGCTCTATAAATTCTGTAACTACGAAGTAAGACCAGTTCCCCTACCTACCAATGTAGCCTTTGCAACAATCAAGAGCACACAAATATCCACCTAAGCTCTTTTGCTTCTCCAAGAAAATGCAATCGTTGTTCAAGCAGGCCGACAAAAGATAAGAGGGAGAATTGATTACATTGTGTAGCTATCGTTTGTTCAAGTGGCCTCCACTCCGGATTAATACTCGTATATGACCCCGGATTTGCCAGTGCGGGCGGGCGGTGCCCCTCATCAATTCGTGCGTGCTACGGTACCTCGTAACCTCGTGCCATCTCCTCCGACCCACCAACCCACCAACCCCCCAACCCAAACCCCGTACAGCACATATGTACGACTATCTTCCGTCGTCACAGTACATATTGTATAGGCGCTCACTGTCGGCCCGCTACTCCATTTCCCCAGCTGATCCCACACTCGCTGCTCATTGCCTCATTCTTCCTTCCTTTCCCCTCCACGTTACATCCCAGTTAGCCTCTTAGAGCTGGTTATATCCGCCATTCTCGTACCATGGCCGACCTGACTCCACACAATCGAGGGTCCGAGGCCGGGGAACGGGACAATATCCTGCGAGGTGACAGTCTACAAACATGTAGGTACATAACTAATCAAATGCTCTCTCAATACGGACGGCTTCTCGCATACCCTGGCCAGCAAATCCTGTAATTCTCTGCAAACCGTATAAAGCTTTGTACTACCCCTCATCCTTCCTGGACCATTTCTTACTCCGTGTGCCCGGCCCGATGATTCTCTCTTTTGCCCTCTGATCATCTCCTGCATCGCGTAGTACATGAATGATATATTCTGATTGCAGCTTCTCCAAACTATAGTATCTCAGGAAGGCGTGAGCTACGGGACCTTTGCTTCGAATTCAAGTACCGACAGAATGGCTTCTGCACCAGATCACAAAGCAGCAGCGGATCACATCTCAGATGATGCGATCCCAGTCACGCATTCCCCTGGACATGGCGCATCGAGTTCGAAGCTTGAGCCACCGCCACTGGTGGCAGCGATGACACAAGAGTATCGTATGCAGGCCGAAGCTACGCTTAGGAAGAAAATCGATACTCGATTACTTCCCATGATCATACTTATGTATATCATGAATTATCTTGACAGAAATAACATCGCTGCTGTAAGGCTTGCTGGACTGCAGGACGAACTCGACCTTTCGAGCGTACAATACCAGGTAGGAAATGCCAAATCCATCAGTTAAATCCATGGCTGATGTTCATTTAGACAACTGTGTCCATCCTCTTTGTAGGATACATTCTGATGCAGAGTATGCCTTCCCCCTGGTCTTTTGCCGATTAATCACTGATATCTTAGTCCCCTCCAACCTCTTCTTGAATAAGACGGGCCGGCCCGCATTATATTTACCAACCTGCATGATTATTTGGGGAATCATCTCTGGAGCTACAGGCGCGTGTCAGAACTTCGGAGGCCTTGTAGCCTGTCGCTTCTTCTTGGGCTTTATAGAAGCGGCATACTTTCCGGGATGTCTTTTCTATCTCTCTTCTTGGTATACGCGGAAAGAATTGGGGTTCCGCACCGCAGTACTTTACTCGGGCTCCCTTATTTCAGGAGCATTTGGCGGCCTTGTCACAGCGGGCATCACCAGTAACATGGATAACATTCATGGCTTGAGGGCCTGGCGCTGGTAATTTGGCATCTGTGTCTCACTCATCACGGTTTACTAATTCGCAAGCAAGGGTCTTTATCCTCGAGGGTATAATCACCGTCATCATAGCTGTCAGCGCATTCTGGGTCCTCCCCAACTTTCCCCGAACCACAGCCTGGCTCAGTGAAGAAGAGAGACAACTTGCAGCCTACCGTTTGATTGAAGACGTCGGTGAGGATGACTGGCAATCATCCGAAGACCAGAGCTTCTTCAATGGCCTCAAATTGGCTCTCCTCGACATCAAAACATGGGTACTGACTATTTTGCTTCTATCAATCGTCTCATCTGCCTCCGTTACCAACTTCTTTCCATCTGTTGTTAAAACACTCGGATATGGGAACATCGAGACCTTGCTCCTTACCGCTCCACCGTATGCGTTGGCAGTCATCACGACGTATCTTAACGCGTGGCATGCCGATCGTACGGGAGAGCGATTCTTCCATATCACGATCCCTCTCTGCGTGGGAGTCGCCGCCTTCATCCTTGCTGCGGCCACAAAGTCTACTGCACCTCGTTATGTGGCCATGATGTTGATGGTTCCAGGGGTCTATACTGGTACGTTCATCTCATGTTACTTGCAGTGTTATATATCCGGCTAATGCGATCAAGGATACGTCGTTGCATTGGCTTGGATATCCAATTCACTTCCTCGCCCAGCTGCGAAACGTGCTGCTGCCTTGGCGTTCATAAATGCCATATCGAATACTAGCTCCATCTATGCGAGTTACATGTACCCGCAACCCAAGAAGGGACAGCCCGATTTGACTATCCCATTGAGCGTGGACTGCGCGACAGCGGCACTCGCAATCATCATGACAGCCATTATGAGGATCATATTGACAAGGCTGAACAAGAAGTTGGATAAGGGCGAGCACGTAGAAGGAGCTATTAATGCTGTTCCTGGTGTGGCGCAGGACCACGGCTTTAGGTTCTTGGTATGAAGGAAGCCAGTCAGCCGCAACGTCCACTATTAGACATTATGTACGGCGCAGAAGGAAAAGAGTACCAGACCAAGGGTCGTGAATTTTATTCGTGCAAGGGCACTTTCCTCACCCCACAATCGGTGCCTTCCAAGTATCCCCGAATAGCGCAAGCGTCAACCTAAGTGTAGATACAGTACATTTCAGACGAGACTCCATGATATCTCCCAGTCGTTGCCATCCTATCTTCGCATTCAACCTCATCTTCTACGTTCTGATTAACAGCTACAACAAGGAACCGAACCAGGATGAAGGTCAAGCAAATTTACCTTCTTCGCGAAGGCCAAACAGCCGACAACTACTTTGACCCATACACTGGTGAATGGGGAGATCCCGCAACACCTACTCGACGCTTTGCAGACAAATCGCTCTCGGAAGCAGCTATTCAACAAATAAGAGGGACTGCACGCGCTCTCTCGCGTCTTAAACTTGAGAGGGTATTCGTAGCTCCACACTGGCAGTGCGTAGATACGATGTCCCGGATTCTACCTCACCTTAACGTCGCCGACCCTCATAGTGGCCTGATGAGTGTGGAATATGGTCTATCGTAAGTGCATGACTTGCGTAGCATTTTATTCAGAGTTGCTAACAGATTTCTTTCCCGTTGTAATAGTGCTTGGGAGGATCCCTTCTATTTCCCGCCGGGTGTCAAGTCGAAGTCAGGAAATGCGCTACATCCTACGGCAATCGGCGTATTTGCTTCCAATTTCTCGAATATAGACACCACTTATCGAAGTGCCTGGTCCCACTCTCCTCCAACATGGGACGCGGGGCTGTGGAGGAGAGATGTAGATGACAACCTGATTCCACCCACAAATACAGTAAGCGACCCAGACGAGTGGGAATCGATGCCCACATTCCTACTCCGGATCAAAGTCTTTCTGGATCAGATAACACGTTATCGTCACGCCAGGCGTCGGGCCATCTTGATATGTGCGACAGCTCCTGCCTTGCTTGCAGTTGCTACGCTTCTGAAACACTGGCATTCATTGCCGTCCTATGATTACGACTCTCCAGCCAATATAGATGTATATCGCGCCTGGATGACAAAAAGTCTCAAGAAATTTCGGCGCCTCATGAAAGGGCCAACCTACTGGCGGGAGTTTCGCACTGGAAACCTCTACATTACGCGATATGACCGTACCTTACTCCGCAATTGGAGATTGGCAATAGATGGGAGACGTCGCCACATCTCGAGAAAAATCGATCAGGGAAATGAGTGGTACATGCCCGTTGATGCAAGATGGCAGTTGCGTCTGGTTCCCGATATTCGAGAATATGAGAAACATCCGATCGGTTGTATATACAACTCTGTTCATGATTTTGCGCTACAAACAACGGGAGAAGTCTTCGAAACCTATCTGGCACTTCGTCGCCATTTTGGAAGTAATCCTTATCATGTCCCGTGGTACATGTACATTGGCCTATGGTTTTGCCACCTAACGATGTGGTCATTAGCGCTGTACAAGATCGTACACACCGTAGCGTTGACCATAGAAGACTGGACTTGGGTATACACACCAATGATGGCAAGCACGGTACAGTTCATGCTCTTCATGTTCCCGCCTTTGCTCGCTGCATAGTCAACGATGACTATAATCCTACTAGCAGTCTGAACGATCCTTCAGCATTCAGAGACTGGTTCAGACAGCAATACTTGTGCGGTCTTGCTTAGGCGGGTGTTTCTTGCTTGATCGATGTTAGGTCCCTTTAGCTTATAAAGTTTAGTACGTGGCTTCGCATCGAATGGAACAATTCTATACTGAGAAGCTGAGTTTACGAGATGGTCGAGTTGCAAATTGATCAAGTTTGAATACAATGAAGTTGCTGATTGGATAGTGGCGTCACCTGATTAGGTATTCCTGTGTTCACTTTGCCGTAGTATTTTACTTTCACCAGCTTTCTATACCAACCCTGCGTGAAAGCCTGGCACGTGCGGAGCCTGACGTTATTTTGGGCGTATTTCTTTTACTGCAACACGCAGATTGAGACTCACTTATCTCACACACATTTTCTCTCACCAAAGAAAGGTGCGCCTCGTTCCCTTCATCTTTGCTTTTCCCGCCAAACTCCCGAAGCAAGCTCTTACATAAACCGAAGTCTGCAACCCTCCATCTATGTGTTGAGTTGAGAAACCTCTGCGGCGACAAAACCGTTTATGATCAGCTTTGCATTCGTGAGGCTAGGAGCAAAAATGATCGAGATGGCAAATGTCTACCGCCAATATGTGCCAACGGGCATCCTTCCCTGTGCTATTTCTGTGACTTACGTGGGGGCCTTCCACCTTCTTCGTTGCGGTCACATCGTTGCTGTCTGCGATGACAATCACCAGTGCGCAAGGAACTGCCTGCATGTAGTCCTCACCCTGGGCGCCGGCCACGAGGCCTTCCACAAGCACATCAAACAGGACGAGCTGGTTTGCCCGTCCTGCTTCAAGATCTCATTTTCGACGCTCAAGGCCAATTTCCATGACACTCCTCTCGTGAAGGCACTACGTCCCACCGTCTCGCTGACCAGATCTCTTCTCAAACGACTCGTTCCGGCTCTGAGCGACAAAGACTTCCTACCCAACCAGTATGGTGGCCTTCTGTCGGCTCAATACACCAACCCAAACCAAGACTTTCTGGACTACAGGCAGATCCACCACTTGTCCTGCGGACACGAAGTCTGGGCACTTCCGATGCGCCCATGTGCAGCTAACTGCAGGAAGACGAACCCAATGTGCAAAAGTCACGGCTTCCCACAGAATGCTACGCAAGCAGATGCGATCATATGCTCTGAGTGTATGCTCAAAGCTGAAATGATAGAGGATCGCAATGCTGGCCCCTTGCTGACGTTTGATCCGATGGAGGGGAAATGAGTTGTTCTGGGTAGCCACAGAGGAAAAAGGACGCGAGTGAGTCGATTCATCGCCCGCAGCGTGGAAGAAAAGACCATCACTGCGATACCGTATGGGGACGAGAAGGAAGATTCGCCGGATGCTGTCACATGCACAGGTCCATCATTATAATGGCTTGCTGGACTCGTGTATTTCTCGCCATAATTAGCACGTATTTCGCGTCAGGCAAGAATAGACGTATTTTAGCACATCATCACCATATGTGTAATTAGCCTCGACCTGATTCTTTATACCGTGACTTCTGGAATAGCTTGAATTTGAATATAGATAGATGACGTTCCTAGAGACAACAATTTGGTGTGCGCCACAAGCAAACAGAAAGGTTTAATGCCTGCTACTACTGCAGAAAGGGATGATACTGAACAAGGATGAGTTTGCTCCATGGTTGATTAAAGCAAAGCAAAGAAAAGTTTTGATGTATGTGTTCAAATGCCATGAACTATCATTAACATTCAATAAGTAATGACTTGAATTTGTCTCAGTGGCTCACCGTTCCATGCTAACGCCGGCCCCCGAAAGCCCCCAAGATGATATCGTACCCAAAACACAAAGAAAGAGATATTCATGCCTTGCACCGTCCCTTTTATTCAAGTGGAATATTCAGCTGGCCCTTTTGCCATTCACCGCCAGCGATCCCCCTGGTGAAGGCCGAAATATCGTCCCCATCTGTCTGGTAGAAGACATACAGACTGTCCCACACTGGCTTATCGCCGTCCATCTCCGTGTATGCGGTCGCCGTCAGATGAGTTCCACCCAGCGCGTATTCCGGCCCCGCAGGGTTTGTGATGGTGAATGTATCCTCAGACACGATGGTGGTATTCTCGGCTTGATAGGTGACGTTGAACCCCGATATAGATTTGTCGGCCATCTGCGCGTAGAAATATGTCGTATAACCTAGCGAAGACGTTGGGTAGACATCCGGGATGAGACCTTTCGTGGAGTTCTGCCACGACATGATAGGATGGGCCTGAGTGGACGTCGCGTTGGCGGTGTCCTTCCACCAGATCTCGGTATCGTTGGCTTTGTTGACCATCATGGTGTAAGTGGTCGTGCCCTCGCCCCAGCTGTAACATCCCACACCAGCGTGGGTGTTTTTGCCCTGCCACTTGTCGAGCGCGCCCCAGTCTTCGAACCCGGCATACCAGGCGTATTGCTGGAAGGTCGAATCGTCTGTCGCGAACCATATGTTCATCCCTTGGATATCCTCGAAGGGTATCTTGTTTTTTTCGCCGCTTGGTGTTGGCATCTTGGAGAAGTCCGAGTCACCGTAGAAGTTGCCTTTCCAACATGCCTGGAGTCCCACGTTGCCGGGAGAGTCGTAGACGGTAAGGTTCAACTTGCTTAGTGGACCTGGTTGCCAGATGTTGCTCACATTGGTTTGGGTTACTTGTCGGACGATGTTTTCCTTCGAGATGTAGAAGACGTGGAACTGTAAATAAATTAGCAGTGTATCAAGACAGCCTTATGTCGGGCAGCGTACATATTGTGTGCTATTGATGGCAAAAGAGACAGTCGATATGGCTGTGCCGTTCTTTGCATCAGTCGCAACCGTCTCCGATCTAGTGCCGCCGATCCATTTCTTTTCGGTCGTGTATTGCATGAATCTGATGTCGCCCGTCCAATGTTGGAAGTAAAGTGTAAAGATCCTACGCTTGTCTTGGCTCCATGACTCTCCAGCTAGAGCGATACCCGAACCGTTGAAAGCTCCCTTCTTAGAATAGTATTCTGTTCCAAGTGCACCGCCGATACACAATTCCGGATGGTCGTTGCAGAAAGGAGCGACCCCTTCATTTTTTTGAGAACCGCTGTAATTGATTAATTATGGACATCCATACTGCTGTCTGATGACTTACGACGAGTCCTTATCTTTGAGACCCAGACCTAGACCAATTCCAAGAGCCAAAGTTACCACCACAATCGCAATAATGGCGGCTATTACGATGATGTTGAACGTTCTCTTTCTGACGCCGCATGTTCTCCTCCCCTCTGCGGGAGGTATGGCCGAGGCCTCTGTCCTTGGCTCAACCTTGTCGTTTAGGTTGAATGGAGGGACGCGGGGGGAATACAGGGTCGTATCCCCGTGAGATGAAGGAGAGAGTGGTCTATGTTGATGCTGGTCGTACAAGTAGGCCTCGATGACCTCTGGAGCCTCGTGGCCCCGTGGCGAGTCTGGTGGCGCATCGTACGAATATGTGGACTTTGATGTTGGTGGTCTTGAAAATTGTAAGTGTTCAGTCTTGGGTAAAAAGCATTTCGATCTCGTGTGCTTCCGAGGAGCATCATCATCGCGTGTACTTACGGTGATGCCCAGCGTCCTTCAGTAGTTATAGTCTGCGGTGGACTCCCATTTACGCTCATCTCTTGCGGCTCTCGATAACCCTGAGGCTCTGAATATGATTGAACACCCATATATTGCTGTGGAGGACTCCATTGACCCTCGTGCGTGCTTCTTGAAGCCTCGTAGTGGGACATTTTGATTTTCAGCGGGCAGCAGCAGTGCAAAGCAGCTGGCAAGGGAGATCAGGGCATACGCCCACACTTATCGCCTGCACAATCATCTCTTGCTGCATGCTAGTGTCAGCACACAGCACGCCCACGAGAGGCGGTGGCATTGCGAGCAGTGTGCTGCGGTTGATCCCAGAGATCCAGGGTCCTTGGCAAGCCTTTTCAGCCGGGCTACAGATGCGGTTACGCCGTCTTACTCTCCAGATTCCTTCAGCTTCAGCAAATGGAAGGGAGCCGTTTGTGCTGAGAATGAGAAGCCACGCCACAGTCGCTATGTACAGCGGGGATCCCGTAGGAGCTGACCGCTCTACCGGTGATTGACCAAGGACTACGGCACGGAAGATAAAGCCATGCTGCACTGAACACCCAACATACCCCACGGTACATAAGTTTACTGCAAACTCTGTTATTTCGAAAGGTAGACGGGACGGGGATACTCATGCTGTGCAACCAAAGATCCTCGTTAGGTGCGCTGTGATGTTGAGGTGTAGGTGGGGGCGATAAACCACCCAATCATCAGTAGGATCAGATCCGATATCCTGGCCTGCGAGCACGAAATTCAAAGTCACAGCATACAATGTTCTAGCAAACGTGGCTATTGGCTGGGGATTGCTGACCGGGGAAGTTCTTGTAATGACAGCGAGAAGTTTCGAGTAATACCCAGGTCTGGCGTAGTGTGGCTCCAGCAAACAGCAGCCGTTGACTCTCCAGCAGGCGAATAACTCCGACAAGCTCGATATAACGATTGGGCGAAATAGACGGGAAATATCCATTAGCGTTCGCTATCCGGTAAGGCTTAGGGCTGGGACTCCAGGAATTGAAACGATTGATTGCTCCGTTTCAGTAGCCCGCTGGAGCTGAAGATTATAGTGCAGAAGCGGGCACCTCTTACCCAACATGGGGCGATCTGCTTACCCGATCAAATTCTGTACAGACATAATCGCGTGCAGTCTTGATACAAGGGCGTTGAAACTTGAAGAGTACGGGATTTTGAAGGCGGCGTATAAGAAAGCATAGCCCGTACGCCTTTAATGACTGGTCTCAAGTTCGGCATCTTTAGTCGGTGTTAGAGGTGAAACGACCAATCCGATGATGTTGTATGATATACCTGATAGGCGAAAGAAATGACGGAGGAGCTACCAGAAGGCGAGATCCACGTCTACCTACATCCAGATGGCTGATATGGCTTTCCTGGCGTTCTGATAGTTGATGCAGAATGTCTGGTGACCAGATTGTATTTGCGCCAGCATTAACTTGCCTCTCCTTATCGAAGCCTCTTTTTTTCAAAATGTACATGCTGTAGTCAATTTCTATTGCATGGCGCGGCCAATCTCGATAGAGGCTACTACTAAGTCGCCTAGCTCGATTCAGCATATGGTGTTGATCTCTGATGGCATACGGCATTTTAAAAAAGAGAATTCGATGTGTTGATAGAATCTCCCTCATTAGCAATACATCTTATTAGCTTTATCTTATGTTTTGAGACAGCTAGTAGGGATGTAGGCATATTTTAAGAAAGGAAATTAGTCTTGACACAATTAGCTGCTCGTAAGGCCTATTGTTTTACAGTACTAGAGCTAAGAACCATAGACAATGATTAGATACGCGGTAGATTCAATATTGTAGCTGTAGCTGTAGATAGTATTTCAAGCTGTATAGAAGGAATACAACTTAGATAGCGTACTGTGGAGTCGATGCAATCACCCTGAGAGCCTGCACGACTGGACAACCACGACCCTCCTGCCCAGAAATTCGGCCCAATACAGATAGTATTATGTATCGACAACCGCATGCCTCTACAAAGAGAATTTCTCTGTGCGTCAGAATATGACGGAAACCAGAACGAGGTAAGAATGTCCCTTAGTGTAGCCAACTAGTTAGAGAGTGTAGATCGAATGATTTGTAAGGAGTGAACATTGTGCAATAAGACATTGTGCAATAAGAACCCCCAGTATCTCAGCAAAGTAACTCTGGCACTTCACGACACAATCTTTGTAGTGTTAATTATGGAGCATTCACTTCCCTCCCACCACCGCGCCCTTGTGCTTGACGACCGACGATCTGGTTTCGAACTCAAAACGATCCCAACTCCATCACCGGATCCCGGTAGTGCTGTCGTTCAGATCTCTGCGGCAGGAATATTACCTTATCACCACCAAGTCTTGCGCCATTATCCGATTCCAACACCATTAGTGGGTGGTTTCAGTGCTATCGGTCGTGTCGTGGCCACTGGACCAGACGCGGTAGCATTGATACCAGGAACACTTGTCTATGTCGACTGCGTCATACGAGCACGGGATGACCCGGATTCCCTATTCTTGTCTGCGATTATTGAAGGGTTCACTGATGGCAGTAAAAGGTTAATGCGGGATGTCTGGCGCAATGGTACATTTGCAGAATATTCCAAGGTTCCCTTGGAAAATTGTATTCCGTTGAATGAGACTCGGTTGAATACTGAATTGGGATATTCGATTCCGAGTCTGATGTATATGGCTTTCTTGATGGTCCCTTACGGCGGGCTCAGAGACATCAACGTTCAGCCTGGTGAGACAATCATTGTGTGCCCAGCGACAGGAGGATACAGTAGTGCAGGTGTTCTAGCAGCCGTCGCGATGGGGGCGCGGGTCATTGCTATGGCACGCAATACCGAAAAACTGGCATTGTTAGCAGAGCATGTTAAGCGGGTATTACCAAATGCAAATATTGCGACAGCGCAGATTACAGGCGACGAAGCAAAAGATGCAACGACGCTGCGTGAGTTTGGGCCCGCTGATGCCGTATTGGATCTGACGCCGCACGCTGCATCGTCTTCAAGCCATACTAGGAGTGCTATAAAGGCGCTTCGTCGTGGTGGGAGAGTCAGTCTGATGGGTTCCACCGAAGGGATTGGAGTACCAGAGATCATGATGAACGATATCACACTGAAAGGTTGGCCACTGAAGCTCCTAACTATTGTAACAGACGGTTGCTAACAGCATATAGGGAGAATGATGTATGACAGACCGGACATTCTGTCATTCGTCAAAATGCTAGAGTGTGGTTTGTTTCCTCAAGGCGGAAATTTTGCCCAAACGGCTGTCTTTAGTCTCGAGGAATGGAAAGAGGGGCTTGATGCGGCTGAGAGCCGTTCTGGAATTGGACAGTGTACGGTGTTTGTCCCGTAGAGACTCGGGATGGATACTAGAGCTATACCCGGAACGAGGGCTGGTGACTTGACTTTTTGATGGCGAATCTAGCAAGAGGAAGCAAGTGTTTCAAGCAACGCCATTATTTAAACGATACTTCCAAGGGTACATCTGAAATACAGACTTTTTTAGCCCAACTTCAACAGATCCTGCTCACTATGTCGAGCCATGTTTTCCCTTCTCATTTGATTGCTAGTAACTCATCTGTCCGCCCATTCTCCCTGGAATACGCAAGACGCAAAATACTGTAAGACATATCACCAACCCCACACTAAAGGGGTCCAATACCGAGACGCTTGTCGAAGTCCAGAAGCACTTCAATGATTGGCAAAAGCAAACAGGAAACACTGTATCGGTAATCTACGAGCAGGAAAAGCTGTTTCCTGGTCTCATCGTTCCCTGGACGTCACTGCAAACGCTCTATTGCTCTATTGCCATTACCTTGTACAGCTCCTTTCTTGCCATCACAAGGAAATTCGTAACACAGATAGATATCGCAAAGAACTTACTGGCGAGAGTAAAGATCACAAACCTTAATTCTCACATCCTCAAACAGGCGAAGCACCTTCTCATTCAAAGCCAAGCGGCTATTGCTCATACAACGGATCCAAGCATTTGGCCACCGCTCAGTACTGCAGCCAGAGTTCTCATGGCCACACAAAAGAGTCTGTCTCATCATAAACAGAGCCCGAATTTATTTGCTCTTGCCATACTACTCGTACGTGTTATAAGTACCCATGCAGACGCCTACAACACAGTTGCATTCAGAACAGTGGGTTTAAAACCTCCAATATATTTGTCCCAACATGTAGACATTGATGGCTATATAAGACGTACTATTGGCCCTTTGTTCTATTCGAGGTTGTGCTGTCTCCAAACCCCTGCATTGTTCTCATATTGCTTGGTTGCGAACGGACGCCTTCTGCAAGGCTAAAGATGGGTAACTACGCATAAGTACCTAGGGAGGACATCTGTAGCCAAAGGCATTGCAATTCACAAGGATCCACAATAATAAGTATTTGTTCAGGTAACGTTTGAATATGGTAAACAAAGATTTGTCTGCAGTCATTGGCAGAGTCCGAAATTCGCGCCCATGCCGCAACAATGACTAGGATTATAAGTAATGTTTGACGCTAAATCCTACGAAGGCGATCCTACTATTGCAACTCGCCAATTTACTCCTGCTGCGCCTCAAAGTACTTTCCGTGTAGTTTATAATAACCCAATCGCTAGTTCCTATAGATTACTTCCGCTGAAAGGTCACCATTAATCTATTCCTCGTCGTTTTCCACATGGCCCAAGAGTGGAAGTCCAAGGGCAAAATCAGACTTCCCCCATTACCATATGCCTTTCCTCCTGCTCTGGTATGCGGTGAACCTTTCTTCAAACTAGGTCGCAACGACATCCTGAGTGACGGAAATGCCTGGCCTACCATTGCCGTCCCTGAAACATGGATAACTGTTGATCCGGACGAAGGCTTCGTGAACAAGACAAAATCGTCTTACAGCCTGGTTCTTACGCGCAAATCTGGCCTTGAACGCAGCGAGAAGAAATTCGTTACAATATATCGTAGGGATCCCTCCAAACCTATCGCATATGAAGTGGTCATCCTCTATAAAGGAACAAATGCTAAAATCGGGATCGATCAGGAAACCAGCAATTTGAAACCAGCTGGAGCCGCATGTTTCGCGAGGAAGCCGCCGAGCTCAAGCTCCTGGGGTCGCCATCATGGCATGTACACAAGGCCGTCACAAATCATCCAGATTGCGACGTTAAATACCACACTCTGGAGTACTCGACATCATTCTTTGGCGAAAGGGGCGATTTCCTCGCAGATCACGAGGGTAAAGACTGGATTTTCCAACTCTACCAGGGTGATTTGGAGGATGAGGCTGAGCTGCCAAATCTCGAACCGCCTGTTGCTAGTGAACTGCTGAGAATTTGCGACGGACAAGGGAAACATGTGGACAAATCAAATCGGTTCCAAAATAGGTGTGTTTGGGAGGATGATGGGCCGGTTGTCGAAGACTTGAAAGGTTCCTCGATTTACCGAGGCTCGATTGGGAAGAACGGGTTGGTCTTAGAGACTAATAGGGGCAGTAAGTCCTTTTGGGAGCATGCATCTCAGGTGTCGACATTTGAACTTTCGCTCGGCGGTCTCTTTTCGATGGTGTTCGTTATTTGGGGTATCTCAATACTCAGGAGGTGTTATAAGAAGGACAAAAGGCTCAAGTTGTAGGCTAGGAAGGCTTGTGAGAATGGCTACAGGCCAGAAGACACAGCATTGTGAGAAAGATGCTCTTTTTGGAGTTAAACAGGTCCAGGATCCTGCCACCACCAGCGGTGGCGTTCGGGATACAAAGTGAGAGTACATTGATTTCAACCTTAGCTTGTATCATTACTACCCATACCACAGTCAGTTCCAGTATCCAATTTGAAAACCGTGACAGCACTTCTACCACATCGTCTTCGAAAAGGTGAGATGACGTTGGCAGGTATTAGATCGCGAAATTCAGCAGAAACACGTAAACTTTGGTAATCCAGCTGACAACGTCCTCTGCGTCAGCACGAACTTGTTGATAGAACGACATTACAGGCATATCGCCCCAACTGAAATGCTCTTCTTCTGGTTTATCATAGCTTATGAGTCATGCCGCAGCTAATCGAGCTCCTTGACAAGGCTCAATTCTTGTGACGACAATTAGGAAGCATTGTGACGTTGACCTAATTTAGCCATGTAGACAATTCCGGTAAAGATATGAGTGTAATCCGTGATCAAGGACAACCACAGCTACACCTTCTAATCCATAGCCAGACAGCAGTATTATTGTTATTCGGTGATTCGAGCAACATACTAATCATCAACTTGATTATACTGACAATAATGTGGCGCGATACATGGAAAGACTCAGATGCAAGAAGAACATCCGCCACATCGGCATTTGGGTGTCCGATTCCTCCGACAGCCTTGCCTCTTTCATCGCAGCATGAAGGACGCGCACTCATGATTGCCTATGTGCCTGTCTACACCACACCATCTAGACGCGCGGCATTCGATACTTTCCCCTCTTCTGGTTTCGCGAATGTTCTGTTTAATGCGATATGGCTGAACTTACGTCCTTCTACTGGTCGAATGCATTGGCCAGAACTTGATCTTGAATGGCCGAAGTTCGAGGAGACGGGTGGCAAACGGCTTCGAGCGTACGTAGCACTCACGTGTGCCAGTGATGCCTGAAGACTATATTGTGTATATAAAGAGACAAAGGAAAGGGGAGGTGGTGTCTTCTTCGCTATCATCATATTCCCTATCATCAATATGCCTTCAGTCACCTATATGAATCAATCTGCTCCCTTTTGGGACTTTGTTGCCAGTCTCGAACAGGATGGCCGTAATCACCCCTTCTTCTCTCAGAATCAGAATGGAAACAATGAACATGAGCCCCGTCACCAACAGGGGCCTCCACCTCCGCCCCCCTTTGGAGGGTGGGGTTTCCCATTCTGGAACCGCGACATGCCTCACCATGGCCCACCACCACCACCAGGACCCCCACCTCGTCACGAGCATGATGGACATCACGAACCTACCGAGAAAGATGTTGATATGAACGAGAAGGACCTTCAGGCTGAGGAAAACCCAAATGGTGAAGGTCCATCCAACAACTCTGCGTCTGATACGGAAGGCCGTGGTTGCGGCCGCGGTCGACACGGCCGTTGTGCCGGACGTCGTGGACGCCATGGTTATGGACCTGGCCCATTTGGACATCATGGATACCCACATCATCATCCTCGCCGCGGTGGATGGGGTGGATGGGGAGGCTGGGGAGGTCGCGGAAGATCCTTCAATCCCTTCGAATTCGCGGCTGGGCTCTTCGATCCCGACCAAGCTGATAAGAATAAGGATAGTGAGGACTTCAGTCCAGAGACGGACGTGTTCGACACACCATCATCATTCTATATCCATGTTTCATTGCCTGGTGCAAAGAAGGAAGATGTAGGAGTGAACTGGGACGCTGAGAAGTCGGAGCTTTCAATTGCTGGTGTCATCTACAGGCCAGGAGATGAAGACTTCCTGAAGACGTTAGCAATGGACGAGAGGAAGGTTGGACCGTTTGAGAGAAAGATTCGTCTAGGTACGCGTGCAAATCCTGCTCAGATCGATGCGGAGGGAATCACAGCCAAGTTGGAGGATGGAGTCCTTCGGGTCGAGGTGCCAAAGTTGGAGAAAGAAGGCTTTGTCGAGGTGAGGAAGGTTGACATTGAATAAGACGTGGAAGGCGTTTGGTATCATATCAATCGTATTGATATACTTTGCAATGGTAATTCAGGTATGACGGGTTGATCAGGGTCAGTATATAGTAAGTATCTAGGTAAGTAATTCAATTCTAAACCGCCTGACTTTTTTTATTCAAACAAGGGCAAAACCATTCAAACTTGATAGTGCCTGAACCTTTTGAAACATGTGAGGTGATCGATATCTTTAGTAATTCCTACGTAGAATTACTGTACTGTATACGGTGGTGGTTGTACTTGTACATACTTGTATGGCGGGGTAGTTGGTGGCGTTCCAGGTTGGCCATGATGTAATGAAGGAAGAGCTTCCCCACCAGGCCCTTCCAACTCCACTTGAATGCAACTTAAACCTTAACACACTACTGACGCCCCACTGAAATTTCAATTCCACATCTTGACCTCCGCTCAACAACACGCACCCAATCCACAACACATTGAAAACTAATACCAATCACTCACAATGTCTGGCGCAATTCCCACTTCCACCTCCGTCCACGAGTCGGCCGTCATCGAGGCCCATCCCAGCAAAGTCTGGCACCTCATCAAGCTCCAGGACTTCAGCAAGTTCTGGAGCAAGCTCGAGAAGAGCGAGTGGGTCAAGGGCGCATCGGAGGAGACTGATATCGTCAAGTGGTCATTCAAGGATGGCACCACCCTCGAGGTGAAGCAAGAGGAGCATTCGGTCAGTCGATACTATCAACAGTAGCTGTGCATAGCAAGGGATATGTATGTACTAATCATGAATACAGACCATCGACCACTTCATCACATACAGTGTCATCTCCGCCCAGCCTGCCCTCAGCTACACGAGCGTCGTCAGCACCATTAGGCTATACCCGGTCACGTCCGGCAAGCACGAGGGTCACACTTTCGTCACATGGACTGGAAACTTTTCTAGCGACGCTGATGCTGGTAAGTGATTTGCTTCAATTGTACGGATCGAAGTATGGATCATAACATTACTCCTAGGCGTCATCGAAGATGCTAAGTTCAAGCGCCGCGAGGCACTTGCTGATCTGGCCAAGGCTGCTTCCCAAGCTTAGATCGACCATTGGAAGGCGATTTGGGGAGGAACACAGACTGTCAATGATAATGAAACTCTGGGAAAATTTGAGAACAGTTAAATGCTAGGAAATTCCCCCGGACAAGGCCTCATTTGTCCATGTCCACCGGGCTGCAGGGCTGCAGGTGTATCTTATACCAAAACAAAAGGCATTCAACAACCAAGTAGATCGCTACACAACGATTTTTCATGAAGACCTCGAATTGGTGATACTACTGACAAATAGGACGGTTAGGGTGTTCTTCTACAGCTTAGATGTGGCATAATCTACGATTCCAACCATGACGATCTTGACCAATCGTCCGCCGAAGCCTCGAGCACAATGCAAGATTGCGTTATGCGCCGGTGTGGAAACAGATCATCGTTCTACTTTACATGGTACCCGAGTTTGATTGTCTGGCTCGTCGTTATGTCACCAACAATGCGAGATGATATGTTCACCTAGCGACGCATACCAGGCAAAATTGCACGGCCAGAATCAACGGTCCGGACCGATAGACTTCTTTGTACACAATATTTAACGGCGGCCATGTCTCATCAATGAAGTTGCTTTTTTTTTGAAGCTCCAGATGGCGTAGCTCCGCTGCTATTCTGTGCAGTATCCGAGCTGAGCTCTTCGCTCTCCAGTTCCTTTCCTGCTCCTATTAGTGCGGCTCATTGATCTGCATAACGCACAATAATAGGACCCATGGCAATTTCGGCACATATATAACTTTTGCGGGGTCAGCGAATCACACTTTGTGGTTGAGTAAATTAGGCAGATCGTCAATTTCCAATATTGATTATTGGGAGCTTGGACGGGTAGCCACCTCGTGATAGTAACAACATCGAGCTGTTTGCAATTTGGTCGCCTGCAGAAGGGCCGATGTTACGTATGTTTAATATGGCTTCATCTTTCTGTCATGTAAAGTTCTGACCAACAACCAGTATTAGTCGTTTTTTCCTGAAGAGATACAGTGCCATATTGCTAGTCAACCGCTGACTTCTAAGATACTTTTCTCTCTGTAGTGAGCCTGCATGTCACGATTCTAAGCGACATGAATGTGTTTGTGGACGCTTCAATATCTGAACTCACATCATGAGTATTTCATCAAGTGCTACGAAAGGTACTCAAAGCGGCTGCGCATGTAAAATTCTAGGTTGCTTTGTTGCAGCTGTTTCATCGTCGTTATTACCCTGCCCCGAGAAACGTAACCGAGAGCGTGTACCTGATTCATCCTCGAAAGTAGGACATGATTGACAGATCTGAGAAGATCAACAGTTTATATCAACTTTTACTGCGGGTGTGGTCGTTGTTAATGAAAAGTATCAGACCCAGTGATCTCGACAATAATTGATATCTGATGCCGCTAACTTTCACACAGAATGTCAATGTCGGAGAATTGTACACTTCATGGAGCATTGATCGACGGGGACTACGTTTCCTGTACCTGATTCCAATGCCATCACCATGTGACCTATCTTCTGCACTTTATTCTCCCCTCTTTAAGCAATATGGATGTTCATTGCAATGTTCTGATCTTCATTTTGGTTTCCCTAGAGTGGACTATCAGCTCAATCTAGTACCTGATGAGGGGAACTGCAGTTGTTTACCACGACTTCGCATGCCGAGCATTGGCGATAGAGAGTGTATATAAAGACCATCATGGACCTCAAGTTTGATAAACCAGCCTGGCTCACTTCGACAAAGGCTACCTTTAAAATACTCTTTCAACAATCCGATCTCATTTCAGTCCAATTCAATTACCAGTACCCATTCCACCATGTTGACCAAAACGGTTCTCTTCGCCTTGATGGCAGCTCTTGTTGCCGCCCGGCCCATGCCTCAAGATCCTCCTCCGCCAGGAGGTCCTCGTTCGTCTATCCCTACGTTTGACTATCGTTGAATAACCACTCACACCAACCAGCTGGAGGTCTGCCACCAGGCGGCGGTTGCCCAGGTTTTCCTCGTGAGTTTCCATCCTCGTCGCGATGATATCAAAGCATTGTCAATTCACTGACACGGTGATGACTTAGCCGGAGGATTTCCCCCACCAGGAGGTCCGCCAGGAGGCCCACCAGGAGGCCGTAAGTACTATCCTTACACTTTTCGACAGAGGTTTCTGGAGCTAATTATCAATTCCAGCACCACCGGGATCACCACCAGGCTCGCCGCGTAAGTGGACACAACAGACGCGCCAAAAGGCTCCAAAAGAATATAAAACTGACCCGAGCCTTCTCATTCAATAGCTGGCGGAGGTTTTCCACCACCAGGATCGCCGCCGGGCTCGCCACCAGGCTCACCACCTGGGTCCCCACGTAAGATGCCTTTCCAATGCGATATCTAGCGACGATGGTCATGGCTAACACTTGCACCACAGCCGGAGGCGCACCTCCACGTACGTCTCGGCACATTTAATCAAAGAGCATGAATGACGATACTAACGAAGAATGACTAGCTATTGGCCCACCTCCCGGCGCTCCTCGTAAGTCTCACTCCGCTCAAATCCCCAAGGGCAGAAGACTGATATGGACATGTAGCAACGGGTCCGCCGCTAGGAGCACCACGTTCGTCCTTCCCTCTCCCTTCAAAAGTCCCCTGACTTCCAGTTGAAAGCCAACGTACTGACATGATGACAAAGCAACTGGGCCGCCCCCCGGAGCCCCTCGTAAGTGTTCCTTGCTCCCATCTCATTGGTCTTCGCCCTCTGTATCCCAATGTAATATCATCAAATTTGGCTGACATGTTCTCGCACAGCAACTGGCCCTCCGCCATCTCAACCGCCGGTCCAGCCACCGCCAAAGTTTTAAGTGAGCAACGCCGATGGACGAGGAAACGTCGGCCGTCCGGAAGGAACCATGGCTTTTGCATGTTATAATGTATGAATTCATCGATGATCGGGGTTCTGAAGGCTGGGTCCTTCTCCCATCTTTTTAATATAGGGTTCCGAGGATCTCTTTTGTGTGCTTCTGTGCCAATGTTGGCTCTGTATTGGCTTTGCACTTTGTCCTTTTGGAGAGGGTTGGAAACATGCCAATGGTAGTAATGATTCAGTCGGTCTGCTCGACATTTGTTAAAGGCACTGAAAATGGAATGGCTTTTTCTGAATGATTGGGAGTTTGAAACTCTGTTTATTGTATGGCCGAATTGACCCAGAAATGAGGTGGCTGACGTTACATAGGCCCCGTGAAATGTGGGCTATTACATAGGGGGGGGGGCATGAAAAATAGCATAAGAATGAGCAACACCCGACTCCTAGGATGCTACATGCTTGTTCAATAAGTACGCCAATAAAAGTCCAACCCATGCAAGAAACGATAAATGAGGTAGTAAAACTACTATCCCAGGGTATCTGACAAGAGATCTCAAAAACCAAAACACCTGCCCCCAAAACCTCAACTTCTTTTCAGCAGGCAATGACGACATGACCCTAACCACTGACGCCGCTCCAATCCAGCCCGGAGCCGTCTCCTCCCTGTGCTCGTTGCTGGTTCATTTGCTGCTGCTGCCTGGCCTGTGCCTGCCTCATGAGCATCTGCATCTGCTGTTGCTGGGACAGCTGCGGGTTCATCTGTCCCATATTCATGCCCTGCATCCCAGCCATGTTCATGCCAGCCATGTTTTGCATATTCTGCAGATTTTGCACGTTCTGCATGTTGTTCATGTTCATGGCACCGGGATTTGCCATCATACCAGCCATGTTACCCATGCCGGCCATGTTGCCCATCATCCCAGCATTCATCTGGCCGCCAGATGCTGCCGCTGCCATTTGTTGTTGGCGCTGCATGGCGATCATCTGTTGCTGTTGGCGCTGCTGTTGCTGTTGCTGCTGCAAGCGTTGCTGGTTGAGGGCCTGCGTCCATTGCTGCATCTGCTGGGGATTCTGGCCCATGTTCATATTGCCCATATTGTTGTTCATCTGCCCATTCTGGGCGGCCTGGAACTCTTGCTCTTTCTTACGCAGGGCCATTTGGAGCTGTTGCATCATTGCCTGGTGCTGAGGCGGAGCAGCCGAAATCTGACCATAGTTTGCTGCCAACTGCTGTTGCCTCTGCATGTAGGTAGCCTTAAGCTGTTGGTACGACATGTTGCTGATTTGCATAGCGGCATGACCACCAGGCATGCCTTGCCCAGGGCTTTCGTTTCCCATACCGGGGTTTTGCTGTTGCTGTTGCTGCTGTTGTTGTTGCTGCTGCTGCTGCTGGTTCATTTGCTGTTGCTGCTGTTGCTGCTGCTGGGCCCGCTGTTGCTGATGTTGCTGTTGCAACTGCTGGAAGTACCGTTGAGCAAGCGCCTGCTGATACTGCATGGCATTCTGTCCCTGCGGCACGCCTCCCTGTGCTTGGATGTGCTGTTTGGCTTTCATGATAGCCATCTGTTGAAGCTGTGATATGTTTTGGCCGGGTGAGCCCGATAATCCCTGCATTGCCTGAGCTCGTATGCGTTGCATTTGAACATTCTGGAGTTGTTGCATTTGCTCCGGAGTCATCCCCTGGAGAGAAGGCGTCTGCATCATGATTGGAGTGCCTCCCGCCATAGGCGCTGATGGACTTCCTTGGTTCATGCGTGGCTGCGGTGTAGACGCCATGTTGCGATTTGGTCCAGCGGCATTCATTACGGGCGTGCCTTGTATCATTTGAGGTGTACCTGTCCTGCTCATGGGCTGATTTTGTTGCTGGCTGGCGCTGCGTGCCATGGCAGCGTGTGACACCGCAGACGGTGGTCGTGCTGGACTGCCGGCGGCATGATTTGAAGACGTAGCCACCATGGGAGTACCGCCCATTTGATGAGTAGGATGCATCATGGGTGATGCAGCAGCAGCCATTGGAGTCTGCTGCCTTGGGACAGGGGACGAGAATTGGGGTTGAGTTGCAGATTGCGGCGTATGAGAGACTTGAGAAGTAGCGTTTGCCATTTGTTGCGCCTGTGCTTGGGCTTGGGCTTGAGCCTGTGCTTGAGCTTGAGCCTGGGCTTGTGCTTGGGCCTGTGCCTGGGCTTGGGCCTGTGATGCTCGCAGCTGTTCTTGTTGGAGTTGTTGTTGCTGCTGCTGTTGCTGCTGTTGCTGCTGCTGCGCTTGCTGCTGCTGTTGGCGAAGCAGAGCCTCTTGTTGCCTCTGTTGCATCAACGCATGTTGCTCGGCCTGGCGGTTCGCTTCCATCTCTCTCCTCTTCTGAGCTTCTGCCTCGGCTTGAGCCTGCCTCTTCGCGAGGTTCTGGCGTGCCTCCTCCTCCTTCTTTCGGTTTTGCGCTTCTTCGTGATGCTGCTTGATGGTCTCCAGAGCCTTGAAGCGAGAAAAGGTCAACGAGTTCGCTCCGCCGCGCATGTGCGTCTGGCCATCCTCCGCACCAGTCGCCGTGGCCGTCTTCGAGGCTTGTAGGTCATCTCCCGCGAGCATGAAACGCTGCGTGTCGGCAGCCTCCGCTTCATCGGCTGCCAATTCGGCTGTGGTTCTCTTACGACTCTTCCGTGGCGGCGCAGGCATTTTGTTGTTCGGGTGGGTCAGCTCGTCCATGAGCGCTTGCGATTCTAACAGACTCCGAGTTGGGGCAAGGTACAGCTGCGGGCAAGTGGCATCTAGGATGGCAGCCTCGAGCTCATACCTATTGCTCTCGTCAAGGACCATTTTCTGGCGTTTTGGACTTCGCCCGCTTGGAGCTGTCGGAGTGGGAGGAACTGCAGTCAGTGGAGTCGGGGGGTTGCCGGGGGTCTTTCCGGATGCCCTGTTCTTCCGATATGTCTCAATGTCCACCACCGGCGTGAGTGCTAATAGTTGGAGATCTGCATTGTGTGATTCGGGCGTATCAAAGAGCACCATCGTCGCGACCTTGGCCTTGCTAGGTGCATTTTGAGATGCCGCTGGCTGGCCCGGTGCCGGAGCGTTCTCCTTGTTCGGTTCCTCGCTCGATTGCGGATCCGGTGCCTTGAACCTATAGTCTTTTGTGGTGGAGCCTGGGCCCTTCACTGCGTACTGTTCTGGATAGGGGGCAAAAGCGGAGGGGGTGATGAAGCTGTTGTACGTGTGTATCGAAAAGAGGTTGGTCCCGTTGGGCGCTTCGGCTTTGCTCGCCTCATCTTTAGGCTTGATCCCGGTGGTTCTGAGGTCATGCACCTCTACAATCAGGCAGTCTGCGCGCGTGTTAGCGGTAGCCCTATCGCTCTCGATCCATTGAGACCTTACTGTCATAAAACGGTATTCCTGCGGCATAGAACTCGTCCACCATGTTATGAGGGACCGTCTTCGCACTTATGTGTTCCAGCAGTTCCCGCATGGGCGAACTGTACGAGAGCGAATCCTGAGAATCGTTGATGCGAAAGTGGTTCGGGTACAAGTAGACCTTGAGTGACGGGGGGTTGCCATTGAACCTATTGAGGATGTAGTTTTTGTCGCGGACATACGGTCTCCGCTCGGTTTTTGGAGCGCCATTTTCCATGGTGTTTCCTTTGGTCGTCGAAGACCGCGCGAGGGTCGGACGCTGGGACTCGCGACGTTGGCGGAGAGCCTGGGAGGGGCGGGCAGTGGCAACGGCTGCGGACATGGTGGGCTATCGCGAGTATTTATTTTGGGTAGTAGGATAGCTGAGCGTGTGGGTCGCGGTAGCGATTGCAGAAGCGACAGTAATCGCGAACGGCTGGGAGCGGTGAGCGCTGTTGGCTCTTCTGCAATTGAGCAAGTGGGACGGAGACGGTGTCGAAGGCCGGCGCAGAGGCGCGCGCGAAGCCTTGGGCGACCGGGAAATTGTTGATGTGTGTTGGCGGAGGTAGATCCAAAAGCGCAGAAGGTTGATGGCTAGTTATGTCGCATCACTTCTGGGATATAAGGTCGAGGGAAGTTGGATGTTTATGCGGAGGGCGTGGACTGACGTGAAGTGAAGTGAAGTGATGCGATGATGCCTTCAGGGTGTTGGCGCTGTGAAACTGTTCCGTAGGCCTTGGCGCATGGTCGAAGGTCGGGACCTCAACAGTCACGTGATCTGAGTATTGATATAACAAAGAGACACCCCAATCTGTCTCAATCAGCCTTCTTCACTAAATACGGTACGGAACACGTTGAGTCTATATTAAGTTCTACAGTTCTGGTCGTTTTCCGACATTTGCACATCGTGTCTGTCTAGTTTGTGCAAATTTGCAGATGTAATCTGAGCAATGTATCAGCTCCACCACCATTTTCAAGATCCAGCAAATGTGCAAAAGTAAAAATCATCTAATTCGATTGTGTTCTTTCTTCGTCCTAAGATGCATTGCTCCATATGTTCCATATACGAGTGACATCCCTAATCACCTCTAATGAATCGCTAAATGCATGCCGCTAAAATGCACAAAAAGGGCAAAAAGAACAATCCCATCGACCCCATGTTCCACTGAAACATGTCGAAAGTAGGATGAAAGACGAGAACCTGTGCCGTCCGAATTTCGTCTCAAAGTACGGGTCAATCTCGAATGTTCCATGGCTCTGAGCACTGTGTTTCGATAGCCTTCCTCACAAAACCACACAGCAGCCGGGACTGGGCTCCGCGACTCTGGGACTGGTTCCTTTGACTTTGGTCTTGGGTTCCATGGCCTCGGTCTTCGATTCTGTGAATCCGCATTGCCAACATAGTCTGTGCTTTGCATGGCATTTGGGGTTGTCACAGAGGGCGTTTGGTCCTTGTTGCTGCGTGTTCTTGTTACCGCAGAAGCAGCATATCCAACCCATCGTATCTGGCCGAGTGTTTGGACTTAAGTGAGAGAAGAGATGTGGTAAAGACTGGCTTCTATGCTGTGTAATTGACTCGAAATTTGCAAGGTATGTAATGTGGATTTGAGTAAGGCATGCTGTGATAACTTAGCAATATTCGTGGTATTTAACCATATTTTCACAGTTGCGATATGGACGTGAATAAGACATGACTTGTATTCAGTGATCTTGTTGTTGATATATTTGAAAGGTCTGTATATACTTTCCCTTCACATTCGTTGGTTGTTAGATCACCTACTGTCTTTGTCATGAGGACCAAACCTTGAAGGAACATTATCACTGTGAAGACGGCAACAATGCCATTGTCACAATCCATTGTGAAGGAACCTTGCGCAGTCTCGAAACCATCCACCAAGTATAGACATCAGTCAAATAGACTATCAACTGTCTTGTGACATTCGAAGACCCCGGAATCTATTGACGTTCTCAAGCCTCTATGTTGTCTCATAGACATAAATTTGTAAGAATAACTACAAGTGACATTCTCAACTCGCCAATCTCACCAAGAAACATACCGAGTGATTCAAAGATATCTCTGGCCAAAACCAACCCACACGATCGAACCAATCCCACGGATATGTCTCACGAAGCAACTCCACGAGCCAGCCAACCGGCCGGCTGTCCCGTAGACACACAACATGAAGCCACCCAACCACCCCCTCCCCCTTTCCCCCACCGTTACATCTCACCCAACAAACATGCCCATTTTGGTCGCATCCAGAGCCCGCAATCCTCGAAAACATACCAAACCCCTGATTCAACTACCCTCCAACTCACCACCACTCATTCTGCCACCCGGTGTCGTGGACACCGATCCCCATAGCTCTTCGTGACACAAGAGTCATGCAGAGAGTGGGTGGTACGCGGATGTTTCACCACGAGCGCGTAATCTGAGTGTCACCTTCGAACCTCGTTCGTCAATCTCGTTCTCTTCCTGCCGCCATCCTCTTTCTTATTCTTACAGGCATTTCTCGGCGGGACCGACTTCGGAAAATGGTGTTTTGTTTGTCAAGGATGTTTGCGTGTACTCTACGCCTGCGTTCTCAGTGCCCGCTCTCTCACTCCAGATCTAGGCGTCTGAATGCATCCGGATATTGGAATGAGTAACTGATTGACTGTTGATCGGGCCAGCGCGAACGCGACTGAGAAAGCACGCGCTGGGGGATTTGATCATCGGTCAGCATGTACGTGCGCCTCGAGGGTGCACAATGCAACGCGCCATTGTACTGTTCGATCTGTACGTGTAGGGATTGACTAAGTGCGCGGAGGGACCATTCAAACGTGCTGAGCGACTCACGACATGTAGCAAACAAACAATTTGAAATGCTTGACTCTATCGAAAATGCCCCAAGAGATGCATGCTTCGCCCAAGCTGACAATGAATTCGCGATTCCCTTTCACGTCACTATCGGAGAGAGACAATCATCCCTTCAATACACGCAGACAGACAATCTCGAATCCCCACATCTATCCCGGCTTCCTTCTCACTCCTCCCGACCCTTCCAACCAATCAACCAACTAACCAACCACAGGACACCAAAACAGACCCAACAACTCACATAGCAAACAATCCCACACGAGAAAACACCGTAGCACAAAACCCAGCATTCCCACGCACCCTCCACCCCTACCTCCCAATCGAAGAAAACCGGAAGCGGAAAAAAAGCAAAGAGAAAAAGCACCCGTTTCGAGCAACGTACATATACTATATACCTTGGTCCTTGCCGATTGCAGTCCAGCTCAACTAGCCAGCCAGCCAGCAAACTACGCCAACGTCCCACGACATGTGTTTATGAATCCTCGTTGTTCGTGGTCGTGGGTGTTGTTGGGTAGAAGGTAGATCTAGGACGCTGGGACCGCGACCGGGTTCCCGGTTGGCGGGTCGAGGTCGTGGGTGGTGCTTGCTTTTTTGAACCTTCTTTTTGGCCGTCCGATGCGGTGAATGGGTGGATCGAGGGATGAGTGGATGAATAGGTGGATGTGTCTGCAGCGAATTCCGTTCCGAAGTCGGTGAGAAATGGGAATGGTGATGATATCTGCATGCCGGGACGAAGCAAAGGAAAATGCAAGGGTTAGAATGCAATACAACAGAAAGTAATAGGTATCATCTATCTGCATTTACAGAAGAAAACATGACAAGCTCCAAACTCTACGGTCTTAGGCCGCGAGAAATGATATCTTACTGCATTAGATCATTGTAGACGTGATTGTCCCGTGGTTCCTTTTCATGTCTCTCTTACCAAGGTAGCTACGTAGGCACATTCCCAAATCTAGCAAGTGTGAATAACCCTCCATCTACCAAATCATCCTCCACAATGTAGTGATAGTTTTCACCAGCGTGTGCACCGCGTCAAGAGAAAGTATCTTCTTCCCCCAACTCCCAGAAGCGCACACACCAAACCTCTCCACCGCAACTTGACCTCAGAAAGAACAAATGGAACGAACGGAAAAGTGAACAACCGCATTCAATCCACCCATCATCCGTCCAATAGATACAACCCAATCATTCCCCCTTCCCCCCTCATGTACACGTACCCTCACCCCGTACCATCGTTCCCAGTTTTCCCAACAACCAGGTTTCTTTTTCCCCGTCTCTCACCATACCGTCTCCAAGCCTAGCCCTATCACCCCAACTCCCTGCCGCCAGCGCACAGGCACTTACCAAAGAAACGCACGATCCATTCCCAGGCATTGACTATTAACTATTGATAGGATAGGGTTGAAGGAGGGGGGCGAGACGGCAAGAGTCGCGGAAGCGTCGCAGATCCGGGGTACTAGGGGAATGGCAGGGAAGAGGGAAAGGCGGGTAAAGTGGAGCAGACGGACGAGCGATTTCTTTTTTGGGGATCGATTGCGGGCCGCGGGTGGAGTTATCGTATCGGGAGCGTGACTCTTCGGTGGTATTTTGGTTTTGCTTTTTTGCGATTGGATTGGATTATCGTTTTCTTGTTGAAGTTGGGAGTTTGGTAGATGGTAGTTAGTCAATGAGTCGTGGAGTTACTCGAATGGGAAGGCCTAACTCGCACCTCGGGTTTGCATCACGGTGATTCGCCAGTTCGAGTGGATGGAATGGTCTGATTCGTCGATGGACAGACGGATTGATTGATGGATTGCGACAAAGAAGACGCCATGCTGCTATATCGAAAACAAAATCAAAGGGCCAACCCAATGCACAACGACTTGGCTAGTTACATGGTTTTCACTTCTCGCTGCCGCCGCCGCGCCGACAACGACGACGACGACAGAGAGAAGGAAAATTGAGTCGTCGCAATACATCGCTAGGGAAAACAAAACAAAATCAAGAAAGCAAACAACGAGATAGAGCCGCCTGACTCAAGATGGTATCATAGGCTTCGAGCCACGCGTGTTGTGCTCTTTTTTTTTGGCTTTTCCCCTCCCATGTGCACTGGGAGGTGGAGCCAGTGCGCACCCGTCTAATGAGCGGAAGAAGGTAAGGAAGTGGGTGATTTCCGCTGCTGCTGCCGCATTGAGAAGAGCAGCCGCGGTCATTCTGCCTAGGAATGAATGGCCTGGAAAATGCCATGGCGAAGTGATGAGTGTATGAACAAGACCGGTAGCTACCATAACAAGTTGAACCCCAAAAACCGGTTCCGGAATAGCCTGTCGGGAATCTCGTGCCAGCCTAATAGCCAGTAGGAGAGAGCCTGAAAGGTAGAGTATTAGAGGGAAGAGGCATATCCAGATGTCTAATGAATCCCCAACTGCAAATAAAATGTTGCCGTCGCGCCGCCTGCCGTTCCTAACTGAACCAGCTCGTTCGTATCTTTTCACGGCGAGGGTACGATGTCCTTCGCCAATTCGGCCTCGACATACCTGGGCCAGGTGTTGGTGAAGACGAGATATTTGATGCTTTCGAAGGCCGCATCGAATATCTCGTCGGTGAACTCGCTTGGAACGATGCTCTTTGTGCTCGCGCTGCTCGAAGCACTGTTCGTCGAACTATAGCTGGTCGGACGATTCAGCACATCCTCCCAGGGACAGACGACGTTCTCTCTCGGGGTCGGCGACTGAGGCGACGTGCCGGGATCGCGAGGCATGTACGGGTCATATTCGACATTCGCAAACGTCCGTTGCAGCGTTCGGAAGATTTTGTATTCAA
Organism: Aaosphaeria pasadenensis; assembly: GCA_022813625.1. Lineage (NCBI taxonomy): Eukaryota > Fungi > Ascomycota > Dothideomycetes > Pleosporales > Aaosphaeria > Aaosphaeria pasadenensis. Next base: position 65,128 of record JAKLMB010000033.1, read on the forward strand.
TGTTGATCGGCGTCTCGGCCGTGAATGGATTGATGAGGGTGAAAAAGATCAGAGAGGCCTCTGTGAACATCTGTCGCCGTTGCGCGGTCGTGACCGTACGCAATTCGGACCACTTCTTCTTGAAATTTCGCACCTCGCGCAGAAAGATCGTGTTCTCGGCAGTAAATTCTCGAGACGCCGCCCAGGAGATCAGAGGCTCGATACTGTGCTCGATGCTGAATTCCAGGGCCTGCATCGATGCTTTCGGTTTGAGCTCTTTGCTTATGATGATCTGAGGTGACCGCTTCGACCATGACGATTCGGTCGATGCAAGCGACTCGGCTGTGGTTGTTGAAGAGATGGATGATCGACGGGAGGTCGTGCGGAATGCCTCTCGGAGCGGGATGACGATCAAGACTTGCTGACAGACAATAAGAGATGGCATAAACCTGGATTGGGCCGAGTCAGTTACACGAAAGTCAGGGTCGCACGGGTTTGATAGGAAGTTCCAGGGGCCACGTTGACAGCCGCACTTGCTTTTGCGAAGCCATCAAACGCGACAACGCGGAGAAAGAAATCTTGGGAAACAAAACGAGCCGTTTCGAGGTAACGTAAGAACTTACCATCCAGCTGGTACAAAGTACTTGTTCATGGCCATCATGCTGGGAATCCTGGAATACGTAAATGCCAACCATAGTGGTGTTCCAGGTAATCTAACTCTCTGGTAAGCGTGGTTCGAACATCCAAAAGAGGGAATTCCCTCCTACCCTGCAACGATGGCAAGCCTGGTCTGCCATGCCCAGTAATGCACATCATTGACCTTGCGAATCCTCCAGAGGATCCATGGTCCCACAATGACAGTCCAGAAAAGCTGGACGAGGATTGAGGGAATCCTGTTCTGCATTAGAAACTACAGCTTTCTATTGATAGACAGTACTCACCATTCACCGCCCTTGCGACACTGGACTGCATCTACGATGGGGCCGAAGATTCCATAGGCGCCGTGGAAGCGACGAGAGGCCAGGAACAACACAAGTGCTGGTATCATCTTTCTTGGTCAGCTGGCGTCAACCATTGTACGAGGAAAGGTACTCACTGTGATGACAAGGCCGAGCACGCTGCCGACGTAGACCTTTGCTGCCGCGTCGAGACCGAACCAAGCGTCGTACAAGCCTCGAGGCGTACAGGAAAATCTCTTCCTCCGGGCGCTTGCAAGAAAGTTTGTCTGCAGGCGGCTCTGGCTTTCGTATGCCTTGAGTACTCTAGCATTACACGCTTTGGTGGGTGAGCAAACCGTGGCCATGGCGGTGGTTAGTGATACGTACCTTGGAACAGAGCCATTCCGGCGGGTAAGAAAATCGACATGACCCAGAACTCAGCAGCACAAGGCCATGAGCCGTTGAGAGGGTAAACGAGAAGCACTAGGATGAGGTAGATGTGTAGCGAAGAGACGGCGGCGAAGACGACTTTGATGTTTCGTATCCTCACGCAGAAGGCTGAGCGCTGGCGATAGAGGTAGAACAGCTCAGCGGATACGATGATGGTGTAGACGATGGCCAAAGCGACGTATATGATACTCACGGCGTCGAGATTGGGACGGCCGCCATCGAAGGCACGCGATCTCAGAACGGGTGCCATGCTCAGCATAGTAGTGAGGGGTGAGCGAGGTTCAGTGTGAGGTTGGAGAGGCCAAGGTGAGAAGCGTGAGGTGTCGACATGCAGGACGAATAGATACCTAAGTATGGGCAACGGTAAAGAGAATGGCAACAGGTAGGACGGAATAGTGGAGGGACTGTAACCGGATCGACGGTATAGAAGAGATCAGATGGAGGTTACATAAGCCGGTGTAGGTAGGTACAGTGCGCGGGAAACGTGAGGTTGGTTGGTAGGGCAGGACCCGGGAGTCAGGTGGAGCGTGTAAAGGGTCGGCGTGTGAGATTGATGAAGGAGGTTCAGATGGCCCGAGAGCAAGGTCGAGGGTGGATGTTCGATGGTCGATGGTTTGATGGTGTTAAGGAATGTGATGATTAGTTGAAGGTCGTAGAGTGGCAAGGGTGTAGAGTGGATAGAGGATAGAGAATAGAGAATAGGTTGAATGAATGAATTGAGGAAAAAGAGTGCGAGCAAGAAAGAGAGAGAGAGGAGGGAGAGATGGGGGGGAATGAGGGAGATTTAGCAGCGAGTGATGGAGAGGAAGAGGGAGTGACAGTGCACGCGGCGGCAAGGGAGGGGAGAGGAGGTACGGTGTAAATAGCACAGATGAGAGAGCTCGGATGATGCCGAGTGGAGGAAGATGGAGGGGAGGGGAGGTGGATAGATGTGGGAGATGGAAGAGGAGGAAGATGAGGAAGAAGCGCGGTGTGACTGGGAGGTAACCAGGAGGGAGGGATGGATGGATGGATGGATGGATGGGTGAATGAATGAATGGATAGGATGGGGATGCGATGGAAAGATGGGAATGGGCAGCGACAGCGACAGCGACAGCGAGGGACGACGAGAAAGAAGTTCACGAGAGGTGCATTGGGGTTGGTGACACAACCGCCGCCACGGGGACACAGATTGCGACCCTGCCATGCCATGACCATTGCCATCCATTGACCTGACCAGACTCGGTACATCACCTGAAGCCATCATCATAGCCATGGCCATGGTCATAGCGATGATTGACTACTCCGTACCCGGGTGGGTAGGGTAGGGAATATAGCATTGGCGATGGCGTTGAGGGGAAAAGAAAATGCATGGATGGGATGGGACAGGACAGGACAGGACAGGATAGGACGGGATGTCATGTTATGCCAGGACAGGGCAGGCCATGTCGGTTCAGCTAGAGAGAGGGGATACAATATTGATGCTATTTTGTGTACAGAGTATTGTGTGTACGTGTACGTGTATGTGTATCAACATGTATGTGTGAATGCAAGTATGTATTGTCCGTGTGGACATGTGAGACAAGATAGTGTATGATATAGATGGCATGATATGATATAGGAGGAGAGAAAGAGAGCACTTAATTGATAGAGAAGAAGAGGGAGAAGAAGCTTGGTCCAACAGTTGAACTGAGGGGAGGGGAAGTTGTAGTAGTTGTAATAGATGGAATAGTAATAGTGATGGTGATGGTGATGGTAAGGATCACTGGAGGTTACAGGTTAGAGGGTTACAGATGTTACCGACCTGGCCGATGCCACCGATGCCACCGATGTTGCCGACGTTACAGACGTTACCGATGTTACAGACATTGCCAGACGCCGCATGAACGAACATGAACGAACATGATCAACCCATGAACATGAACATTGACATGGGCTTCGACTTCCAAATGAGAATTAACGCAAACATTTAATTATGAAGTGGCAGAAGTTGCCATCATCACATGTAACTATAGAGAGAAGACGGGCAATCAAGGTAGGGTAGACATGAGAAGGAAGGAACGTAACCTTGATTGGACATCTGAGAAGGAGCGACCCTCAGGCCTAACGTACGTGTCTTGTCTACCTGTGTATAACTCTGTTAACTCTGTGTGCGAGTCTGTATAATCATCTAATTCTGTGTATAGTCCATAATTCGTGTAGTTAATACTATAGTCTGTATAATACTATTAGTGGAGTGTTTTGAGGGTGGAGTTGACTCCATTCCAGGTTCCTGGGTCAGATCCTCTTGTGAACCAGAACCATTGACGCACTAAACCAACCTGGGACTAACAACCCTCTTACCCTCCATACTCTATAGTCAAGACAAGACAACCATCCACGACACGACGGAATACAGAGTCACAGAGTCACTGCTATAGTTACTATTATATGCACCTGGACATTTACATTTGCATCTGGTTCCGATATACACCGTTCATTTCATTATTATATGGAGTAATATACTACCTGTTGTATCTGTTGGGTGTCGCACTGCATACTCCCGCATTTTCGGCAACTATTCTCCGACTCCATTACCCGTCCATGCTATCATCCTACCTGTAACCTATCCTACTTGTAACTCATCATGCCATGCCATCCCTTCAACGGTCAACGTCAACGTCAACCATCTCCCATACAATCACTCTGTACCAATTATCATTCAATCATTATACTCCGTACACTTCAATCATATCGAACAAACCTGCTCCTACCCCTTCGACTGCCACTACTACGTCCAGCATCATCGTGGCTCGGCGCTTCTCGGCGTCGTCGCTCCTCATGCGAACAACCCCCCCCCCCCCCCTCGTTTCATAAACCCTCCGCCCACCTACTGTTGGTCCAAAACCTTCTCCCCCTCCTACTTCATGCACGACCCTCACCCTCACCATCAACCTCGCCATCTTCCAAAACACTCCCTTCAGCCCTGCATTTATTGCTCTTTGTCCCTTCCAACTGCCTTGCTTTCCCATGTCATGCCTTATCAACCATGCCTTGCCTTGCTGTCACCCATCCCCCCCAGTCTCACATGACACCTTCTAGAAGCCATCCCCACTCTCCACTCTCCTCTCTCTCCCTTCCTCCCTGTCGCGTCGCATCCAAAAACAAGAACCAGAACAAAAGAAGGAGAAACTCAAAAAGTAGACAAGATGGAGGTCTGACAACGTGTCCCGATACGCCACCATCTCCGTTCATTTTCTCATCGCCCCCCTTCTCTCCCGTCTTCCATTCCTCCCAATGTTCCCTCAGACATATCGGCCAAACAAGTTGCGCCGTCAACGCTACACAAACGCACCGAATCCACCACTACCGAAGAAGGCTCGAATAACCAGTCCACACACTCCCATCCTCCCCCTATCCGGCCGAACTGCGGAGTGTGTGGTCGCCCAAATGCCATGAGACATCGAGGTTACCGGTGGCTGTAACATTGACGGGCTGCACACCCATACTTGCCCTCCGTCGCACAGGGAAACATCTCTTTCATCTAACTCGTTGCTGGCCATCCCTCCGTCACCATTCATTCAGCTAACTACAGAGTACATACCTATGTACCTGTTCCTCAGCCAATCATGCATTCAACCGTCATACGCCTTCTTCTCTTACCTACTCACTCACCTGCATACATTATAACAAGTACCTATGTGCTCCCTACAGCGTACGTCCAACATGTAGATCCAACTATCACCCTCCGACCCAATCCAATCAAAAACCACCTTACATCTCTATTCAGGCACTTACTTACACACTACGCCGTAGACGCGCCGTTCAGTCCCGCCCTCATCCCTCTCGCCTTGCCTACCACAAAACCAACCCCAACACAACGCGTGACAAGAACAGAACCACGAAATGCATGTACCACCCACCCCATCTCATCTGCCGAACCTACCGAACAACCGAGATGAACCTCCCATGGCTCTTGTGTCTTGTGTCTTGTGTCTTGCGTCTCCCTTGTCTCTTCCCCCTCCTGCTCCTCCTCTCGCTGCGTTCCCTACGGTCGTGGTCGTGTCTGTGTCTGTGTCTGTGTACCTGTATCTGTATCTGTGTGTCTGTCTTTGTGTCTGTGTCACCCGTTCGGATGATGCGCCACCACTCCACCTCTCCCTCCATCAGGGTCGTTAATTCCAAATCGCCCATGCGGGTGTGGATGCTTGGGTTACGCGGGGTGGTGTGTGTCTGTCTGCCTGTTTTGGTCCACTGGTTGAGTAGGTAGGTAGGTACGCGGAGGTGATGGAGGTGCATAGTGGTCAGACCGCGTGGGAAACTGTCGAATACCTACCTAACTAGGAGGTACTTGTCAGGAACTTGAAGGGGTACATACAAGTACCTAGGCACACCCATAGCCGTATGTCGAAGCGCAAGCATGCACGCGAAAACATTGAGCTCTTGTGGTGATGGGCCATTACACCGCCTTTGTTTTACTCTATCCTTTGCTCTTGAAAAGGTTCAACCCAGCTCTCCTTAGGAACTTTGTTGCAAATCAAGGGAGATCATCCTTCCTTCTTTTCTATCTCCATTCGCTCGTGATATCCATGGTTTGCAGTAACCCGTACCAAAGTTGGTAGTGATGGCTGAGCATAGCTATTCGATGGATTCAGTTTGTATCGCATATCTGGTAACCAGCGGTTGCGTACAATGATAGACGCAACAACAACAATCAATTACTACCGTACATGCCCACATACTACATTCCAGCACAATATTCAGTTTATGTTCTTCCGTTGCCTCCGATCTCACAGGGTGTCTATCTTCCATGCCTTCAGGTCGGCGGATGAGGTTGGAAAATCAAATGGTCGAGCTTTTGCCTTCTGCTACATCAAGTGAATAAAGGAAGGAACGGCACTTCTATGACGTTAGGATTGGTGCTTCTTCTGCTTCATGATATCTCGGAGGCTGCTAGATGTAGAAGGGAATTCTTCCTACCATTTATTCTACTCGAGACCTATTCTAGGAGGTTATTGTGAGAGAATGAAGATATTACGAGGACTTCTGGAAGATCATGTGGATTACAATGCTTCCTGAATGCAGAGAAACATGTTTGAAAGTTTAATGCGCATCTACGCTACGGGATTGTATGTTTATTTGACGTTCTGGTGCAGGAGAAATTTGATATACGCGGATTTGTAAATGTACACAGACATATACAGACATATACAGACATATACAGACATATACAGACATATACAGACATATACAGACAAGGACCCACATATGCGCGCATAAACTTAACATATCCCCAATCCCTCCGAATTTTCATCAAGCTTGACTAAATCTATTCACTCATACACTGCACTGCACTGCACTGCGTACACATACCACAGAGTCAGACCCAACCCAAACCCGCCGATCACAGCCGAACCCAGCAACATCGCCGCCGTGCCCTGGTCACCCCGAGAGAGAAATAAGCCAGAACGACAATCTTTACAAAAGCTTAACGTGACGACAAGAGAGATCGCACTTCCATCCTCGCTTTTGTTAGGCCTTTTATGTCACGATGGGGTGATGCCGATTGCGGTGTCTGTGCTGGGGCTGAACATAGGTGACGATGCGTGCGTGCGTAGGCTCCGCCACCGAAGTATTGTCTCCTTCGTGGTACGTACTTTGTCGATGCGCACGCGAGTTATAGGCAATGAGAAAATTGATTTTGCGCAGGCTGAAAAAATTCCACGTGTAGCTGGCACCAATGTTCTATGATTGACATCGATGCGACTGATGTGAATTTACATGAGTAGCGACGCGAAATAGAAAACCGTACACACAGCATTGGCACGATGCGATCGTTTGATACTCTGTGACCCACGACCTACAATCTGCAGCGATTCTTAGCAGGACAGAAAAGGAGATGAGGATATTTACATCGTCTAACCACGATATCGGAAAGAAAGTCAGTGGCGATCGTACGTCGACGACGGTGGGCCGTGTGTGAAATATTGTAGCTGCCAGGTGGATACCCTGCGGGTACGATACGATAGGGCACACAGCCCCAATGTCAGGACGCCAGCTACTCATACGGCGATTGATTACATGTCTGCTATCTGGATACTATCGAGGTCGAGACTGGACTTATTAATCGTACAGCGATAAGTAGGCAGGTTTCGGGAGGGTCGGGAATAGGACAAGGTATAGTTGTGGTATATTTAGTTTTCTTAACGTTCTGCGTACGTGCGTATTTGCCTGCGTACACGAAGACGGAGGCGAGAACGAGGGCATATGTGTATATATCCCCGGCTGGGCTTGATTCAACGTTTCAGGTTACGAGGTCGGTAGGCTGATACATACACCAATATGTAAGTTTAGAAAAACATGAAAAGTGATTAGTGATAGGGGCGCAGACAGAGATGGTAGGTAGTTAGCATCGTTCTCCGCACACGCCATAGCGCACCGGAGGAGCGCCTCAATTGTCCCCTCACGATCCATCCTACATCCTGCATCCAACTATCTGCATATACCGCGGCAGATAAGTTTCCGGAATTGCTTAACGAGCACAGAAACAGAAGGTCGCGGCCTCGCATAGAGAGCTTCGAAGAAGGTTGCGCGATTCCGTTTGGGAGAACGGGAAGGAAGAAATGTTCCGTCTTATGCGTTCGCAGCCGCGGAGGGTGTCTTGCACGACGACAACAACAACGACGACGACGATGTTGTCGCGTAGCTTGCGGGAATCTAGTTATCAATTTAATCAATTGATAGAACCACTCGTACAAAGATGTCGTCACTAGACAATAGCCACGCGATTCCCGCAGACTATCTCGTTAGTCGAACAACCATTTCACTCCGGCCGTTGCTTATTCAAGCGGTAGGGCAAGTTAGATACGCATGCATGGACAAGCACAACGACCATCGTGAAGGAGCTAGGCTCCCGGCGGAAACCTCCACAATATGGAATCCCGGCTGACGATGAAAGTTCGCTCCCACGCCCGTGAGGCACAGCCCTCCTGCAGTGAGTTGGTGGAATGGAATCAGGATCCAGGATGGTCGCCTTACTCGCTTGATGACAGACCTGACGTCGGAGCTGTGTCAATACGATTATTGAATTCGAAGCACGAGAGAGCCATTGTGTAGAAGAAACAGATAGAGAAAGCAGAGAAAATCGGAGACTCTTTGCATCAAGACAGTTATATCGGCAAGACGTCACCTCGGAGGGATGTAAGCTGTAATGTAAGTTGTAAGTTGATGCGAATCCTATTTTAAGGGCATGAGAGAGGATTTTGGGATGACGCGGAACCGATGTCCACACTAATCCTTTCATATTAGCCTATTACGGCTAGACCAATTGGTGCACCAATCCTTGTCTCGCTTAGCGTGCTCACTACATCTGTGAAACGACATGGAAGAGGAGGGGAGGTTTGACCAACGACATCATATCAGCATCCACGTCACTTTCACATTTCAACTTTCTTTCTCTCTTCTCCTCTCTTCCTCGCTTTCGTTACACCTCAAATCAATTTCAGTGTAGAAAAAGAACAATCTCTCCCTCGCTGAGACTTCATTCGTGCTGCGTTCCGAGCCTGCATCTGTCGCTACCCAATCCTCCACATCACTCGCTTCAATCAGCTGAAAACGCTCACTCAGCAGTAATTAATTAGATACACCGACAACATAGAATCCCCTCACAATGCGCCCCGAAAGGAAAGTGTATTCTTTTCGCGTACCGCGCAGGGAATCCAACCTGGAGAACCCGGAATTGCAACTCACAAGCCACCTCCAATACCATTGCTCCAAGCGACGATTAAACAAACCACCCAGAGTCCAACATCCCCGGAAACGCTCTTCGCGAAAGAGACTCCAGAAATCCTGGAATGCTCCTCCCCCAGACTCGTTACCCATCAGTATCTATCTTCTTCACTACGAGCCGTACCCATACACCACGCAACCCGGCAAAATCCTAGGCGTGTACTCGACCTTCAATGCCGTCACCACAGCAGCAATCAACCATGGGGCTTACGCCTTCTCAAGGGAAGGCATGCTGGACGGAAGCGAGTATCTGAACCCCACGGGCAAGATTCGGATTGTACCACGGGAGATTCAGCGACACGGCCTTGAGGTGCCCCTCCCACTCCGTCATGGAAACAGAAGCCACATGCAACTCGAGCTTGTCTCCTCCAACGTTCGAAGAGCCCGCAGCCGCACCACGGGTGATCCCGGTATCGACACCTATGGAACCGTATTCGCGGTCATCCACCAGTCGCCCGAGAGTTCCGTCTGCATGGGTGTTTTTGCGAGCAGGCAGCGTGCGTGGGGGGCATGCCTAAAGAGTCAAGCTTCCTTCTGCGCGAAGGTTAGACTGCAGGACGAGGTCAGGTGGATCGACGAGGATAACATGCCACGGACGAGGGGAAGGATTCCTGGAGTGGGTATTCACGAGTGGTCCGTTGCTTCATTCAAAGTCGATGAAGGCGGCAAAAACAGTGCGAGGAAGTACTCCTCCCCACCGGTACCGCAACTGCCTATGTTTCGTTGATTAAATCGAGATAACGGCGTTGTTGCTAAGTGATATCACTATTCACAGCGAAGAAACACCACAATAGCGATACTTGACAGATCATTGAAGCTCAACTGTCAATCTTGTCAGTCACGTCCTGATCATGCGAGGGTTGAGTCTCGAACTATCGCAGGTCCGTGTTGAATAGCGTTTGAAAGCCAGGACTTGATCTGCAGTGGCTGCAAAGGACAAAGTTGATAAACGCCCTTTGGGTCATCCGCGATTGACGTACCACAAACAGCGACGGACCTCACAAATTGCTATATCCTTCGACATTGAAAAATGCGTCGCAGCAGGAAGGCGAACGGCTCATTTAGAGCACATCGCGTTTGATGCCGTTCAGCACATTCACAAAACTGACTGTATGCCGCGGCATGTCACAGTAGGTGCTTCCAGCAGCAGACCATTCACTGCTATCATAACTGGTATTATGATTACAACACACCCAAGAAAACTCGATCTTTCCTTCTCTCACCGAATTCCACAATCTATACAGCATACGCTACATTGCAAAGGAAACACGTTACTTGATCCTCGACACACTACAAAATTGGTCATCGACTGAACTACAATGGCTGCTCAATCCACGACTCCCGAAAACCGAGTTCCCGAAAACCGAGTGCCGCTCTGGATTGTCGAAAGGAGAGGACTCGAGGAACCTTTCACGACGCTCTTCTCAGATGGCATAAATGCTTTGAGATATTCCCGCCAAATACAGACACCTGATATCAGCTACCAAGTGAAGACAGGTCACCTCACTATCCAGAATATGACCGAGCCACGACATTCCGCTGAATCCGGTTCTATCGTATACACAATATTCCATAGTATTTATGATAGCGACCTGAATTACTTTGGGGAGTGGAGTAATTTGCGCTGGGTTGAAGATAAGAAACGTGCCATCGACTGGTTTGCTAATTGGTAAAACGAGGTGGATGAATTGGCATTACATTCACATATAAACTTTCTAGAACGAACACCCGAGAAATACAAATATACGGAGGGCACGTGTGTAGTCAAGGCTTGGATTGCTGAGGTAGTAGTAGACGAAAAGGTTCCAGAGATTAGACAACTTCCTGGGAATCCGCCCAGACCGGGTTCTCCTTTTACGTTCTGAAAGTCACTGTAGAATAGATGACGAACGCGAACTTTGAAAAAGGATCTCACACACCATCACCATCGTACCACTCCAACCACAAAGTATTCTAGTACGGCATAAAGGACGGGCACTTGCGGATATGTAATGTAGTAACTCTTCTCAATCCGATTTTATGAAGCATTTCTCATATGTCTTCACTGCTCATTGTGTTCGCCGCCCGGTATCTGTCGAGCTTCGATTCGGCAACCCTGCAGTTGCATGGGCAGGTGACAAGGTAGTTGCACTTCCCCAACACTGGACTTCATTGGACTTCATTGGACTTGGTCGTAGACACTTGCGTTACTTGACCTGGAAGGAAAGTGCCATCATAGAGAGAGCGTAGGTCAACCAACCGTGACAGGTTACTTCTGGCATCAAACCGAACTCGCAAACCATCCATATCCATTCACTCACCGCTGCAATCAAATATTCTTACTTGGACAGATGACAAAGTATAACTATCACTGCCGTACCATCTAATCTCCACAACTCGCTACCGTACGAATAAATAACTGCAATGCCGGCATTACCACTTACCTGGATGATATCATATCCATCCCGCCACCGAATGGGCTTCATCTACCTCGTATACTCTAGCTTCGTTCCCGGGTACATGGCGAATCCCCAAGACTGGTCGGACAATTACCACGTCCCATTCGTCGCCTTCTCAGACCGCTCGAGTGCCCGAGAGTGGGCCTACAATCGTTCCGCAGAGAGAGACGCGGAAGAACAGCCGCTGTGTTTCCACTTTAGCCCGTTCAATCTGCATGGGCGATTTTCGCCCAATGCGAAGGCGTATTGCACGTTTGTGTGCCGCTACAAAGAGGGCACGGGCGCCCTCATGGGGGAGAAGACGCAGTGCTACGAATTGGCGTCCGACGCAGCTGCGTATCTGATCGACATGATCGAATTCATAAACGAAAGGCTAGCGGCCGATGACAAGATTCTCAGAAGAGCAGGCCAGACGTCCCAGGGATTCCCGGTCTTCAAGGTCTCTTGCGTAAGCAAGCCGGTGGACCGCAGCATACGGAGTGCCTTGGGGAACAGGGAAGAGGACGATCCCGTTAACAATGCATCCCTTGATATCGGCTTTATCTTTAGTGATGGGAAACCAGGAACGAGATATGGTTACATCTTGTTCGTGAAGGAGTATGCCCTGGTGGATTTGGGCTCGGAATACTCCATTACTGGAAGTGTACGGAGGCGGGCGATTGCCTGGTCCATTCGCGACGACTATCTTTCAGACGAATTACGCCTCCGAAATGAATTCATTTCTAGCGCGGAGTTCTTAGGGGACATTGAGGATATTGAGGAAGACACTGAGGAGCACACTGAGGAGGAGAACCATGTTCAGAATAGGAACGAAACGAATGGAGATAGGAACGGAATGAATGGAAGAGTTGCTCGGTGAGACCAATAAATCTACATCTCCAGCGAAACTCTTGCAATGCTGCCGTGAGTTATCAAGATGGTCCATTTCTTCAACCCGTCAAATATGCATCGAATAAGATTGCCATCAAAATATCGGGTGTGTACGCTCAGGTAAAAGGTCACAAAACCTTTTGAAGATGACGCCAAATTTCGATTCCGGTGCTTTGTATTGTGGTATGGCACCACAGATGAGGCCATTCCGGCACGGATTTCGAGTCGCACCTGTGATGTTCTAGATTGTACGGGCCTCCACACGCAACAGTATGACACGTGCTCTCTTGTCCAAGTCATGAATTTGTTCAAATCTCACCCAAAGGATATCTTGGACGTCATCCACGAGGCCCGTTGCGTCAGCATGTAGTTCAAAGATGCACTCTTCCTTCTACCTATGTCACTGCGGTGCTTCCTTCCGCACGTTCCCAATCTTTCCCGCGGCAGTCATGTCTTCCCCAATCGGCACGTCCGCATACATCTATCGACTCATAGCATACTCATATCTGTATCTCTCAGAACAATATTGATATCCAGAAGAGTCATCGTGAAGTTGGTATCAGCGTCCAACATGCTGTATATATAAACCCTCAGAATCTTTCACTGCTTCACGCACTCTCTCCCTCCATAACGCTTCCCTAAATTACAAAATTCAGCTACTAATATCAACCATAGAACATACCATTCCAGAAACTGAGATTCACGAGTACGAACTCCATACGCAGCTTACCATGTCTTCCCCTACAGAGTCTGCAGGATCAGGCCCTCTTCCCCGCTCCTCATCAGAGCAAGAGCGCGTAGACGCGAAAGACAACAACGACCCGAAGACTCTCAGGCGCTCGAAAGCGAAGGCCCGGGACAAATGCATGGAATTCATCGAGTGTCTTCATCACGACGTCAGCGTGGCCGGCAAACTTGAATTGAAATTCAACTATAAAATAAGAAGCGTCTGTGGAGCCGCAGGTAAACCTCTCCACCTCGTGTCGCAGATCATGTCCTTCCAAGAGATGCCGGAGCCGAAGCCTGACCTAGTCTTCGATCTGACCCCCGATTCTGGACTATTCGGGGCGTGGCGCAAATTGGCGGAGGAAGGGCTAGACGGCGCTATGTACTGGCATACACATAGTATCCTCTTCAGATACATTAATGGTAAGCCAAGATACCTTGGGCTTGAATACCCAGCGGTTGTTTCGTGACTGGTTCTGACGAGAAATCTTGTGTGCAGCCTCAGAGACGGACTTCAACAACCAACTAGAACTCATACGCTCCGACATACCGGATGGAAACACATACCTTGCAACCGCGGATTGGTCGAAACCTGATGGTATTAAGATCTCCCCGGGGGACAAGCATTTGGTATTGTACCCAGGTTATGAAAGAATGGATACAGACAAGGACAAAGATGAGGACATAGGTAAGAACCCAGATGAGGACACAAACATGGAAGAAGATGAGAACCTAGGTGAGGAACTATGAGAAATTATTTGTAGGCGAGATGGGCAAATTGTAACATTGGTCTTTGGTAGGTGTTTGTTCGGGACACTCTTTTGGTGCTTTTAGGATAGACTTCTAGATTGGATAGAGAATAGGAATTTTATGTTTGACTGCCATGACCCCTTTGACATATTGCCGCGTGCCGTTGTTTTCTAGCCTTGCCAATTGCCCGTATTGTTGGAGCTGTACTGTAAGTGTTTCTCTATTATTACAAAAAAGGACAGTTGACTGTCGATTGATGGACAGTCACATCGAAACTAAGTTTTCAATTGGCCGACGTAATGGATAGTGATTGCGGCCGCTTTTGTCTCCGTGCGCAACGACTCAAAGATTGTGCCACACTGACCGGAGAATGAGTATGTACATGTCGCTTGTACGATGAGTGATCCATCACTTCCCCCTAAAGTGAAGGAGTCAACGCTCCGTGACATATAATGATCGGTCATTTTGTTCATATTGCTCACCGATGCTGATTTGCTTAGATCACTTCGTAATCGTTGCTAAATGCACCACGCGGTCGATATGACTATCGTCACCTTATGGTCTACTCACTGCTTCAGATATGACTGTATATGAATCTTCACGATCCAGTCACTCGCAGTCATCTCCCAGACTGGCGGTTACACGATGATATTTAAGTCTGTCCTACCACTGCTCCTAATTCCAAATGGCACTCTCAAGCACCCTAAATCCGCCTCCGTCCAATCATATCTCTCATAAGAAAACCAATCACACATTGTAAGACGAACAATGTCCACTCCCGAATCCCCTGGCTCTGGAGCGGACCCTCGCTCTTCAGCCGAAGCACCCAGGCCCACCAAGGAAGTACGATCCATCGGCGCCACTCAAGGAAAGAATCGCGATAAATGCCATCTCTTTCTTCAGGCCTTCTGCGAACACATGCGATCCCAGCCGGCCAAAGAAGCCGAGACGGTCCGGAGACCGCAGGCTTTGTGGCAACACAACGATTCGGAAATTGCCCTCATGGTTCAACACAGGCCCGGGGCTGTGTCAGAAGGAGGATTCGAAATGCCTCATAACATCGATCCGCAGCATCCTTTGCTGCTAGGCGACAAATTAGACGGCAAAGCTGGAATTTTGTTTCGGCTTGCTGAAAAAGGTACCAACGCCGCGGCGATCTGGGAGGAACACAAGGTTATGTTCAGATACATCGAATGTACGTGAAAGGCAAATGCCTTTCCCTTTAGATTTGAGTTTAGGTCCTGTTTTGTATTGACTTTGCTGATTTTACTAGGCGTAAAGTCCGACATAAACACCTCAGGGGAGCACGAATTGGTCTATGACTTACTAGAGTACACGGACTCACCTTCGGGACCGAAGCACGATTCTAGGATGGAATCGGAGAACTCGGATTTTCCAGTTCTGAAGTTCTGATGCATGACTTCAGATCGCGGGCAATTCTGGGTTGGCAGAAGATCAACTCTGGGAACTCGATACAGGTGGTGGTGCATCGAGAGAATGTGTTTCTCTTTGCACCCTTGGGGGAGGAGATACTTAATTATACATTATTCATCATCATACATTATAGATCATAGACTTATATACTTCATGAACATTTTCAACGGCACTGTGCCTTCGACATGCCTACCGTTACCTCATGGTCAACTCACTGCTTCGAAGGTGACTGTTTGTACCTCCACGATCCGACACTTCCCAGTCATATTCTAGGCTGACTGTTACAGAAGAACGGTTGGTATATAAGGCCTTTGAAAAACTACTCTCGACTCTAAACAGCACTCTCTGCAAATTCAAATCCTCATTATTTATATTGTGCTGCTACCTCACAAGAACACCGTGTGCGTTGAAGCTTGCAAGACAATCAATGTCTTCTCCTGAATCCCCCGGATCTGGGCCAGAGCCTCGCTCTTCGTCGGACGAGGCCCCCAGGCCTGCAAAGGAAGTGAGGTCCATAGGCGCTACTCAAGGGAAGAACAGAGACGAATGCAAGAAACTTTTAAAAGCCCTGTGCCAAATGGAGCCCCACGAACTGGATATGAATTCTAAGGACACGTATCTTCTGATGCGAAGCAGCGGTCTCAAAGTCGCCCTCCTGGCCCAACATCAAGGGAATATAAAGAAAGAAGAATTCGAGGGTTCTGTCAGAAATGCTTTCAGAGATGCTCGCCTGGTGGGCGGAAAGCGAGATGGTAAAGATGGGGCTTTGCATGAGTTGGCTCACCTCGGCACCAACGCCATGGGGTACTGGGAGGATAAAGGCATCGCGTGGAAATTCCTCGAATGTAAGTTGCTCTCCTGTAGATTGAAGTGTTGCGGCCTATTCATGTATGGGTTTTGCTAATTTGACCAGGCTCAAAGAGCGAATTCAACGACTTGGAAAAGCACGAAGATATCGATGCCTTGCTGAGGTACTTTGCGGACTCACCGTTAGGCCCAAAGTATGATTCTAGGTTGGGCTCGGAGAACTCGGATCTCCCAATTTGGCGCTTCTAATGTGTGTTTCTTTTGTACTGTCTTTCACTATCTTTTTGTCTCTTACTCTTTGTTTACTTCTTACTCTCGTTTGATCTCTTGCTCTTAGTATCTATTCACAGCTATGACTTCCCCTCATCCAGCGGTTCAGGAGTCGTTGACTTTGGCAATGTAAGAAGACCACATGCAGGGAAGAACCAAGCTGTCTATTAATTTGTTTAACTAAAGCCCAAACCCATTCATTCAATGCAATATGCTACAACTTAGAACTTCACTCGCCCGATGAAACTTTTGCCTGTTCGATCGATCGATGTGACTGAGCTCTGTCGAAGCGACTCACCATGTGGTTAGACCTTTGGGTCTTAAAACAGGATCTTCGAATGACAAGAACCGAATGGCAGAAATGAAAGTCGTTGATTTTAGGGAGGGAAGTCAAAAGAAATGGGTTATAACGGCTATACCGTGGACATTTGATGTACTTTGAGTATCAGCACAAATTGTCCTTATTAGAGTCGTCACAATAAATCCTCTGGTAGTTAGCAACACCGAGACAAACTATCACCATCATCACCATTGCTGACTGCATGTAGAGCAAAATAATATATTTTACGTATTCTCTACATTCCGCGCAGTCTTACAATTGCAATCGCATTCATTCTACCTCCATCCCACTGCCGAACCCCTCCCACGTCGGGTATCCCGAGTGTGAGTGTGTGTGGAGATGATAATATGTCCCGTTATCCTCAATAGATCGATCGTAGTGTACAAAAAAATAAGAAGAAGAAAAGAATAGAAAGCAAGGAAATATCGCAAGTGGCAACATATAGAATGTAGATCCATGAGGGAAGAAAAAGACATTACACTATGGATGCTTTAGGACTCAGGCGTATATTGCCTGTCCTGTTTCCAGCATCGTTCCGTATGTGCAGTCCAGATAGGTGAAAAAGGCCAAAGCCGCGTCCAGTGTGAATAAGAGTGAGATGGGGACTTGTAGAACGCCAAACGTCCAGCCAAGGGACGCTGGAATATATACAGAAGGATGACTCTTGGTATCCTCGTATCAACCGTCCCATTTTGAATGAAGAATCGTGAAGTCATTCGTTTTGTAGGAAGGATGTTCTTCCTTTGCTCCGAAGGCCCCCTAGATACGAGATAAGATGCACTTGCAGTGAACTGCTTAGAAGAAATAACTCCCGCCACTCTTCGAGATGATGAACTCGCAACCCAGTCCCCTGCCTTGGTCGTGCAGCACTTTCTCTGCTTCCTGTAATTCCTGTAGGATCATGTCGCCTATTCGCGGTCCGTCGTTCAGGGTATCCTTCACGTGGATGACGACAATCTTCAGCCCTTTGAGTGGGGCATCAAATGCAGCGCTCATCATGGCCTTGCTATGCTCTGCGGAAACGCCTGTGAGATTCAGCGCAGCAGGCGCTGACGGGTGCGATCCGGGATGGATGGGCGTGTCCGAGCCACCGGCCCCCTTGATGCCACCAGGAGTAGGCGAAGGTGCGTAGTCGGACATGATCTCGTCGTCTAATTCCAGCTTCCCGTCTTTGAGGATCGAAGAGCGGGTTCTACTGCTCTTTCGTGCCGTATCAAATGTGACGCTGTCGAGGCCGCTTGAAAGCCCGTTGCTTGCCCTCTTCCTCTTTCGCTCCCTCCTCAGCTCTTCTCTTTCTCTCGCATGGTCCTTGCGTGCCTGCTTTACCATTCCAGCCAGGTTTTGCAGTTCCGCAATCAGATGCCTCGGCGCAAGATGGCCAAACAAAACGGCATCGCCTTGGGCGTTGGTGTAACTGCACTCGATGAAGATACCAGTCAGAGTTCCCGCGGCGATTTTCGGTGCAGCCTCCGCCCATACTTGAGCGGTGCGCGGAGAAAGTGATAACGAATCTGGCTCGACGTCGCCGAATATGAGAACCTCTTTTGTAGGTGTGTGCGGGCCCGGCTCCGTGCGAATAAAGTATGCTGTCGAATCTATGACACACTGTTCGAATTGATTTGATCCCCCGATGCTGGACGTCCGCGCTTGTTCACTGGGACCGCCGGTATACATTGGCGTTCCGGGAGCGCTCTGGGTCGGCAAGGAGAAGCTCAATGATCGACCTTCCCGGACTTCAGCAGTGGATGAATGGTGTGCATGCGTAGCAGTTGGTGGTAGTCCAGGTGTTTCTGGATTTGTGTTGGCATTGGAGATTCGGTGCACATGCCCAGGCCCTTGCATGCAATGACCGTGGCTGACTTTGAAGCCCCGGACACCGAGACCATCGCAGACCTCAATATAGCCTCGTCCGCTACCCTCGCCGAGTGCAACATTGCCGCCTTCCTGCAAACGCTGGAAGGTGACTAATCCAACACCGCCATCTTCGTCCGTAAGATTCGGCCAGATGACGTTATTGAAGATATGCGTCTTTATCGCATGTACAGTGGATGGAAGTGCCGCTAATCGCTTTGGCCGTGACGTGTTATGGAAAGCGGCGGTATTGATCACAAAGCCAGATACGTGATCCAGATGTGGATGCGTGATGAGATAGGTGGAAACATGCTCTCTAACAACGTGCAATGCGTTTGCTCTTGCACTCGCGTGGGGAAAAGGTAAGCCCGCGAAAGGTCCTTCTTCGAGGACAGTGATGATTGGCGAGGGTTCGTCAACGGTCGCAGGTGTAGCCACGTCCGAGCCAGATGCGGGTGACGACACTGGCGCTGTTCCTGGTGAAGGAGACTCTTGGTCGGTGCAGTTTATGGGCCCAGTTCCATTAGCTGGCGCAGACTCGATGGTAGATTCTGGGAGATCTGCGACAAGGGGAAAGTGATCCTCAAGAATGCGAGTGATGGAAGCGAGATGGGACCCTGCATCGACTGCAAGAACCGAATTCTTGGCCCATTTGGAGGAGATGGATCGGACGAGGAAACCCGTTACATGATCTTCGCTGGGACCGCCACCAGCCCCCTAGAAATCACTTGTTAGCGTGTGAAGCCAGATGTAAAAAGGCATGTCTTCGCCAGTCGTTCTGCGGGCATAGGCGCGATATCATACAGCTATCCAAGGAGACGTCATTGGGTGCTCCATGTACCTGCGGCTGTCTTGTCTGACTCGGCCGCAACGTCACTGACGCTCACCATAGACTCGCAAGGACCAAGACAATTGGAAACGTACCAGGCAAACCACCTGTATAGCAGGCTCATTGTGGCTCGACGACCGCCTCGTCTTCTCTGTGCCCTCCCCGTCCTTCATGCTGCCGCCTCTTCGACGGTATTTCTCTAGAGACGAGCTAGTGCGATTCCTACCTGAAGGTTCCTTTTCGAGATCCTATTTACCCTTTCTGATCAGAGCGAACAGCGCCAATACTATTGTCTCAGCCTAACGTAGCGAGGTAGCGAGTCAAAGAGCGGTATCGATGATCATGAATCACTCGCCTAAGAGATGTCTCTGTGTCGAGATATTTCTGAGCGCGAGTCCCTGATGTCTGTCTTAGCCACCCGAGAGCTTTCCGGAAACCTGGAAGAACAGATGGAAGATGAGTTGGACTTTGGGAACCCGCCTGAGTGTCGAAGCCGGGACAGCGTTGGCGAAATTCTTACGGTACGAAACAAAGGCCGGCAAGACAAAGAAAGTTGTCTCAGAGATGGGGGTTCTTTCAATAGTCTCAGAATTAAGGAGAGTCCAGAAATGAGCTTGAACGTATTGATACACTTTGGCACCTTGTATCCGTCATACAGTCGCACGGTGGCTCCGTTGTACTGTGTGGGTGGGCCGTGATGGGTGATACAGGTATCCGACCAGTTATTGGCACGGCACGAACGGTCGCAAACTTGACCACTTGTTGGTATTGAAGTACAAAATGTCCAGATCCAGCGAAAGATGATGTTCAGTATCAATGGTATAGTATATATATGTGTGTGTTGAATTGTTGCTGATCTCGCGTCGGGTTGCCTTTGCTGACTTGAATTCAATCCATTCCCTGCAGCGCGTCAGATGTCACGGGAGGGCAGGAAGACCCGTGCGCCTGGCTCTAATGTTGGTAGGTACGTCAGCCGAACGTGAATGACGGCAATGGATGGGCCGTGGAATTGACACCACAACAGCGACAGCGAGAGGGGGGCCGGATGCGCGTGCGCGCGGTGTTCGCCTGAGGATGAAGTGGTATAGAGGTGAAGCACGAGTAGAACAGGAAAGCAGAGAAGATAGAGCAGCAGATGGGCACGTGGACGGCGAGGAAGGAAAGGTTTAGGGTTCCAAGGTTTCTTTAGGATAATCCGATGCCAATACAAAGGTACCTACGCCTGCCTACCCACCTAGTTAATCCCCAGTTCCAAGTCCCGAGTCCCAAGTTCCAACCCAACTGTAGGGCAAACCAGCCAGCCAATCATGTCCAACCACCAACCACTCAACCATTCAGCCATTCAACCACAGAATACTCCGTAGTTACATAGACTAACGTACCTAACAAGGTGCACCACCATAAAATATCCACCGTGCCACCTAGGCAGTTACTTTTCAAACACCAGCTTCAACGACCGACCGACCATGCACGATCCATTTGCCATCAACCCAATGCTTTTCCAACTTAACCCTGAGGTAGAACTCACAAGTACCTCATGTAGGTATGCTGCGTATGCATGCATCGCGCCGACACCATAGCCTAGCCAGTCCTACCAATGTCATTGCCGCCAGAAGATATCAGCCTATGCACTTGTCACAGTAGCCACACGGACGCAAATACGAACCCACGACAATCACAGACACAAAGACATGCAACATTTAAAGAAGAGAAAAGTTCGGATCATTCCAGCCCATTCATTGTGGGCTGCAGACAAAATTTCACAGTGTATATTTCATCGAAAAAGCTGTCTGGAACCATCTATCCCCTTCACCAATTTTTTCCCATTGGATATCCTTGATTCGTTAACAGTCATTTCCCATTCCGCTTACTCTTCGTTCCAGTCCTCTACTTGAAGACCTTGCCGTCAGCCCACTCGTAGGTCTTGCCATCGACGGTGATGGGCTTGTCCCATGCCCACTGGTTGTCGACGAACTCCTTGTCCTCGGCCTTGGTGGGGTCGAGCTTGGTGAAAGAGTAGCTCTCGAAGTCGGGAGCGACGTCGAAGGCGGGGAGGGCCTCCTGTCCGCGGATGACGAAAGCACCCTGGACAATGGAGTCGTTGGTGACTCCGTACACGGATGCGGCACCGAAGATGTACTTGCGGCTGGCCTCGAGACGGGCGAAGAAACCACCTGGCATGCTGTTAGTTTGAAATTCTTGGAAATGTAACGTGTGCTGGGGCATTTCTACTCACCAATCAAGTTAGAGGTCATGAAAGTCATGGTGAGCTCATCGTTGTACTTGTAGTCAACCTTCCAGATAGAGTACTCCTCGAAGTTCATGTTCTCCCAGAACCAGGGAAGGGCGACCTCACGGGTCTCCTCGTTGGAGTACTTGCGCTTCCAGTCGTCCAAGACGAAGGTGGCGCGAGGGAGAGCCTCAAGAGGGTGCTTTGCCTTGGGGGCAGGGGCAGGCTCATCCTCCTCGGGCTCCTCGGCCTTGGGCTTAGGGGCAGCCTTGGGCTGCTCCTTCTTGGGAGCGGCCTCCTTCTTGGGGGGAGTGTACTTGATGGCCTCCTCGATGAACTCGAGCTTGCCAGCAACAGCAGAGAAGCTGGACTGGTTGTAGACGGTCTCGTACCAACGGGTGACGTTGGGGTTCTCGGCCCTCCATGCCTTGTCGAAGAAGTACTGGAAGCCACGAGCGAGGATGCTGGCAGTGAAGTAGTCGGCGAGGGTGAGGCGCTCACCGACGAGGTAGGTGTGGGTAAGGAGGTGCTCCTCGACGACGTGGACGGCCTTGAGGGCAGCCTTGGAAGCCTCGTCGACGTTCTTCTTGTTGTAGGGGTCACGGCCAATGATGGGGCGGAACCAGCCACCAAGGGCAGGGAGGATCTCAGAGTTGGCGAAAGACAACCAGCGGAGGATGGAGGCGTAATCCTGCTTGGTCTTGCCGAGGAGAGTGGTCTTCTCGTTCTGGGAGGTCACTGTGAATGTCAGTTCTGAGTCATAAGAGTCGCTTGCTGACAGAATAACGTGTTTAAAACGTGAAAATTCAGAGTATAAAGAGTCTCAACACTTGGTTTCAGACAGGGATAACTGTATTGATAATATGTCTCATCCTGGTACGGTCGAAGTTGGGGGAAAACGCGGAGGAAAAAATTTGAACGTACAGTAGACAGCGATGGCAAGGGTCTCGCTGAGGACAAAGCCATCAGCGCCCTCGAATGTAGGGACCTTTCCGAGCTTGTTGAGCTTCAAGTACTCGGTGGAAACGCCCTTGGCGGGCTCAGTGTGAACCTGCTCGATGTCGAGGCCATTCTCCTTTGCGACTGCGAGAAGAGCAGTGGTGCGCGGGTTGCCCTGAAGAATTTATACGTTAGGTGTCGCTCAGCACAGAACAGGTGGCGCACAAAGCGCGAATTGGTGGGTGTGGATCATACCGGGTAGCTGTAGAGTTTGCCGAAAGACATGATTGTGATGTTTTACTGTGAAAGAAATACAAACAACCAGTGTTGGATATCGCAAACGTTGATGTTTTTTGGAGGAACGCGCGAAGAGAATAGAAGGGAAGAAGGGAAGAGGAGGGGTGGATGAGAAAAAAGATGGTGTTTGGGCTTTGGTGGGGGTTCGCCCACTGTGAGTTTTTCAATGTTTGCCATCCAATGGTGCCTTTAGCGCCGAGGTATGGCCGGCTTGGCACTTTGATGAACGAAGGAAAAGGATCCAAAGGTTGTTCCGGCCGATGGAATCCAAACTACGAGCTAGCACGTTTAGGGAATGGAAGCAGTTGGGTCTTTTTGTTCGTGATCTCTCTACGACATCCCAAGTACGGCAGCGAATTCGCCAATTGGTCGTATCCCTACGACACAACCTCCAACTGACCCTTCGCAATGGCTCGAGGAGAGCTCTCGCGAGGCCTATGGAGGGCCTTCGACTCGCTCGGTAAACTTTCGAGGCCGCAATGCCAGTTACCTCTGCGCACATCTACTCCCAGGCGAATCCAACCCTCGACGACTGCTCGATGCATCACCACGTCCACACCGCGAGCTGCAGAGCCCACATCTGACAAGCCAGAAGTCCTTGAAAAGTTCACTGCCGCACCGGAGATTGAGCTCGAGCTCGAGCTCGAGGACCGTCCGGCTAGAAAAACAGGCCGAAGCGATGCGGACAAGAAATTCAAGAGTGACAAGAGTAAACTTGCGAAGTTGCGCGTTGTGCCGGCATCGCCCTCATATTTCAGCGCGAAGCCTACTTTCACCGACGACGTCATCAATCTATTAGCACTGCTCCGCAAGGTCGCAACGCTGCCAACAGTGACACCCGCAGAAGCACCAAAAGTGGCTTGGAAAACGATCGATCAGTACCGAATCATGACCAACGAGCCGGTCAAGACCCAACGATTTCACAAAATGCTGCACTTGCTGCGGAGGTTGAACTGTGTGCATCCATCATTAATGCCTCAAGAGGTTTTGGACGCCATGAAGCGCTACAAGAAGGATTCACAACCGGGAGATATCGTGCCCAGCCCAGGTGTCATTGATGAGCTAGGCAGGGCAAAAGGCGTTGGGCGCAGGAAGACTTCATCGGCTACCGCTTATGTGATAGAAGGGGAGGGCGAGGTTCTAGTCAACGGCAAGTCACTGACCGAATTCTTTGGCCGTTTACACGATCGAGAGAGCGCTGTATGGGCACTAAAGGCCACTCAACGGCTCGATAAATACAATATTTTTGCATTGGTCAATGGTGGTGGTGTGACTGGACAGGCGGAGGCCATAACATTAGCAGTTGCAAAGGCGTTGCTGGTGCATGAGCCGGCCTTGAAGCCTGCTCTCCGACGTGGTAAGTTCCAATTCTCCCGCCGATTTCAAGGCCATCTCGAAACTATGGCATAAGTGTTCACTATGGCTAACTTTCACCACAGCTGGCTGTGTTACCCGCGATCCAAGGAAGGTGGAGAGGAAGAAGCCCGGCCATATCAAGGCGCGCAAGATGCCTACCTGGGTCAAGCGTTAAGCGCTTCGGCGTTGTTGTATATTACCCTGTGTCTTGTCTCATGTATATCACGCCATAGTCCTTACATTACATAGCGAGGAATCCGAAGTAAAATCCTTTCAGCGTATTGGACATAATTAATTTCGAGAACCCTAACTTGACGGATCGGAAGTGCTTCGAGGCGGCGAAAGATTGCAACAGATGCACAAGGCCCTCTAACTGATCTCCTGGTCCCTGTACCACTTTTGACCGTACAGCGTTTGAACTGTATCTTGAATACTCTGATACACCAGACTTGTATGATCATTTGACTGCCATAAAGAAGACGTCGGCCGCTCGATAAAGTCCAGCAGATCGTGGTAGTTATGCATCACTGGAACATTGTGGTAGAGGATAGCCTGCTCGATCTTTTGTTGAAAAGATGATACTAGATAACGAACATAGAGCTGTCTCCCTGTTTCCCACTTTCAGTCCACTGAGTTTTGAACATCGTACAGCTTCTATTCTGAGGGATGAAATAACTGTATAGCATCCATTGGCACTTGAAATTCTAAACAACTTGAGTCACAACTAAGTGCATTGCTTTGGAGACTTGCGAGAATCCATTCCTCTTTCCCCTCCCCTTTGCTGTTAATCGCCTTTAACAAAAGACTTGTGTTTAAACTGGAAACCCCAGACTATGATGTTTCTACACTTTGTAGTAACATCTACGTCGTGATTAACATATGCGAAATTTTTATACAGAACTTTGAGCAACTTAGAGCAACAGAATTAATTTAGAGAACAAGATTATCCGGTGCCTGACCAACCATGACCCCTCTCTATATTTCGCGTCGTCTAGACAGGTACACATTTCATCGGCGCCTCGGCAACCATCATGGTGCTCAGTTCTTCCGAAATCTTTTCTACATGACTTGATGATTGAATGCGTACCTCTTTATATAGCAGAAATTGAGATTTCTAGCTTATCTTCTTTGCATCAATAATTAATTAATATAACAACATGCGGATATCACCTCTTTACCTACTCCTAAGCCTATGCCCCCAGGCTATTCTCGGGCAGAAAGATAGCGACAATGTTGAAGGCACAATAGACGTACATGGCTTCAACGCACAAGGTAATCAGATCCTCACGAGCTTCCCAACAATACCAAGCTACACCAGTGTTCTACAATGTCTTCACAAATCAACAACTAACCACACCATCAGATCCGCTCCAATACGGTTCCATGAACCCACCACCCCGCCACCAACGCGAACTTGAAAACCTCCAAACGCGCCTCTCAAAAACGACAGGGACATACAATCAATTCCACCCTCGCTACCGGCTCCTCGATGCGCTATGGAGCTACTCGTCCTACCAGACGCTGAATCTCGCGGAGCTAAACCGCTGGCGCTCGCTGTATAAGAACATGGGGAAGAAGCAGAAGAAGGTATTCTCCAACCACTCTCTCTAATTGAATCATGCGTTAATTGTAACTATTACAAATAGTCCCTCGAACATCTAATACACTACACCGCCAAGCTCGACCGCATCGAAACCGAGATCGCGACCAACGCGAAGCTGGCGGATGAGATCGTCGCAACGGCGCTGGACTTCTACTCCGTTAGCCGGGAAGAGCTGGACGCGCATGTCAAGGAGGAAGGCGAGAAGAAGGGGAGGAAGCCGGACCGGATCAGCGTGGCCCAGACGATGAAGCATTATGTCAGAGACTGGGCGGTTGAGGGGGAGAAGGAGAGAGATGATGCGTTTCCTTGCTTGTTAGAGATCATGAAGGGCCTGAAGAAGGAGATGCTGAGAGTTGTGGAGGGCGAGGAGACGGAGGAGCTGAAGGTTGTGTTGCCAGGTGCGGGACTGGGAAGGCTGGGGAGTGAGATTGACTTCTTAGGCGGTAAGGGGGCTATTCGCGATCTTCCTACTTGAATGTTCTGGCCGATACTGACAGATGGTGGTGGGCAGATTTCGAAGTCACCATCAACGAATGGTCAATGTACATGAACGTCGCGTACCGCTTCATCAACCATCCGACCCCTCGCGCCCCGGATATGCATACCTTCCATCCCTTCATCGATGGTCTCTCTCACCATGCTACTAATGACGACCTCCACCGTGCCGTGACGTTTCCTGAACTTCCTCCCTGGCCAACTGTGCTGCTAGTTGAAGGAGATTTCACCACAGCATTCAACAACCAAGAGGAATATTACGACATTGTCGTCACGCACTTCTTCATTGACACGGCGAGGAATTTGATATCTTATTTTGAAACCATCAAGAAGATCCTGAGAAAAGGTGGGAAGTGGGTCAATCTTGGACCGTTATTATACGGAACGGGTCCTTTCGTGCAATTGAGTCTCGATGAGATCTTGGTGGTAGTCGAGGGCATGGGTTTTGCATTTCAGGAGGTCGTGAAAGACGGGAGCACGGACGACGTGTGCGGTCAACCGACTTTCGAGGGGAAGAAGGTCCGCAGTTTAGAGGCGGAATACGGATTCAATGGGCGGGCGTTGACCAAGAATGCATACAAGGCGCAGGTTTGGGTAGCGAAGAAGTTGTAGGCCGTGGACAAGTTGTGCACCACATAGATCTCGCATGTTGATATTTGATGTTGCTTTGAAACTGACTGATCCAGAAGATATTGTTAGATGGATCTTGTCTTCTTGGACTCTTGATTGGGTTGCTTGAGGTTTCGATACCAGAAAATATTTCTATTCAAGTGTAATGGATGACCATCATGATCTATACTCTCGCCATGCCGTTCTCACACCCGGAATTCCTTTCAATCGCACACTTCCTAGTAGACTATCAATACACACAGTTACCAAGGGAGTTGCAGAGGAGTCGGAAGTTTGTCCTTAGGTCCAAGAACCGGCTCTGCAGTTCCAATATCCCTAGATAAATGTCAATAACGGGTCCAATTATCATATGGATGCCACTACTTACGCAGCTCCCCTCGGTGCCCAATACTCTCCCGTCTTCTCGATCCCGAAGGTCTCAATCCAATCCACCAGACTCTTAGCGGCAACATCGGGCGTGACGGCACCACCATCATCCCAGTACTTGTCAAATCCAACTCCCTTGGTCATCTCAGTGCGCATGAATCCCGGATGCACGGTGGCGATAGCGACGCCGCGGTCCTTGAGGTCGAGGGACAAGAGCTTCGCAGACATGTTCAATGCCGTTTTACTGGCGTGATGTCCATAGTTTCCGCCGCCTTCCTTTTCGTGTCGTAGGGTTATGCTTCCGCTCTCGCTGGAGACGAGGATGACTTTCGATTTGTTGTCAAGAAGCGTGGACGTGGCGTTTGCGAGAGAGGTGACGAGGATGGTGGGTCCGATTACACAGGTGCGATACATCCTCTCTTGGGCGGAGAAGGAGGGCTTTTCCAGCGACTCCGTGGCGAAGTATCCTGCGGTGATGATGACCACGTCGAGGTGGGTTATGGACTTGTCGTGCAGGAATTGGAGTAGATTACTGCTGGCTTCTTCGGTACTGATATCGATGTTGGGGACGTAGGTGATATTGTTAGCTAGATTTGACGATCCATTAGCATTTATATATGTGAACCAATCCAGAAAGGCTTCCTTGGAACGTACAACTCTCAGGCGGGCTTGATGATCGTGCCGTTGCGAGGATGTGATTATCCGGGTTCGAGGCATACTCCTGTGCAAGAGCCTGCCCCAGGCCTCGTGTTGCTCCGACGATCAGGATATTAGGCATTTTCAAGACGAGATTCGGCAGTTTATTAAACGTCAGTTTGTGGAAGCGTGAGATGTAGAATTGAGGAGTGTTTGTACCAGGTTGAATGACGTCGGCAGAGTTACGTGCTCCGGACCCTGGATTGATAAACAGAACTAGTGGGGTAGAACACAAGCACCACCAGCGCGCATAGAAACTGTCTTACTGACTTCTTTGTAATGATGCCTATTGGGCATGTCATCAGAGCCGCTGGAGATTAGGTCCGGGTAGCGTTGGAACTTTTGGATTTCAACGGAAATGACCAGAATTGTAATTGAAACCAGACTCTTTCAAGTACCTTGCCAATTACAATCGCAATATCTAATGGAACACCCCTCGACTCACATTATTGTTCAGTTTTAATGATGCAGCACATATTCTTGAATTAATCTCAGTACATAGTCATATAACGCTGGGTAGGAACAATTCAAAGATCCATGACTCGGCTTACTAGATGAGTAAGTTAGAAACATATCACACCTAAGCTAATCCAGGCAAAAGTATCACCAACTGATGTATGATAGCAAACACTTCAAAGGCTACTATTCGTAATCACATGCATATGCATTTCCAAAAATAAATGTGGATGTACGTAATCAATCGGCTCGCATGCAATGCTCTACTCAGAATATGGACAAAACAAAATCATCACGAATGGGGCTTTTGTTGTGACAAGTATGAGATTCTATAAAATACATCTAAAGCAGCGATTGTGTTGTATTTATTTCTCCGAATAACCTTTCTGAAATACTACTGTAGGCGTTGTGATTAATTTTGTGGTTCGCAAGTAGAAGGTTTAAGGGAGGGAGAAATCCAACTCAAAAGTCTAAGAACATTTCGAAAATTCGGTTATCACTAACACAATATTAAAAAATCTATTTGCCGCACAGAATAGTAGTATAAATCAAAGCGCACTGTCAAAAGATATACTAGGTGTTCTGAAAATCTGGAATTCGGGGATGCTTGGACAACTTTCCCAGTAAAGGAGTCAATTCGGCCATTGCAATTTCCCAGAAATTCCCTTTTAGTTGAACTGCAGAGCAACGATAGCGGAGACGCACACAGTACAGTTGTAACAAGCGAAAATGGCAATCATCGTCCTCAAAGGGTTATTTCTGTGCAGGGAAACGATTGACATCTTCCCTGTCCCCGGTGATACGGTCCCCCGCGAACAGAGAGATCTGTGACCGAAACAAGGATACCTCGACACCGATACCTCAAGGGTCTTCCAGGCTTGTGAGATGTGTCACAATTCCCATGGTGTCGGTCATGATACTGTGCTGTTCATCGCATGTATGATGATACTTCTAGCCATGATAGCCACGGATGTGAGAACACAAGGTGACAAAAACAAATGCAGTTACTAATGAAGCTGGCGCGTAGGATAGCACTATAGCAGCTCCCGCTCTTTTGGATTGACAGAAACTCGACTGATGTTTAATAAGGTCTGGCCCTACAGGCCAGACACATGGGATTAGTGGTTCGCTCGGACGATGATATACCGAACCCTGCGATATCACCTTGTTGCCGAACTCGGATTGTGCCACGGGAATCCAGGTCAACGACTGGACAGGGAACACAGATAGCGCATTTGATTCTTGCCCTGCAAAGATTTGTCTGGGGTTCGAACGAACGATGCAGGTGGATGAGATACACCTTTCGTTCGACTACTGCCTAAGGGAGGCTAAAAGAAAGAGAGAAGAGAAAAATGGAACTAGAGCACCATTAGAGTCGCGTGGCTTGCAAACTATCGCGAGCAACAGCTAAATCTTCATCGGATGCAGACTTCATCGGATGACAGGGTCGTACTAATATTGCAGCGGATGATACCTGTGGAAAAGAAACATATACTCGGAAGGGGTGGATTGAGGAGGTTAGAAAGCGTCCAAACCAGGACTCAATTGGGGAATGGCAAAAATGACTCAAGGGTAGAGTATTGTCACATAGGCGTCATTGTTGACATGGGTTGGGGTTCACTGTTGAGAGCGACATCGCCAACTTCGTCCGTAAGAATTGACTGTAGTTAGCGAGTGAACTATCAGCCGGACATGAGTGGTACAAGGAACCGGACATATCTTCGGAAGAGGCACAGATAGCACAAAATTGATCTGATGATTCAATTATAGGACTCGTTACTCACGAGAGAAAAGAAATTCCTAAAGTAGAATGTAGAATGCTGTTTACCCGTCCGATGATGGTGTGAGAGGCAAGCGTGTGGACTAACCTGTATCCGAAGATTTATAATACGAGATTTTGATCGATACCAATCCTACCAGGAAGTTCCCTTTGAGCACCCAAACACCAGGCCAAAGGACGTTACTTGTAGGTGTCCGGATAGAACCGAACGAAGGCGCTTGGTGGGGACGTTCATGGACAGGCTGTTGTGAATAATTAGGATTACTGCCTTTGGGTTGTTGTCCGCTCCGAAGTGTCGATATCGGCCCTAGAATGTCCATAGAAGAGTCATACGATAGAGATACAGCGACGAGAATCAGAAACCCTAAACCAGCGAGTCAGGAACAATGTTCGTTGTTCCTCTTGACCAGGGTCGCATGTTGAGAGCTTCAACCGCAAATGTTCCTATGTCTTATAGAAATTCAAGGGTAGCTACAATGCAATGGCATGACCCGGAGGTGCCTAATAATTGCCCAGAAGATGACTGGCTAACCCCAAGCGACGTACGTAAATCTTCTTTTGACTTTGATATGGTTATATTCAATCCCAACTATACTCCGTATACAGTAGGCAATAGAGTTGAATTAATGGTCCGTGCTTCTCATAGATCAACCCTTTACAATTGCACGTCTTGATCTTTGTTAGATCTCTCAATAACAGTGGAGCGTGCTATTCTGACGCGGCAGGATATCTGAATCCAAAGGGAGAGACGAATGGACGCGACAAGGAAGAATGGTCACTGCTCTGATACGTACGAAATGGTGCGATCTTACATCCCTTGCATGATGCAATCTTTGCAAAGAAACTCAGGCATTTTTTAAATCTTGGAGTAGCAAGGCGTATGATGGCGGTGTAACATGGACAATGTGGCCCTAAAGAACCTCTGCGTCCAGACAGCGTACGTTTGGATGCAGATGTGCGATTCATGCTAGGCGTATTGTGCGTGTTTTAGCTCCTTGGGGCCTGTAGGAATAGTTCCGCAGCCGCGATTGAGGAAGTAATAATCCGACTTCCTAGATTACAAATACTCCCAAGCAAAGCAATGCGCATGTACGCCCAAGTACACCGAAAGCCTTCCGTGAAGTATGAATGACTTACTCGGATAACGCGCTATACAAGCACCTTTCTGAGCCCGGTAAATACTCTGTATGTGGATTCCAAATACTGTAACTCTAACGACCGAAGATCTGGTAGAGTGTTTCATATGCTTGAATGCCGCGCTAAATCATACAACGGTAAGGCTCGCGAAAACACGATTTCCACCAACAGCTTTGTTTCTTCGTCGATAATACACCAATGCGAAGAAATAATTCATGTGCGACGATAGATGTAAACGGTACCTGCGTTTGAATCTACGTGTAAGTACCTATCGGAACATGTGATTTTTCGGAGTCGCCGTAGAAATATGTACCATGTACCTTGAAGATTCAACCAGGCTGAGCGAAAGTGATCTGTAGGTAGACAAAAGGGCCTTTCAGACCAGGTAGAGCAGACAGACAAGGATGTGTGTCTTGCGTGCATGTTTCTTTCATGCCTCGGTCTGATGTTCCCGTTCGGCCACGGATGCGACAAGGGCACGGGCGAACGGCCTTTATTTGTTGGAGAACGAACAATATGTGGTTGATAGGCTGACCATCAATTACGCTGAGGGCATCTTCCGAAATCCCATGCTTTCGAATGTTGGGATCATGCAGAGAAGAAGACGGGACGTGCAGGTTGGGAATGAGAAACTGGGGAAACATTCAAAGATACTTCGAGTCCTCTCCACGTGGTAGGGTGTACTCGAGACCTGTAAGTACTCCGTACATCGCAATGAATGATCATATGCGATTTTCAAGGTAAGGCAGGCATGAGCTCTCGCCATCAATTCAGTTCGGGAAAGCTCTCACGTTCTGCAACTTCGAGTAGGAGGTGGAGATCCCTAGCAATACGATCTGCCATTTCGCTCGCCCATGCATCGTCGCAGATGCAAGGGAATTTTACGGAGCAGATCCGTACATACGTATGGTGGCCTACGCGCATATCAGGTAAATGAACCCCTTTTTTGTGCCTATGAAAGAAAGCTGCAAGATCGAGGTGGGCGTGAACGTGTAAATGGCCTGACGAGAGGGAGCGTTACAGTCGGAGCCGAGGAGGTGAGGAGGCGAAGATCGCGAGCGCGCTAGAGGATTGTAATCCCTGTGTCGATGTCATGATCAGATCATGAGCGCTTTCGAACTTGCACGGTGCGATGCAGAAGTAAGGCGTGCCTTGCTCCTGCATGAGCCGATGGGAAGATGCTTGGCCAATTAACTAATAGTTCGTCAGCATGAAAAGTAGATACGCAACAGCAGATGCGGGGGCTAATTGGTGTGTTTCGCTGCAATGCGCTTTGGACCTCTGTAGATATTTTGGCGGGTAGGCTGTAGTGTATTTGGAACGAAGGGATCCATGCATGGTCACAACCCCTGCGTTGCTGTTGTGCTCGGTCAATTCTCCTCAATGGTCAATCAGGGCGAAGAGCAGCGGGCAAGAAAAAGGTTTCGTGAAAGCTTGGAGCATAGGGCAGACGGCCAATTGGAACTTTCCCATGAGCATATTGGCCAATGGCTTCGCGAGCCCTACCGCTTCTACTTCCGGGATGTTCTGGGATTTGCATTTGCGAGTCGTCTCATCACCTCGTGGACGCCGGCAGATTAAGCGGTGCGGCCGGCAGAGCAGGTAAGTCGCAACGGCTAAAACCAAGGCATTTGTGCGTTTATGCTTGGACGTTGCAGATGCTATGGAGCAGGTTAAGAGCCGTTCTTGAGTATCATTAGCGTAACTCTGCGATGCGAAATCTGTTGCGGTTTGATCTGGTTAGCGTAATTGGCGTGGCCCATTATCCATGTAGAGATTCAAAGGTAGGGGTCCCTGCTGTAGCTGATCTTCATTAAGGACGTCACCTGAGGGCATGGCACTCGCTCTGTGCTCATAGAAGAGCAGAGAATGTGCGGGAGGCTTGACAACTGTGGAAATTTGCGGAGGCAAGTCGATATTTTGGAGATCTCAACTTTGGTCCATATTCTAGGCTTCTCGAACAAAGTGGAAACATTCTCGAAGGAGAAGTGTTCGACGGGGTCCTGCAATTTCGAGACAGGTAGTGTCAGTGGTGGGTAGGAAGGCACAAGACACAAGGGAGGCTTCGTCGGAAGATGGCGGCCAGGAGGGACGAGGGGAAAGGGGAGAACAGAAGAGACAGGGGTCGGGGATGGGCGAGGGGTTGAGCGGCGCTACTGTGCACGATCGCCCGTTGGATCGTTGTCGCGGGCGGTCAAGTGTTTGTGCTTGTGCGCGGGTGTCGTTGTACACAGTGCGAGTAAGTGTACTGTGTTGGTCTGGTTCGCAATACGAGTAGATACAATAGGTAGACGTGCGTGTAGGCGCGAAAAGATACGATAGCTAATTTTAACGCCGCTCGTTTCACATTATGGCTATGTACGATGTGCTGTGTACTTGTATGTCCGAGCACTCTGAGAGATATGTCAGCTTGTATGTGCGTACGTATGTGCAGGCGGATATAATGAGGTTTTGGCTTAGATCGCAAGAGGGGATGGGACGAAGCTGAATTGTGAATTGCTTCTTGAGGAACTGAGGCTGGGTCTGGAGCGGGTGTGTGCATGCACGCGTGCGTAGGTGTGTGCTTTGAGGTATTTCGTGTGGTACGAGATCAATGATGTTGTGTCGTATTATGTATGCGAGAGTGTGTGAAGGGTGATGGTAAAGGTGAATGACCAAGAAAGGTGAGAGGCTTCAGGTTCAGAAGTTGAGAGGTTGTGGTTTCCTTTTCCGGTTAGACCATATCATTTTCGGTTTGCGGATTGGTTGATTGGTCCAAGTCCGCCTGCCACGTGAACGCGAACGACGTGAATATTCAATTCAATTCACTATCCGCGAACGCGACAACGGAACGCGAACACTAGAGCGCACCCTTCCGGCTACGCTGTGCGATGAACAACACGCGCTCAGTATCACCCTCCATCTTACTCCGTACTGTGCCCTATCGAGGCTCGACAACTTGCAAGCATCGTCCAGTCCCTCCGTACAAGGTTCGCGGGAATGGCTCCGGGCGAGGCTTGAACAGACGCATACCTATGCAGATGCAGACGCGGGCGCGGACCTGGACGCGAACTACTCTCTACAGGACATTCTTAGTACAACGGGAATACCTGCATTCTAATGAAATCGCGTCACATTGTGGAGACTGGTCTTCCTCAAAACTTACCACTGTACACAATCTATGGAGCACTTCTGAGAGACGTCTTCCTCGGATTTGGGCAAGAAGGCTCTCTGGGCGTGTAGTTCATTTACCCTGGCCGGCCCACTCATGGCGTCATGGCCCTACGGATAGTATCTCCTCTGGACGTGGTGCGCAGTGATACTTTGCCCCCCTTCGGCCTTGCTCTTATGGGACAGTGAGAAGACCACCATGAGGAGGGTGGCGCTGGATCGGCGAGTGAGGCTGCTCCGGTGGAGGGATCTGCTGAACCCCCCTGCGTACACTCCCGCAGAGCACAGGACAGGGCCAATGTGAGGCCAGGGCCACTAGAACGGCCAACAAGAAGCAAGCAACGCAGATGAGTGACTCGCTCCTCAAGGCTTAGCTCGATCATGCCGAAATTGCCATTCATCCCTGGGGGATTCTCGCGCAATGGCCACTGTAGCTGCCCTCAAACCGAACTTACTCGCGGAATCGTCCACAATGTGGTTACTGTATATGGTTATGATGGTTGGGAGTCTCTATGAATCCATGGAGGGGAGAGGAGGTGTGGTGCGGTTGTCAGCCCTCGCCAATTTAAGAACTCCACCACCACGCGTACCAGAGAACAGTCGCAAACACAGGACACGTTCATACCATACCTTACCAACATTACACCGATTCGTAGGATATCTACTCGCCTACTGATGCACAGATATTGTATTGACTCACTGCGTCACTGCGTGCGCCAGTTGTCTTAGGTATGGAGTCTGATTTCTACCATTGATTAATCAGAATAGTCACAGCTGTGAACAATAATGGTACAATTGACTGGGGCCCCATTCGGGCAGCTGTCCGATGGCTTGTTGACAGGCAGCGAAACAAGCCCGTTCTGCCCACGCCATGCGACTGCATCTGCATGAAACACCTTCTGCGACACCGAGACTGGTCCCTCTTCCTCTCCTCCCATCCGCGCTTTTGCGCCTTTGTCTGTGTGCGTTTGTCCACGCCGCGCCAAAGTCTGCACGGCTACAACAGCTGTACGCCCCGCTCACCCTGTGACAACTTTCCGTCCGAGCTCTGTTATTGTTGCGTCGTACGAGCTAGACCAGAAAGATTATCCACAGGCTGCTTGCAAAGAGCGAAGTCTTAGCATGGCCATAGTCTCTGGTGGAAAGTCCACTGCCCGAGTGACAGAAGTCGAAGCTTTATGTCTTTGCGATTGAGCTATCGCTCCAGCTCTCGCATAACACAATAAGACGACAGACAAATGGGCGGTGTCTGCGCACCGAGCTGCATGCTGACCGGGAAGAAAAGGAATATTCCTGCCGTGACCATGATGACGAAGATGACTCTATCAACCCGCCACAAGAGTCAATTACAACGGCGAGAATAGTAGCAAGAGAACATACCGTGCCTTTTCCGACTATGTACGCCGTAACGCATGCCCGTGTTGGGTCCACAGCAAGCTGACAGGCAGTTTTGCTTGCACCACGAGGAGAATACAACATTCTACTCACCTACGTGGGTCACTAGGTTAACCAAATTCAACAAATGCTATGGGTGTCGTGAGCTATCAGATGTAAGTCTTGGCATTTAAGCTATCCTGCGTGTCGAGTGATCGGCATGGCCATTTTGAGGTATCCTATTCCTATCTGCTACTGCCGAGTACTGCGAGTAGTAATACCTATATACTGAAGACCTACTACTCTCAACCTTTGATTCCTGTGTACGGCTAGGGCTACAACATGATCTGCCCTACATGCAGACATCGTCCGCATCACAAGAAGCCAGTAATCATGTAACCCATTGATTGATCCCATCCAACATCATTTACCATCCACCATTTACTCCAGGCCGATCGTCCTAGGAAGGACAAGGCCCTCGACTCGTGGCCCGCGCCTCATTGATACACGCAGCATCTACTCGTAATCATAGGGTTGTATACCCTGTAGAGGAGGGGAACTTGTAGATGAATTACTAGATACATTTACAGGGCGGACGGTACCTTAGTCGTTCCACACTAAGCTAGAGATCGACTTCCTTGTATTCGCCTCTTCTTTCACATTTCGCTTCTTCTTTTTTCGTTCCCTGGTCTGGCTCGTTCGCCTCGTCGCCCCACCATATCGCAATTCGGATATCGGAGACTTCTCCCCAGGGGACGACGTTCTTCCTCTTCGTCCATCATCAACTACCATCGCCAACATCGTCGTCATCTTCCGCCGTCTTGTATCCTGCCACATAATGAATTCTTAACATCCGCATCTACTCAAGCTCCCGCTTTGTTCATCGATTCGTTGCCCCATCGCCCTACTTCCTCCGATTCGTCGCCATGGGAGATGATCCGCATTGCCAACGTGAATGTCATGTCCATAGTGATCCCTTTCTTAATTGTCCGTCCCTCCATTATTGCCAATACTGGTTGCATTAGGCATTGCTTGCAACATATCGCAACGTATCGCATAGCATCGCATCGATGCGCAATCCATCTTCCGGACTGGCCCACCACTAAAGTTTTGCTAATTACTTGATCTTGTAATAATAGTTATTATCTTCCCACTAACTACAGCCACTACAGCTACAACAGCCGCCAATGACGATCCATCTCACCCTTTCTCATACAAAAATAGTCTCCACTCCACTCCACTCCTTCAACACCCCGGCCAAAGCCACACCCAGCGTTCAGGAACCTTTCGCGTTGCCTGGCTTGCTCCTAGTTCGTCCTGCCAGCTTCCGTCCTGCCTCGTTCTCAAATCATCATCATTATCATCATCAAGATTCCTTTCTTTTCCTTCTCCCCTCCCCGACCACACCTTTCCCTTCTCGCCGTACCATCGAAGCTAGAGATCCCCGCCGGTCCTACTATCATTTCACTCGTTCCTCGCCGTCGTGGCGTCCGGCCCAATTCCCCTTTGACCTTTTCTCTTTTTGTCTTTTCTCTCTTTTTCTCTTCTCATCTCTCTCTCCCTTTCTTTTCTCATTACACACTCGCACGCACGCACCCCTTCCGCCGTCATATGCCCTGAGCCATTCCAATGTGGCTGTCCTCCCTGGCTTCCTCCTCACTTCCGATGCTCCATCACGACTCTGTCATCTGCTAGCGACTCCCTCTCTTACCACATTACTGCACATCCTTCTCTTTCCTTTTCTCCATCCGTCCATCCAATCCGTAACAACTCTCCCTTGCCCCCACTCGCCAGCCCTATCTCGACTGGCCACTCACCTCTCTTCTTTCATCTCCGGATCCCGCCTGCACCTGCATCTTCCAGCAGCCTCACGCGGATTCCACCATCTGATCCGCGTGTCTGTCGCCGCTCCCTCTCTGGCTCTAGCTGAGCTTCGAGTTGTACCCCGTGCCCTGA
Organism: Aaosphaeria pasadenensis; assembly: GCA_022813625.1. Classification (NCBI taxonomy): domain Eukaryota; kingdom Fungi; phylum Ascomycota; class Dothideomycetes; order Pleosporales; genus Aaosphaeria; species Aaosphaeria pasadenensis. The sequence continues at coordinate 103,021 of JAKLMB010000033.1, forward strand.
TTCACTCCCCTCTTCCTCGCTCAATGGGGGCTGCGCCCTCCCTAACTTCTCAATCTCTTCTTTGTTATTATTGAGGACTACTCAAGGACCATCTACTGCTGCTCTCCCCTCCTCCAGGTGGGCCCACCCTTCTCCAGCTAGAGAGGCCTATCTGCGTACCGGATCTGGCAGATTGTCGCACTTCTGTCTTGACTCGGACCGAACGCTTCACTTGCGAATTGCACCCACTCCTCTTCGCCCTGTGCGTTTGGAGAAAAAGCAGGACGTGCCCTGCCCGTCGTGATCAACAGCAGCACTACACCACCACACGCTACAGCACGCCTTAGGGCTGGCAGCAAGGTCGAAACATAGGCGTTGAGCTGTCTGGAAGCATCTCTGTGTCTGAGACGATCATTAGATCTGTTTAGAGCCCCTTCTCCATTTTTAGTCCTATTACCTAGACTGGTGGCCAGCGCCCGACCTTGTTTGGGCATTTCGAGCGTGCAAGGACTGTCCCTTCAAACACCGTTTCTGTACCTGGCTGGCACCTCCACCACCACCATCATTTGATCGCTTCCGGCGCACTCAATCATTCTTCCAGGGTTCTCCACGCTTGCTTTTGCTTGCCTGCTACGTACAATAGGTACGAGCTTGTCAGGAACTGGCCCACCGCTTGCACCACAAGTACACACACAGACATACACTACTACTACCCGCCTAGATACGTGTCTTCGCTGGTTCTTCTGGTACTGTCCTGTAGCTCCACCCACCGCCGACGGTACTAATAAGTACTTTTTTTCTTCCTCTAGCATTATTGCCAGATCGGGATTCGCCATTCCCGGGTTTTGCCTTTCATCACTACCACACCCACCCTCGTTGCAGCCCACCGAGGATATCCTTGCGGGGCGAGCGCGTCCGTGAGGCTTTCTGCGTCAGCTTCTTCTTCTTTCGCAAGCTTTTGGGCTCCATTGGCTGTGCTGTGGGATGCGACTGGTACTTGTTTATATCCATACCTCGGAAGCTCGACCATTCTTATCCATCCAATTCCAATTCCAACGTCACCTCTTCACCACGCTGTGCTTTCGACGATTTCGATAACTGTCCATCCACTATCTCTTTTCTTCGTCAGCTCTCCTCGATCATTACCCAAGAAAGCACCTACGTCGCTGACGTGAACACCCCCCGCCCTGTCTCAACGTTTTCCAACGTTTCCACTGCGACCAGAGCCACAACTACGAACGTCACCACCATCAAAGACCTCCACCCAACGTCACGTCAGGAATTCAATCAACCGCCCATTCCTGCCCACGTTCTCCTCCGCACGCATTCCTCGCAAGCCAGCAAACTGGCAAATTACGCGACCCCACCTGTCTCGCCCTTGGCGTATCGGGCTCTTGATCCGCCCTTCAACTTCCAGCTCAAGGGGCGGACGAGCGGTGGGATGGACAACAATGACCGTCGGCGGACGAACCCAGGTTACGCAGGGCAGCAAGGCACGCTGCTCCAACCGCAAGCACAATACCCCGTGGTAAGCGCATCCGATCGGTTCAGAAACACGTTGCCGCCCACGTCGGCACCTTCATCAGCCAGCCGACCCGGCTCACAAAGTTACGGTTACGCTTACGGAGAAGGTTCACAGTTTGTACCATCCGCGATAGCACCTCCAAGTGCTTCATACGGCGCGCAAGACTACTCCTCAAGTCAGACAACCACTCAACAGCAGCAGCAGCAGCAGCAGCAGCAGCAGCAGCAGCAACAACAGCAACAGCAACAGCAACAGCAACGCCAACAGCAGCAGCAACGTGCTGCACAATACTCGACCCAGTACGGGCAGAATGCCATGTACAACGTGCCTGGCGCGCAACCAGCACAGCCCGGGGGACAGTCAACATACGAGTCGGTGCAACAATACCAGCAGAATCGAGACTCGGCTATAGAGGTTCTGAGTAGCAGCTTCGGCGTAGCACAGAATCCCCAATATTACGGCGTGCCCGGACAGGAAGGCCCGACCAGCGCGCCGGCCTCTGCGTTGGCAACGCAGAGTGTCCCTTCCCAGTACTCATCCCTCGGATATACAGCACCCCAAGCCGCTGTTGGACGAGAATCGCTTGCGTCCTCATACTCTGCGCCCGGAATGACCGATCCCCACCAGGCGACCTCACAAGGGGCATTTCCCCAGCCATCGTATGGCAGCGGTGAACAACAACAGCAACAGCAACAGCAGCAGCCGCAGTCGCAGCAACAGCAACAACAATCACAATCACAATCACAACAGCAAAGCGGGAGCAACGAGTACGATGATTTCTACAACAACTATCAAACAGAACTCAGGACGACATTTCAGTATATACACGATAGCCGTCTAAGCGAGGCGGCCACGCAGCTCAACCGTCTATCTGACTGGCTACTACATTGGGCGGAACCGCTGGGTAAGGGTCTACCTTCTTTTTGTGAACGAAATCATGAACGAGCAACTGAATTGACTATAGGACTAGTTCGGGACGACGAGAGCAACCACAGGTCGCGCCTCCAGTTGTGGAAGGAATTCAATACCTGCTGGCTCACGATGTTGCAGCGCCAATTGGAGATGGCCCAAAACGTAGCGGCCATGGGACAGCCACCGACAGCGCCCCAGACGCTCATTGAGAAGGAATACTTGGAGAAGATCGTCTCCCAACTGGTCAAGAACTGCGACAACATGGAGAAACATGGGCTCGTTGATTATGAGATGGGTATATGGGAAGAGGAAATCACTGCGAGTAAGTTGCATTACCTCCTATCCGTACTGCTTCAGGGGATATCCGGCTAACCGCGTTGCAGTGGCAATAAAGTGCATAAACGCAATGCAAGAAGCAGGTCTGAGTTCTGACAGTTCCCAGCGCGTGTCCACTCCAGCGACATCGCGGCGGCGGTAATAGTGTTCGGCTTGGTGCCGAGAGGCCTTTGGTGGCTTGAGATGGTGGCGCCTGACGACCGCCATCTCAATAGTGTCCAAATACCAGCCGCAGCGCCCTTGTCCTGATATGACCATGTGCGCATCGCCATGGAGACACCCCACCTGCTCAATGGACGACAGCCGTACACATGCCATTGTTGACGAACGACTTTGCAAACCTTCTCTTTCCAGTCTGTAACCCAGTCTGTGTACACTTAGAGTGAGTGTGGTCTGCTCCCGGTCCACATCCACACTTTTCTTTTTCTTCACCTCTGTCGACTTTTCCTTTTTCTTTCATCATTACTGGGGAACATTCAGCTCGGCAACCATGGCCAAGTCTACAGGCCATATAACCTAGCATCCTACTCTACCCTGAGCAACTCTTCGCGGGTACTGTAGGCATCCACTCGGGCACCCACCCCAATACTATTGGGAGAACCCACTCTCTTGGCACGATTTCTTTACCTGTTGATGTCGGTTGTTTATGCAATAGATGGATGCTGTGGGGAGCGGAAAAGTGGCCAAACCATTCGGTGTTCATGGGTGAACCGGTTCCAGGTGCATGTATGATGGTTGGGAAAGAGCAGGCGTAACTTTCTACAGGAAACACGACTTCCTTTGTGCATCATATTGTGGGTTGGGAAAAGGATTTTTCTTAGGGGAAAAAACCAAGGACATCTTGCATTTCTCTCTATCTCTCATCTCTCTTTCATTTTTCTTGCTCATTATCCTCTTATCTCGTTTTTCCTTTCTTGGGTTTTCTGTTTCCTCTGTCATATTGATTCACCAACCTAATCTCTTAGACGGGCCAATGCAGGTCATTGGTCCATTTCTCTCGCGAGTGATGGCACGGGTAATGACGATGCGGTAGACACGTTGGGTCTTTTTTTTTTTGTAATTCGAAGATGGCCGGGGGTCCCATGGAAGGAGCAGGGAACATGGGGTTTATGGGTATTGAGAATTGGGAATTGGGTATATGGGGAACAGTCGGTCGATGAAGCTGGGCAGCATACGGTGAACGAAAGGGGAGAGAGAACTGGAGAGAAGAAAAATGGGCAACGTTTGACAGCAAAGCACGGCAAAGAGGGGCGAAATAGCTTGTTCAATCACTCGATCACTCAACTCACTCACCGCTTCGAAACGTCGTCGTTGTTAGGAAACACCAACCCAACTACCTAGCCTAAAACGATCCATCATCACGATTGTCGGGCGGCGATGGGCAATAATGGATAAATGGGCTATCGGCGATGGGATTCTTCTTCTCCTTTCTTTTCTTTTCCTTCCGTATGGAGTTCTAGCCCTGGGACCAGTTTCCCAATTGCACGATCAATCCCAATGACAAAATTTCCCCTCAAAGGTCCTTTTATGGTGTTTCTTTTTAGTAGCCCCGGCTCATTGCATGGAGGAGCCCGAACCACTAGCCCAATGCCCTATCATAGCTGTATAGAACAGTCGGAGCAGACGGCCACCGGTGTCCAGAAGAGCAGATGACCATAGGGCAGATATGCGATGCAACGTACCGATAGGCGACCGAATTGAGTTGGCAGGTGGTGGTTCTAGGCTGTCTGGCCGTGTATGTGCGTGGGTGTCTGGGGAAGGGGAAGTGGGAAGAAGCGTGGTTGGGCCCGGAGCATTGTGTCGGGCAGCAATAAAATCCTCCGCTTATGGCAACCCCCTAAGTCCCTGTGTAGCTAGTACTGTGTAGTGTCGCGTTTGTGTATATCTACGAAATCCACTAAAAGTCATTTACTATTTACTAAAATCTATACACTCGGTTGTATTACACACAGGCCGGGTTGATAAGCTAGGGTTGACGTATCGTGAACAAGCTTAGTTGGTTGTATTCTGTAGGAGGGACTAGTATACTACATAGATACTACATAGTCATAGTGTAGGCAGGATACATATCTGCATCAGATACGGTCTATCTACCCTACAATATCGCATGTAAGGTACGTACATACATCGCATTCGCATTGACCGACCACCTACTCACACTTCCCATCTATGCACAATACATACTCACCTTTCCCAACCCGTTGGCATTCCAATCAAAAGCCAGCTAGTACGTATGATATCTATACTGCCACAACGCGCGGCATATGTTCAATGAATCAGTTATCTGGCCGAACGAAGCATGAGCATGTCTTGTGTAACGCCTGACGTCCGCCCCCTCCCTAATACCGAAAGAGTCGGCATGCAGTGTTCCGCCCTCGCCGGACGCAAGCAACCGGGAGCGGGAGAGACGAAGAGAGAGGTGTAAATGAATGATAGGCCAGTCGGTTATTGCGAATCCTCCATCGCACAAGAAGGCACAATTACACTCCGAAGATACTCACAAAGGAATGGTCAAGTGGAGATAGATGTGGGGTGGCGTTCTTTGTGGGTTACCCTTTCTTTACTTCTTCTCGCAAGCCTCACGATCTGTGAACCCATGACATGGCAGACAGAGACAGGGGATGGGAAATCGGGTTTGGGGAGATCCAGGGCGGCGGTGGGGTGGCGCGTAATGTGTAGGTAATGTACAAGGTATGTCGCCGGGTGGCGAAAAGGAAATCCTGCTTTTGTTGTTTCTTTTTTGTGTGGCTTTGCCATTTTCTTTTTTCATCTATATCTTATAAGAGTTACAACAACAGGGGTTCAAAGGATGGTGGATTCGCGAGGGATCATGATGATCCTTTTTTATTGCGAGGCGGTGGACGAGGCGTCGAATCAGGTTGGTATACTTGCTTCTTTGTTGGTGGTGGATGCTCCAGAGTCCAGGGTAGTGAATCACGGGTCATCATCATCAAGTGGGTAAATATCTTCCGAGGATATGAAGAGAATTCCAAATGCCAGGGGTGGTTTTGATATTATGTTTCCTTTCGTTCCGTTCGGCCGTTCTCAGGTGTTCGTGTGCGTGAGACGAGATGTGATACGAGCGAGGCGATGCGATGCTGCAATTCGCTGAACGACACCGAGTCAAAGTCCCCACGAGATGGTTACCTGCGCTACATCCCCCATTTCCCAGTCCCGGGAACCAGTGCGTCGGTAAAGGCCTGGCTGGCCGGCCATGCATGTTCTGGGTGAGGATCGACAAAGACTGACATGCGCTCGCTGGACTTACTCGTAACTTGACATCGCTTTAGATGGTGGATCGATTCGTTCTTATGCGGATGGATTCATATTGCGCTTTTTCTCGCAGGGCTTCTGGCTGTAGCTCTCCTCCCACTTATTATCGATGTTCTGATGTAGTAACATCATTCTGTGTATCCTCATCCACGTATAGCGCATTGTATTGTACATCTAATGGTGCGTTGAACAAAGCGGGGTAGTCTCTTGGAGCCCTCCTCGTGAGGTTGTATAGGACTACTTTATCGGCGGCGTTTTCTCCTATTGCCGTAAGTGCTCTGTTCGTGTGATAGGGTGATGGTTTAGTCTCCCTGAATCCTTTGCGTCCTTGAAGCTGGAACCACGATTGTTCCGACCAGCAACGAAGTGATCGACGAACTGATCAATCACCATAGGCAGACAGGAGACTGTGGGAGGGGCCCTGCGTGTGATGAGATCGTCAACCTTCCTCCACTTCTGCAGAGCTAATCAATCACATGCAGCATGCACACACGCGCACGCAACGCACGCACGCACATCCAATACATCATCATAGAGCTTGAGCACTATAATGCTGTTCGATATAACTAATCTCATCCGCTAAGCCTACAATGGAGGGGAATGCATCCGAACCATAGTTTCCAATTTTATGATCGCCGAAGCCACAAGCTGTCAAACAGACATTGTAATCAGTGTGTTGCAAGTTATAATTAGACTAGTGGTTGAATTGTCAAGATCTGCTTGCAGGTCAAATGACAGATGTGTCTTCATCAATATAAGAAGCATGTACGTGACATTGTATCCATCTCTATGCATTTGGTCTCCACAGCAGGTCCGGAATAAGTAAAGTGCTGCATTAAAATACAATTCCGTTACGTGCGTTGCTATGTCGCTCGATTGTTCATGACTCATTTGCTTCATTATGGGTCACGTAGACAGTACAATGTGATCGTGTCGCTTGAACTGGCGTCGTGCTATGCCTTGCTGGGCACAGTGTCCACTATGCGTTGCCAAACAGCGTGATATCCTAACATATTCATGCTGTCAAGTTGTTAGTGTATGGGATTTCAATGGCATGCGCCCCTCCTGTCGTGCTGGTGAAAAAGGGTTTCCCAATGAACATGGGTGTTTCGTTGCAGCCGATGCTCGGTCTCAAAGCCACCCCTGTTTTCGCCGCGACGCAGACAAATTCATCTCACCTCCCAAGGCATGGATTGTCACCCCACTCGTAAGAGGGGTTTAAAAATTTGGTGACGCTGTTTTGATCTCGCTGCCACTTTTCGAAGTTGTTTCATCTGATATCATGCGTTCAGTGTATGGCAGACGAATTGCTATTCCAAGCCTTGATTGGGAGAGTCTCCTCGGTGGGGTATTTTAGGAATCACTCATACTTGTTTTGTTTCGAAGCCTTGAACATGTGACTGCGCACGACCTGGTATATATTATGCAATGCTCCAATGCAGTTTCGGTTCGTCGTATGGGTAGTAAATTGTTCACGGCGCACTTTCGCCATTACAGCTCCGCCGTGCTTCGAAAAAAGAAACATGCATGCATAACACACCCAGGGGCTCACGTCGTACAGGCCGGACATTCATCACCTCATACCAACTCATCGGATGCAACTGCAAATGAGCTTGGCAAGGGTGTCTAACATGGCGCACGCCATACAAATACTGTATTCATTGCGTTGTACCCAGGCTTTGAAACCGAACAACACCGTGCCCTGCCTGCGTGGCAGCCACCAAGGCGACACAACCTGCGATCCGCCTTTGAGATCCCTTGAAACCTCCCGATTTCGCTCGAACCCCTGACTTCTCGGAAAAGAAAAGAAAGGGCAAGCAAAGATAGCAAAGTAATCGTATTGTCACGGTACCGAGTAATCCTCCGAAGAACGCCTCTACCGCCATGTTTCGCATTCACTCACCCGCGCGGGGTTTAATTGGAAAGCGATGGAAATGGGCGAACATCAAGAGCTGCCGTGCTACATTGTTCTCCCTTCCGATCATTCTGGGCAACATTGTCCGTCCACTTGGCCTCACAGTGAAGACTGAGGTATCATACCCTTCAGTGATATCTGACACTAGGGCGTGCGCCGATCTGTGATTCCCCTTTTCGCCGCGCGTGCTTCGACCTCATGCAACCATTAATATGCTGTATCTGTTAAGCACAGCACAATACGTGTCCACTGATGGGTCTCGCCATCGGGCCACCGAGAAGTGAGGCGTCCCCGGGTGAATGGCTCATGACAGCGGGACGTTCCTAACCCCTCCCCTTGAACCCTATCTTCGGGTCTGTCGTGATCCCGAGCTGATGGAGCAGCCAATACAGATGGCTGCATACAGAGGGCAAGGGAGAACGGAACACCCGAGGAGAAGGGACCATGGGATCTGGAGGCGCGGTGCCATTGCTCTGCCACCTCGATACACGCTCACTTCACTTCTCTCTCCCCCTATCCCTTTTTCTTCCTTTCGGAATTGGACGTGGCGTGAGAGCGGGTGTGAGCTGTTGTAATTTATTTGAATCGTATCGTGCAATCCAGTGTACGAGCTCTAATAATGCAGTTAGCTACTTGTACTCCATACGGAGTGCTCCGTACATATTGTAAAAATGGGCAAACGTTGTGGTACACATACCTGACAGATTGTCTTACTTCACGGACTACATTTCGTCCGATGCCTTCTGGTGTGAATGTTGATCGTGATCTGCTCAGACCTGTGCTACTGATCTGTCAAGTACATAGTCTGATACATTTGGTTAGCAGTGTAATTTGGGATAGTTACGGTGATTACTGCTCTCTTGCGTACTTCTGTGTTAGCTTAACACCGATATCGATGAGACAATGGCTATCTCAACGCCGGCAAACTACTCACAATATCTCCCTGCTGATCATTAAGTCTAAAGGTAGTTCATGTCCAAGAAACGCAGACCGACGGTTGATCATGACACCATTTTGCAATTCTTCCGCGTCGATAATTCCCATGTCGATGACCCCCGTGTCGATGACAAATGTCCTAAGTTTATATCATATCCCACCCATCTTTACCGTGAACCTCAATTAGAACTTCGAATTTTCGATTATTTATTTCACTCATACCACCCCGTAGCATTTTATCGCACGAGATGGCGGTCAATCCAATGCAAACAGTATAGCACTGAGCAGCGCTGCCTCGATTGGGCGAACGATTACGTTGATCGTTGCACTTGAGAAGCGGTTCGAATGAAGCCAAGAGATGATTTCAAAGATATCAACATGCTATTTTTATGGTGATTTGCGTGAAATGGTATCATAATCCAGGCAACTTGAAATCCGCCCCCGTTTGGCGAACATATATCAAACAGGGCACCCTGTGAAGAGGTTATGAAGGAGATAATTGGGTATCGGCAAGGTGATACTCACCGACTTCACGGACAATCTATTGCGCCCTGGTCCAATGCAATTGTTCGTGATAACATCGAGGTGAGACCTTTCCTTTAAGGAGAATCAAATACGAAGTTATAAGATAGATCCAAGCATTTGACGGGCAGCCTTGCCGGCTAAACCTACTATCAGCGCGCAATGCACCCGAAGTAGGTTTAGAATAGCCCCGCATCCATGTAAGCTTATAATCAACATAGCCAATCAGTCCAGAGTATCTGATCGTACCAACGTGCGAGCCTCTCGTCATCGACTTTTCCATAGCTGACAGAAGTGCGACTTCCCATTTCCATAGCCATTGGAGCAACCGTTCAAATACGTAGGCAGCCCATTGATGCTTCATTCGGTACATTGCGCGCTGCGAATACTCTGAAGTCACGATGGTTGGCGTCCCAGGCCGTTCTAAAGGCTGCAAGACTTGTCGGAGGAGGAAGAAGGGTGTAAGTTTGGTTTGGCGCCGTGCTCCCGTGTCCCCAATACAAAAGAGACACAGCTTCCACGGCATGTGATGGTCGTAGAACGGAGCCACGACAAATCTTACCATTAACATACACTAACCAACCACCAGTGCGACCTGAAGCGTCCCGAGTGCGGACAATGCACAGACAGAGGTCTTGTTTGCGGAGGTTATGATCGTGACCGTGTTTTTGTGGTCCAGAACATAAAATTTGGACCCTCAGCGGGAGAAGACAATGCTGGGGCGATCGAACGTAAAAGCAGGGATAAGAAACGTGCACAGCAACTGGATTTCTTGATTCCCGGCTATCCTTGCCTAGAGAATGAGGGATTCCAGATCGGCCGCCGTAGCCAGAGTCCTGCCAGCTCAGGGGATGCCGAAGTCGTTCTACCGCCCTCCCTGGCGCGGACTGCCTACACCCAGAAGAATATGGGCCTTTATCTCGACATGTACCTGCCCTCCGAGGAGCCCAGTAAAGGCAAAGTCCTAGGTTTAGGATGGCCCATCTTCCTGAATGACCTGTACCTCGAGGACGAAGCGCTGCGCATCGCCCTTATGGCTGTCACTTCTGCAGCGGCAGGACAAGCTCATGGCGATAAAGCTCTTATGGAGCGAGGGAAACGGCTCTATGGTTGGAGTTTGTGCGAGTTGACAAAAGCTCTGGCCAATGAGAGGAGAGCGAAGAGTCATGCCCTGTTGGCTGTTCCCCGAGTAATGGGATTGTTTGAGGTCAGTGCAGCGAACATGGTCGTAGGATATGAACTGAATCGAACGGACCTAGATCTTGTTTGGAGCAGACTTGGATCTGAGAATCCAAGCAGAAAGCTGGCACAGCCATGCCGCGGGCGACCTAGCATTGATGAAAGCACAGGGCCCCGAAGCGTTCAAGTATGGAATTGCGCACTCTCTTTTTGCAGAGGGGAGAATGAATCCAGTGAGTATACTCTGTTCTAAACCAGTAACATGCAAAATGCTCAAGTATAAAGATTATCTCCTATTTGGGATTACGAAAGGCGATAATATTGAATTCGCCCGAGTGGAAAACAATTCCTTGGGAGGAAATTGCCAAAACCCCAAAGGACGCCCTCCTTGATATCCTCGCTGCTATTCCCGAGCTTCTGGAGGAGTTCGACAAGATAATTAAATCTAGCTACGAAGAGAGCAGCCCTCGTATACATGATCTACTAGACCGATGTCGAAGGCTAGAAGAAGAGCTGGATGGATGGTACGCCCACAACCTCGATAACATAACCGAACCCAAGACAGAGGTCCCAGAGCACATGACTTTCCCCGATTTGGCCAATGCGCATCTGTCAGTCCTGAGCTGGACGGCCTACGTGCTATTGTATCAAGTCATGAATAACTTGAGTCCACTGGTGATGTCGCCAACTTCTTTACAATTCCCTCCACGCCAACCGTTTCGCAGAACCGGGCGGTTTTGGGCTCGCCGCATTACTCGAGCTGCAGCTTATTTCTTCAGACCCTCTTCGGGAATATGGGGCGCGGTTATGATATCTTTTCCAACGGGAAACGCGCTGCTATGTCTACGACTAAATACAGTAGAGGAGGATAATGCATACAACTCTCTTGTATTTCAATCTTGGGCGAATCCGAAGCTACCAACCAATATCAAGTCTTTCCTGCTCAGCATGCGGAAAGCCATGGACGAAAGAAGAGGTTCCAAATGGGCCAAACGAGTAAACTGAGAAAACACTCGTTACGTCCACCATTGGAAAGGCTAAGATTGACCCCACATTCTCGTACCGACCCCGTATACATACCAACGTTGCGACTCAGTGCCCGGCCCCACACGTTACCGTTTACACCCATACAGTCTAGCATTATTCTAGGTAATCCTAAATCATTGTGTCGCTGGCCGACTATTGTTCGACTGCACCAGGTTCATGGATAGCATGCCGTGCGCCCAGCCACTTGATACAAGGGACTTCTGTAACCGAGCGAGGATACACTTTTCCTGCCAATGAAAGCATCAGCACGTGTCGCCAATACATGCGCGGGGCCCCAGATCTTCTTGGTTGGAGATGGGGTTTTGCGGAGGATTCCAATTCTTGGAAGTTCAACCCGTGGTATTGGAGGTGTCGATCAATTAAAAAACCACTTCAGTCAACGTTTTCGCACCTCTCCTTCCCGTTCTCTCCTTACATACTCCTTTTGATATGATCGAAAGCCACTGATTCAGTATGAGCTCTCATTTGCAAATACCAGAAACATCACTGTGGCAGAATAGAAAGTGTCTGTTCATTTGCACGATTGTCTCTATCGCCAATCTACAATATGGTCTCGACTCTGCAGCGGTTGGAGGACTGCAGGCCATGCCTGGTTTCCTCAAAGTCTTTGGCTATCCCAATCCCAATGCCCCTGGAGGATATTCGATTGGGGTGAGTGAACATTCTATACTTCGTTAGAACGCACACACTCATGATTTTTTAGTCCACATTCCAGCAACTCATCGCCTCTCTCTTGACCCTCGGATCGTTCATCTCTGCTCTGACCGCTGGTACCTTCTCCCACTTTTTCGGCCGTAAGATGGCCCTCTGGATTGCTTGCGTTCTCAATGCTGTCGCCTGCATCCTCCAAATAACGTCGACTTCAACTGCAGCCATATACATGGGGCGCTTGATACTCGGCTTCGCGAACGGCTTCCTTGTTACATTCTCGAACATCTACACTTCTGAAGCCAGCCCAGCTCACTTGCGCGGCGTGATCGTAGCATTATTTGCATATTGGGTCAACATTGGTAGCATCATTGGCGCAGCCGTGACGAACGCGACGAAGGGCATGATGGATAAAGCTAGCTACCAGATCCCAATCGGAACATTGTTCGTAGTCCCAATGATCTTGGCAATTGGACTGCTGTTCGTGCCGGAAAGCCCGCGATACCTGCTTGCCAAAGGACGGGAGGCCGAGGCAAAGAAGTCCCTTATCACTCTGCGGGGGAATTCAGTTGCGCCAGAGTATATCGAGCTCGAGTGGGCTGAGATGTGCAAGGGCATCGAGGAGGAGAAGAAACTTGCTACCACTGTCGGTGCGCTCGACATGTTCAAAGGTAGGGAACCTAACAGTTTGGGTCTCCTAGCATTGGAATTAATTAACAAATTCAGGGACTGATCTCCGTCGTACCCTACTCTGCTTTGGTATGATAGCTTGCCAGACTGGCTCGGGCGTCTGGTTTGTCATTTCATACGGCACGTATTTCCTCATTGTTTCCGGTCTCTCCGTCTCCGATGCCTTTAAATACAGCATCATGGCAACCTGTCTCGGCTTCCTCGGCGTGAACATGGGAATGTATCTTATGAAGCGTCACCTAGGTCGTCGTTCAATACTCATCCTGGGAGGGTGCATCTGTGGATTCTCTCAACTCGCTCTGGCAATCGCGGCAACGGTTGCGCCTGGAACCAAGGCCATGCAGAACTGTTTGATCGGGTTCACCGCGCTGTTCAAATGGGGATACAATATGTGTGTTGGGGCAGCGAGCTATCCGGTTGCTACTGAGCTCGTCAGCACACGATTGAGGGCGTGGACTGTGGGAAGTGCGACCAGCCTGGGGTACTTCCTAGCGTGGCTGAATGCATTCTGCACACCGTATTTCATTAATCCAGCGAACTTAGGTTGGGTAAGTAGATCTTCTTTCTGTTCGTGATCATGTTTCGATATACTAACGCTACATTAACAGGGAGCCAAGTATGGCTATATTTGGGCCGGTTCAAACTTTTTGTGTGTCGCATTCTTTTTCCTATGTATGCCTGAATGCAAAGGCCGGTACGTAATTCTTGACACCCCTACTACGCGCAGCATCTGAGTAGACAATTAGTACACTGGAGGAGATTGATGAACTTTTCGCCAATAAGGTATCCGCCTTTGGGTTCAAATCTTACCAAACGACAATCGGCCAAGAGGCTGCACGCGAGGTTGAAGAAAAGGTCCTCGAACAGAAAGGGGCAGTAACAGAGACACGGGAAAGACTGAGTAGTGGAAGCCACAGGGCATAATATCGAACATATCGCAGTAACCTAATGGTAGATTTTCCATACAAACACGCTTCCAACTTTGTCTTCGATGCCTTTTTTAATGGGACACACTAAATCTTAATTCAGCTTATCGGAGAAATTAGGTGATTTTGAAATGATCACAATCACTTTCGGGTGCCTGGCACTCGTGGCATTACTAAGCTTCACCATTTGCCCACCACATTCAAGTGTATATAAAGACCGCACTGTCCACCTACCACTGTCAATAACCACAGCCACACAGCGAAAACACAACACAACACATGTCTTCCTGGATGAGAAAGGACCAGTTCGTTCGCAGTCTGACTGTGCCCGAAGAAGATTGCGGGATATGCCTGCAGCCGTACGAGATCGTATTAGACGGCCATTTTCCTGTCAGACTCCCATGCGGACACTGGTTTGGAAGGCGATGCATCATTTCGTCTATCGAAACATCTACCCGGTCTGATGCATGCCCGCAATGCCGGCGGGCAATGTATAGCAATCAAACACCCCAGATGCAAGAGCATGGCAATCATCTGCCCGGGTTGCGAGGGCCTAGCAATGGCCTGCCCCGGCTGCTAGAGCCTGACAGTTATCCGTCCCGGCTGCAAGAGCTTGTTAATGTTCGAGCCGTGCGAACTTTGGAAGACAATCCCTGGTCATTCTTTGCCCCGTATAGGGCAGAGGCCAACGACCTATGGTACAACATTTGCACAACAGAGCCCGATAACGCAGTCTTAATTATACAGATGTTATGGCGCTTGGTCGCCTCCAACCCTCCCAGCACTTCTCGCAACCACCCAATTCGATTACACCAACCCATCATTGAAGGGCTGTCAGAATTATCGAATCGCAATTCAGCCCTTGTGAGAGCCATGATTGACTGCCTGGGCCACTATGACTCCATACTACGCAGATCTGCGACACCCATACATGCTTTTTGGAAGACCCTATCTATGTTGTTAAGCCATAGGGATAAATTCTATTCGCATGAACTGACTGCAACAGCTGCTGTATTGTGGGTCAAAGTGGCGCGAATGTGGCGGCTTCATCCCGATGAAGACTTCGAGGAATCTTTTGACTACATTCATTTCGTAGCGGTGAATGCAGCCATGATATCATGTGCACATATACGTGACTCTAGCCTGCTCACCGCGGATCCTCTTGAGGCTATACCATATTGGAACGATTCTAGTTGTCCCAGTTCAACCAACCGAATACGCGAGAGATACAACCTGAAGAGTCGCACAAAGCATCAAATGGTTCGACGAGAGATCAAGCGACTCCAGACGCATTCTGCCACACCAGAGATTCCAGTCTTCATTGGGCTACCCCAAGAGGCAGAGGAGGTCGAGCGTATCTTCAGGATGCCGAATTCAACATATCAAAATCATTGGGAAACAATTCGAAATGAATTGCTAGCGAGGAGGCTCGGAGGACAATGAGCTCTTTTCGAGCACCGGAGTATCGATTGCAATTATTGATACTAGTTGTAATCGGACTGAAGGTCGGTTAAGTTCTCCATCGACTATGGATGAAGGTCCCGATTACAATCCCCCATAGGAATCAAGATAGCCTTCATTATGCGAAGGATCATAAATGAAAATAATGGCTACAGACTCTCGTCGATCCTGCGCGGATTTTCGTGTGTAACCAATCTTTACTAAGCTTCCTGCGATAGTAAGTGAGAGCGAACTGTAACTGTAGGCTTCGCAAGAATGCTTGCAATAGATGAATTAACGTTCAGAATGAGTATTGATTCGTCCAGAATGGGGAAAACTTGATAGCTTTCGATCAGCATTTGGTCTCATCCGTGACATAAAATTGTGGTAATACCTGAAACTTCGTCGTCAATTACTGCGCTGTAGTACCTCGGCCGTGTTCACATGGATGTCGGCTCCATTCGCTCGATTTCATCCGGAACGGCAATGGCTCGTGCTCTCACCCGGATCCATCAATCTCCTCTTCCGAAAACCATTGAGGGTTGCTAGAAATAAAGGTCTTACCAAGGACAGCATCTGTGGAGTTGAGTTTTCTATCATACTCTTCCACATCCACTACTTGCAAGAATGGCATCGCAGCGGGGTCTACTCGGTTCGCTTTTCGACCGCGCAACATCGCGTTACTTGCTTGGCCTATCTCCCGAAACATGCTCCTATAAGACCACCAGTGTTCGCATACCAGTTTTGGACAATGGTCGAAGCGACCAAAACATAGATTTAGCAGCCGACCTCTACCAGCCTGTTCTACCCGATGGGCACAATCCTGCTGGAACAATCCTCGTCCGCTGCCCATACGGTCGAGGTATTCTATATTCATTCACCATCCGCCCGTACGCAGCGCGCGGATATAACGTGCTCCTTGTGAGCACTCGAGGCACCTTCGGTTCAGGTGGTGACTTCGTGCCCTTTGTGCATGAAGAGAAGGACGGACACGCAGTGGTAGCTTGGATCCGAAAACAAGATTGGTATACGGGATCCTTTGCAACAATCGGGATGTCGTACCTTGGGTTCACACAATGGGCGCTCTTGAACGATCCCCCGCATGATATGGTGGCCGCGGTGATATCTGTCGGGCCGCATGATTTCGCCCAACAGGGCTGGGGTACTGGCGCATTTGCATTAGATAATGCAGTATGGGCAGAACTCACAGCACATCAAGAGGATAGTGGGTTGTCTGCAATGGTGGGTAAAGCTACTTTGATGGGTAGGATGATGAAGTTATTCAACAATGTACCTCTTGAGCCTGCGCTCAAAGAGCACTTCGAGGGAAAGGCAGATTGGCTGGTAGGCTTGCTGGAACACTCAGATCTTGACGATCCACGTTATGATTCATGGCGATTTCCGGAGGCACTCGAGAAAGCCAATATTCCTATACTCTTAATCAGTGGGTGGTACGACCTTTTTCTTCGTCAATCTATGCACCAGTACACGCGTCTCCAGGAGAGGAAAACCAACATTGCTTTGACTGTGGGACCATGGCGACACTTGGACATCGGAATGGACGGAAAAAGTGCACCACAAACACTGGAATGGCTCGATGAACATCTTGCAAAGCGAAGAGTGGGCGTTAGGACTTCACCAGTAGAGTACTACATGACTGGAGTCAACGAATGGAGGAAGGTGCCGAGATGGCCTCCGGCAACAACACCAACTGTGCTATATTTTGGTCCCGATAACACTTTATTGGGAGACGGTCCAACTAAGGTCGATAGCCCATGGAGCTTTACTGTTGATCCAAAGAACCCTACCCCGGCGATCGGTGGCAATGTGCTTCTCGGAGGTGGGAGTGTCAATGACAGCGCGTTGGCCTCTCGAGCGGATGTCCTCATCTTCACCACGAAACCGCTGGAAAGAGATTTAGAAGTAGCCGGAAAGGTTATAGTTGATCTGAACCACTCAAGCGAAAACCCTAGTTCAGATCTGTTTGTGCGCCTCTCTGAGGTTGGAGCGAAAGGTACTTCGCGGAATATCACCGAGACATACAAACGATTAAGTTCTGACGGAACTGTCAACGGCATCAGTATCACCATGGACGATTGTGCACATCGGGTGTTTAGTGGCAACCGCATTCGATTACTCATTGCTGGAGCCTCGCATCCTCACTACGCCTTAAGCCCTGTTATTGGCACGGATGGCAAGCCTCAAACCGTCGAACACAAGATTCATCCAATTGGTGATGTTGTAACACGACTCACAATTCCCGTGGTTTTGTAAAAGAGAGAGTGAGAGAGTGAGAGAGTACACATTCCTTGACTCACCGTTGAATTCTTCATAATGGTTTATATAGCGAGAAAGATCTTTTCATTGCTTAGTCGGTAATAATTAGCGCAATACCCTATGAAGTACTATTGCTGGCTGTTGACTCCACGGTGAATCATGGATGAACTAACTCAAGTATGCCAACCTATCACACTTTCATCACAGTGCGGCAACATTTCTAAGCACTGCCCATCTTTTAAGATGCGATGTAAGAGACCACCTAAGGAGCTGCAAATCCGAGACTAATGTGAGATTGTCGACAAAGTCTATGTAAAAGATATGTCTTTGTGACATTGTGCATGAAGAGAGGTAGCTGCGCTTTACCTGTTTGTGGGCCTTCACTTTCTACACAATAGTGAGTGAGTGAGTGAGTGAGTGAAATGGCCTAATCGTCTCACTTCTGCCCACACAATGTCCTTTTAAATCAACAACACTTAAATTACCCCAAAGTCCAACTATATCCTCGATCTCCCTCAGCGACATCTCTCTCACGAAAATATCAAACATGTCGAGCTCTCAGTCAACTCACGCGCCAGCACCTCAGCCAATCGAGACGAACCGACAGCTGTCCGAGATAGATTCACCCACACAAATCACAATGGATTCTAAGCACAATCTCTGGGCCCAGCCGGCTGGTAAACCTGAGTCCCAGTGTTTCTAGAATTGCCAACTGTGGTGCTCATGCCAACAACCTCATGGAGAGCCTACTTCACCTCGGCGATATAGTTTCGACAGCCGTCCGATAGGGCTGAGTTTCCGACCCAGTGGATGGACTGAGCGTCGACAACAGCAGGCGGATGAAAGGATGCATGCGGATATGGAGCGGTTCCGATCGCAATCCCTATGGTCGATGAACCCTATGAAGGTGAATACTGGGAGCAGTGATGGATATCCGAATTACGTTGTATCGCTGCGGGTCTTGGCCCAGATGGTCAAAGAAAACGTACAATCTCTGATCCGGATGATCTTGAGGGCGTCAAAGAGTTTCTTTGCTCGGAGGATTTGAAGATTCAATCTTCCAAAGGGACTGATCAGGTATTATGATCAAGCCCAAGCATGATGCTCGTTTTCGGAAGTTCCTATCCCAATTGGGAACGAAAGCCGAACATGATGTCAATAGCATCATTCGAATTCGATCATGGATACACCTATTCAGATTCCTCTTACTCGTAACAATGGCAATTGTTATGTTTGGCTAGCTCTTTTCATGGTCCTGATTTCAAATCTCCTTTCTCACAGACCGGAACCACATATCATGTTCCAGTAAAAGTTAACTAATGTGACGAGGTAAAGCACATGAACATCAGCATGTCTACAAAATCAAAATAAGTGTTTCCACATACGATGACCAATTTTGAAGTATTCTTGGAGAGTCTCGCCTACATTTGTCAGAAGTTTGTAATGTCTTGTGAGGCAGGTAATTGCGTGATCTGCTGTTGTAATGAAATGCACTCGGGCCGATTCACGTCATGCATGATGCCGATGCAGGTGCCGCGTGCCACGATCTCCGCAGGCTGGGCCCGCGGGGTAATATAAATACAACATAAACACAACCCCACACATCAAACAAATAACCACAACAAGAAGTACTTCATTCTGGAAGCATTCTTTGGACCTGTGGTAGACGCACGCTACGCCCCCGGCCTCCATCAAAAAGCTTGATTGTCTGTCCTTTGATCCCCTTGACCCATTCCGATCCGGCCACACCACCTGCTTCTGGCAAAACGAACAAAGGGATACGCCCAAAGTACCAAATACAGTTCACCTTTCCCCCTCGTTACCACTCCTCACACAATGGCCTCTTCTTTCCGCCAGTTGCTCGGTGTCCCGCCATCAACCGCCTCAACCACCGATTCTGCCCTCGTGATCATCGATGCGCAAAACGAGTACTCAACGGGCAAGCTCGCCGTCACCAACGCTGAAACCAGCGGCAAGGTGATTGCTGACCTTCTGGAGAAATACCGCAAATCGGGTGGCAAGGTCGTGCACGTGCTTCATAAGACCCCCGAGGGAGCACCCATCTTCACCCCCAATACCCCGCTCTCGGAGCCGTTCAAGGCCCTGACCCCGAAGGACGGAGAGGAGGTCATTTGGAAGTTGCACCCTGGTTCGTTCGCGGACACCAATCTCGATGAGACGCTCAAGGGCTGGGGTATCAAGAAGGTTGTCTTGGTAGGCTACATGGCCCATGTTTGTGTCAGCACGACGGCTAGACAGGCTGCACAGAGAGGATACGACGTAATCGTTGTAGAGGACGGCATTGGTGACCGTAATATCCCGGGTGTTGGTGGGGACGAGTTGACCAAGGTTGTGCTTGCGGAACTCGGAGACACGTTTGGTACGGTTGTCAAGGGCGCAGAGATCAACTAGAAAACTTGGAATATTCGACAGTTATGATATTTAGAGATTTGAAGGCAAAGTCAAGGGTAAAGAATGAATGATATTGATGTTACAACCATTGTGTGGTTATCAAATAGGCTTTAGCTAGACAATGAAGAACATTGCTTATCCTATCGCCACATGTTCTCAATAGGTGATTACCGTCTCTTCGCACTCAATGATTGAATGGGTTAGATCCTTGCTCAGTGGCTGTGGGCAGTCCTCGTAAGCTGAGTATAGAGAGGCATTGAAGAAGTTGCACAGATCTGTAATGATTCCGCGAACAGGCCCGAGTTCGTCCGTGGTACAGGTTCCATGACCACCGAGTTCCGGTGGGAAAGCGCAGGGTTCAACGAGCTTTGGAGTTTTAGTGATTGAAAGGCTATCGGGGAGGAAACCTGCTTTACTTACGTCAGAGAATGCCTGGGTATTGACACAGTGGCAGGCAAAGTCATCTTCAGCACATCCGTCCTTCTTAGCAGCGTCACTCTGGCATTTCTTGAGGCAATCTGGCACTCGCTCGATGAATTTCTTATTGGTCCTGTAGAATGTAAGCTTTCCGTCGCCGAGGGAATTCAATGTTGCCTGACTTACAAGCACACGTATTTGTCCCAATTTCCAGTCTCGTGAGCTTTGGTGACGTTGAATGTCAATTGCGCGGATGCGATTGACGAGAAAGCGAATAGACCCAGCACGTGGAGACGCATGTTGTTAACAGTTGATGTAGATAGCGAATGTAAGATTTCAGTATAGAGTGAGCGTTAACAATATGTCCCACGCACAATCAGTCCTGTCTCTTATAAACTTCCCATTTTCCACTCTGATCACGGCTTTGGGGATCCGAAGGGTATGATGATGCTGCTGGAGACAATCATTCTACGTGTTGTTCGAGATTCATGATACTGTAGGCTAGTACAGAAACATAACGCAACAAGTAGTCATGTGGGACCAGATCTAAGCATATATTTTACCCAAAATGTTCTAGGCTTCTCACAGCTTTGTAGTGGGATTGAGCAACTGGACCGGTATGATCCACTCAGGTGCAGCATGAGCCCTGAGCCAAAGTACCATGTCTCAGATTGAGAGAACGTCTCTTTCGATGTAAACAGATTGGTCAACATTGATTCATTTCAGCCTCAATGAGGGGTATCGCAAGCAGAAGGTACTGCCTGCGTGACCGAAAGCTACGAGATTTGATGGCCAGCCAGGTTGACGCGGACAAATTGGGTACCATGGTAGTATTTTCATTCTGATCAAAGAAGGTAGGCTTCGAATATCAATTGCGAGTTAGATTGTGTTGGTCTTGTTCGGCTTGTTTCTTGTAGCAGGTGGTGTCCTCTCCGCAAACGGAATCGTATCACGTGATCGCGCCTTGAGAAATCACAGGTCGATGCCATGACAATGCGTCGGTACAAAGCGACTGAACGTGGCAGAATTGCTACTCTAGGAAAGATTTAGAGAGCTGTACTTATTCTTTCTGTACTGAATAGTAGTAACGATGGCTTAACGCAGCTCGGTCCTTTTGATCTGCCAGTTCCCAGCTAACGACCACAATCCCTTAACGATGTACCCTTCACTCGGTGTCCCCCTCAAACTTATTCTCCCAGTATCCTTCTGGTGTCTACGTAGCTCTTTATAGACGATGGTCAATTGATCTTTGAAGTGATTCGTAGGGTATCCAGTCCAAGAACTCCCAATCATTGTGCAGCAATTCTGGACTACATAGTTCATCTTTTCGTGTCTCTTGGTCGGCCATGTCGTCAACTTATCTCCATGAATTATATATTGAGATATGAGGACAGTGTAAAGATGCAGTAAGGGGAAGTAAGGACCGTCGAGATCGCGCGCAGCTCTGCAGACGAGCGACCAATTGACCTTAGCGTCCCGGACGCCTATACTTTGGTTCGCTTTCCATACCAGCATTGCAAGGTCGGTACTGGTCGTCAGATATAGGGGGACGCGTCTGTAAACGCAAGCTAAGAGCTCACTTAGTCTCAGTATCGGAATGATGGCCTCGTCCACGGGATTAAGAACGCCGTACTGCGGACCGAGATCGTTAAGATACCGCACATAGCGCCTAAATGTGCAGTTCTCATCTCTAGGGTCGCGAACCTCCCAAAGTGGCTTCCAAATGACATTTTGTACCAGAGTCTGACTGTTTCCTAGATTCGCGTGCGACTGTCTTTGAATACCTTGCCACAACGCGTTCATGTACTCGCAAAGTCGTTGTGGGTTCTCTTGACACAAAATTCCCCATATTCTGTACGGATGGAATACGGTTTCCTCGAAAAGTTGCGCTCGGCACAGGGGACAGCTGTTGGTGTTACCGTCGCCGTTACGCAACCAATCAGTGAAGCAGCCGTGACCAAAGATATGAGCGCACTGCAGGGCAACAGGAGCATGGTCTTCGGAGAAGGGCTCACAGCAGATCGTACATGTTTCTGTGGGCGCTAGATTGTTGCGTATGAACTCCTCCATGGAGGAGTCTGCGCAGAAGCGAAATGGTTCAGGCTTTTTTTGATGAAGACATTTTCTCATGATTCGCTACAAATGGATCATTCCATTTATAGAAAGACGGCCGATTGAGACAAACAGTTGCAAGAAGTTACTAGTAAATAATCTTGTTGTTGTTTCCGCGTTTGTGATCAAACACCAATCCACGTTTGTTTTCACTGCACCACGTTGTTCAAGAGAACACAAAGACCACTCTGTTCTGTTGCTAGTTACAGCCTCACTTTTCGAACATCATATTAAATGTACCAACAGGACCCTTACGGCGCATTTGTGTTCGTATCTTTCTAACCAGCGATGTTGCATCTTGCAGTGGCAGACAGCGCCGTGATCGCTGCCAGCACATAGCACATCTCAGGATGTGTTTCGATCCTCCAACATCTGGACTTATTCTCGCCATGGGTCACGAAAATCCGAGAAACAACACAACAATTCAACGAAGCTCCAACTGTCTGCGAACACCAGAAACTGTTGTATAGCTGCTTCCTCGCTACTTCCCATTGACAGTAATCGTATGGACGTACTTGACCTTCCCATCGATAATCCGAATTTCGTGACTATCGGGGTAATTCCCCAGACTGTCAAAGCTACATAGTACGTCAACACTCCCCGACACATCATCGATAACGTATCGCCTATTTCCATTGTTCTTCGTGCTCCCACCCCGGGGCAAGCTCTTCCCGCATGGCCTGGTGAACTGGCTGCCTTCCACGCGCTCGCAATCCGTACCCCAGGGTATGCTGTCTGCAGCTTTCGCATCCGTCCACATATCGAGATAGGCATCTCCTGCTTTCTTGAGCACATCGCGGGATGGACGGGACGAGGTGTTGTTGATCAGTGACCAGTCTTCGGCTTTGATATAATCGAGAGTCTTCTTCGCATTGAAGAACAGATCTCCGGTCGTCGCAGCGATAGTGTCGATCACGGCAATCTCGTCGGTGTTGTTGTCGCGATGTCTGATCTGGGTGCCGACGACGTAGGGCTTCGAGCCGGTCGTGGAAATGAACATCGTATATGATGCGCATGCCACAGTATCTGCCGTTGAGCGACTCAAATCCAGCTTCAAGGGCGACGTCAGGAGGGACTTGGAGATGTCTGCAGCTTTGTTGTTGAGTTGGTAGGTGAAATTGGTAGCTGTGAGTTTCAGGCCAGAGATACTACCCGCGACTTGGGCTTTGAGATACGAGTCGGCAGCGCTTAGAAGCCCTTCACGGGTACATTCAACTGCCATTGTCGTAGACGGAGAGCCTAGCAAGGCCAGAACTAGTGAATGTTGAAGATAGCTTCGCATTTTGCTCGGTGGATATTTTCGTAAGGAAATGCGTTCTTAGGAATGTTTCTTCTCAGTCCAGCGCGCCTCTTATTATAACCACGTCCCACATTCACTTTAATTGTCGCCTAATTGTACATGTACGTGATGTCGTAAATAATTTGTTCTGGCGGGGCATAGTCTACTCGTAGGCAGGGGTGAGCTATGCCGTTATTGACACTGACGATTTTGATTGGTGCATGTACCTAGCAAAACAATCAAGCATAACGCCTCCATTTAGAATACCTGCAATCAAAGCTTGATCTCTCCTCGACTGCCGGCGGTTTCCTAGAATTGATTGTGGAGAAGAATTCCAGTCATCCCCGCAGTATGTCGCATGTATCTTGACATCAACGACAAATAATGCACGATATGATCCTACGCAATTGTGCGATACTGTCATTGAACATACCATCTAGTTGACGGGGTCGCTATCACACCCATAAGCAACAACATCAAATCTTTGAAGGCTGTAGTCTGCCTTACCCTGAAACGCTCATCCATAGCTCTTGTAACGCTGAAAGATATGCCAGCCGAGCGATGGAAAGTGAACTGTGTGATGAGGTGTGATATCTTCAACTTCTTTTTAAACCGAGTAACAGGTTCATCTTTAGGCGTACTTTCTTTGGCGTATACTGAACAAGGATGAAGAAAGAGAAACGCATAATAATGAATTCTGGTAGTAGTCTCACGTAAAACTTCAGTAATTGTCTTTACGAGCTAGGATAAATCTTTGTAGAGAAGATAATGAAGTCTTTCACTAATTTCTTTCTCTCCAGCGACGCATCAACAACCTTACTTATTGTGGGCATAAATGGTGTTTGCAGCATGCTCACTCACTTTGCCATCTTTGCTACCCGTGAGGTTCATACAAACTGCCATATCCACAACAAACTTGCGCATGGTTCTACAATGACAGTTCCACTGAGCTCATATATAGATACACCTTGAATGACTTAGGGGCCTATTGAGAATCATCACAATTATAATACCTCTCCGGTTTCTATATACGGGCTCACTGTCGATGCATTGTCAACATAAAATGTACACAACATTATAGGGCAACTTGGCTAGCTGATATAGACAGAAAGATAAATTCTACTTATTTCAAGATACTATATACAAATCAGAGATACCTAGGACGGGTCCAGAAGCGATCTCTCGCCGTAAGTGAGAGAGGGCTACGATGAAACTCACTGCTCAATCTTCCAGTGAAAAGAAGAATTGTGTAATGGTACGATCGGCCACAGCACGGTGCCTCTACAATTAAACCCGGGTCCCAGTTCAGAGCTGGGAGCTCGTTGTCTGGGTTATTGAGGTGGTTGGGTCTTAGGCTACCTTCACTTCGATTATCACTTTACTATTATTGGTGAGAGATCGCGATGAGGATGAAAATTACCACGCACAGTCCAACATCACCTGCTGCGAGCGCTGCCAAGAAACGTATTGTCTTTCTTAAGAGTAATTTTGAGAGCTCTTTCTTATTGTAACCCAACCCAGCATATCGACAGCTAAGGCCATTCAAGTGACCATCATCAGCTAGCAGAATAGCAACAGCTTTCGATATACTCCATCCATTCCCCATCACAGCCTTCGACAGGATCAGCCTTTACACCAGCAATTTTCCAGATCACCAGAAGATCTGCTTTACCTTCAACTTCACTTTCAAGCAAAAAGCTTCGTCCTACCGACTTCCTCTTCTCTACACACACCACCACCATATACCTCTTTTCAGACCCAGCCAATCTCTCCACCCACCCTTCTTACTCTTAAAAAATCACCAATACTATCGAAATGGAATTTCACATGATTCAACATCTTTCCGCCGAGATCATCGGCCTCAATCACAAGATCTCGCGGTCCAGCGACCGGAAGCTCCGCCGCCAGATTGCGAGTGTCGTGAAGAAGCAGGAGTATATAACGAGGCTCTTGCACCGGTATGGCCCGCAAGTTGACAAGAGGGACACATCGGTGCGCCAAGAGATCCCGCCATTCCTCCCAAGGGAAATGGAAGTAGACCAAGAGTGGTGCATCTTTGAAGTGGAGAAAAACTGTTCCGGCAACTGTACTCCCTTGGTAAGTGATTATCATCATTTATTAGATGGTGTCTTCGGGAACTTGTTGCCTTCATCTCGATGATTTCTCAAAAAATCACTTTGCTAACGAGTTGTCCTTTAGCCATCCGACAAGAACACCTATATCCAGGTGGGTACAGCAGAGAGTCAGGCACCTCAGCTCTATTTCGGGGACATAGAGATGGAAGATACCGATGTGATTCTTCCTACTGCCCAGCCGCAACCCACTCCTGCCCCGGTTCAGGCACCCGCTCCTGTTCCGGTTCAAGCACCCGCTCTGCAGCAGGTGAAGGTCGTTTTGCAGCAAGTGAAAGTCGCTCCTCCCGCCCAACAAGCGACTTCATTCATTCTGGACGAGAGTTCCCAAGACGAGAGAGAGCTCCCAGTAGGCTCCGAGTTCAAGCGTGAAAAGAAGGACCTCATATCCATGATTGAAAGGTGCAATGCGATGGCAAGAAAAGCTGGCTTCAAGGAAGCCTGGTTGTCGGACATGGACCTCGAGGAGAAGCTGGCCTCTATAGTCGAGACGCCGTTTTTCAACTCGCACCGGAACGACAAGGGGGCGTACAAGCAGGCGCTGACCCAGCACCTGGCCTGGATGCAGAAGTTAAGTCACAGCGAATGGGTCGCGTACGCGGCGAGGCAGTTGGGTCCATGGCTCGACGACGACGACGAAGACGATCTCTAGTCGTCAGAATCGACCGACGAGTACTGAAAAGCATGGAAGCTTAAGATTGTTGTGCGTATTGAAAGTTCCATGCATGGCGTTGGCTGTTGTCTTACTAATTTCTTAGGACGACCCAACCCTTCGCAGTTGGCCTGCACGTGATATCAACCTCCAAGTCTCCAACACCTCCTTTCAATTCGAGCGATACAATTCGCACGGTGTTTTGGAACGACAACTTCCCGGGGACTTTCCAAGTGGCTTGAGCCCAGAACCGAAAGGGTTCTTATCCCAGTTAAGCCGCCACAATGTTGTGAGGATGGGCGCCTTCCGACATTGTGGGGGTTCAGCACGCAATCGCCTCAACTTCCAACGTCGACAACCCAAAAGTCCTCGCCTCCCCGTCAACCGTCAACCAATTGTGGAGACTCGATATCTTGGTATTCTCACATCTCACCGAAGACGGAGCCTTTAATCCCAGCCATCCCACGACCTAAAGTCGTATCTCCGCCAGATCAATGCTCCCAAGACCACTTGTGCCTGAGTCGCCTACAACCTACCGCCATAAGGTCGTATCCAGAGCTGCGCCGAGATATATTGCGAAAACAAAATGGACATTGCGCCATGTGAGGCGGCCAGGGATGTGGTTCACTTACCGACGAGAACTTCCGATTTCACGATATCCAGGTATATAGGTTGCCGACTGCGCATGATGTTTACTTTTCATCTTGCAGGCACTTCCTTCCACTTTCTACTGCACCCTAGGCCATAGAGCCGCTTAAATTCCATCATGTCATCTGTTCCAAGAGAAAAATGGTGGCAAATCAAATGGTTCTCCGACGAGGATACCAAAGAGGAGCGACGGCTTATCACCAAGATCGACATGTTCCTTGTTCCCTATTCTGTCCTCGCATACTGGGTCAAATACATTGATCAATCTAATCTCAACAATGCTTACGTCGCGGGAATGAAGGAAGACCTTGGATTTAGAGGAAATGAGTTGGTGCAGCTACAGACTCTCTTCACTCTCGGATCAGTTCTCGGCCAGATACCTTTCCTGTACGTCAATTCAACCCATCAACACAGATTCATGCTAATAATCGCCCAGTTTCATCATGACATACGTCCCTATTCACTGGCTTATTCCAATCTGCGACATCCTCTGGGGCGTCTTCACACTTCTGCAATACCGCGTACATGGGTACGCAGAACTTGCTGCGTATCGTTTCATGATCGGATGGTTTGAAGCAGCCTTCTTCCCGGCCATGCATTACGTCTTTGGATCTTGGTACAGGGGTCATGAGATCGCTCGACGTGGTGGAATATTTTACACCGGACTCGCTCTCGGCACTTTGACTGCAGGTCTAATCCAAGCTGGTGCTTCTCATCGACTCGAAGGCGTTCACGGCCTTGAGGGATGGCGTTGGATGTACATAATATGCGCCATCATAACCATCCCCGTCGGTATTATCGGATATTTTGTTCTGCCTGGAACTGTCGATCAGCCCAACCGATGGATCGTTACGGACCATGATGTCGAAGTATCACGTAAACGGCTAGAAAAGCATGGCCACGTCACCAAAGGCAAAATGAAGTTCAAACACATCACCAAAACACTTCTCGGCTATCGATTCTGGCTCATCGTCCTGACGGATGCGCTCTTTTGGAACGCTGGTATTCACAAATCCACTGGATCATTCTTGCTATGGATTAAGTCTCTCGGCAATGGAAAACGCTACAGCAAAGCCCGCGTCAACGAGCTCGGAACCATCGCACCCGCTCTCGGTATTCCGTACACACTGTTTGCCTGCTTCGCATCAGATTTGTTGATTGGTCCAGCGAATGCAATCACCATGTGCTCAGTCTTCAATGCAATTGGCCTCGTTATTCTCACCATCTGGTCCGTTCCCGAAAATGCACTTTGGTTCGCGTTCGCAACAATGTACTGGTCAAACGCCCTGTCCAGTGTCTTTCATGGCTGGGTCAACAATCTTCTTAGAGACAGTCCCGAGGAAAGAAGTTTTACTTTAGTCCTGATCAACCTTTTGTCACAGTCCTCCACCGCTTGGACACCACTACTCACATTCCCAACTGTCGAGTCACCGAGGTTCCGGAAAGGATTCTCTTTCTGTCTGGGCTGTGCAATTGCTCTCATCATCTTTACTTGGGTCATGTACTTCGCCCTTAAGTACGACAAGAAGAAGGAGGAAGGGACTTCGGATGAGGAGTTCCAAAACAGCGCATCCGGTTCTTCGATTGATCAGGACGTCAAAGGCGCCTACGAAACCACCATCAGCGAGAAGAGTGCAGAGGATGATAACCATAACAACAACGGGAAGCGACCTGTCGAGACAGAAGACAAGATTTCTGCCCATTGATTACCATCGCCACTATCGTCCTCACATTAACTAAATAATCACAACTTTGAAAAGCCGACCATGTTTCGATCTCTAGCATTCGCATTTCGTACCAACTGGTTAACTGAAACTGGCTGGGAAGTCGAGCAGCTGATCAGAGATGCGTTGCGTCTTCTCTAACTTGGTAATACTGCATTGCCACTATCAGGGCACATTAGATTCTATCGTCTTTTATCAAATGAAACCACGCCTGCTCCGCATTCGGAGTCACCTCATCTCTTCGAAGCCACGAACTGCAACATCGAACTTTTACTCACTTTATTTCCCTTCCAGCAAAAAGCCATTGAAGCGAACTTTTCGTTCCCCTGCATCGTCGATCTGATACTTGAGCCCAATATTTCAAATTCTCAGCCCACAAGCAACCTTTTTCCTCACAACCAAAGGTCAAGCCCCACTTTTCGACTGCAAAACCCAAAGCAACTTTCTTCAACACCAAAGATTCAACATGACCAAAGCCAGCAAGCCTCAAAGTCCACAACGCAATCATCGTATCAAAGTTATCATTGAATCGACCGATTTCAAATATAAGAAGTCGTAATCTCTATGGATCTCGGGTTCTGACAACAATTTTCTCCAAAATCGACGTTCGTTTCCAAAGTTCCAAAATAACATGAGCTTGCATCTCCTATTCTCCCAAAGCCAACCAAGTCACCTACCACCATCCAAAGCCACAATCTCATATCTCGACCAAAGTCAAAACTCATCCATCGCTTTTAAAGATATCTCTTCATCTTCTTTCATCAAAGTCACCAACCTGTTCCACGAAGTTCTTGTGAGAAAACAGTCGGTAGTTCAACCCTGATAATGACCATCATCGAAATTCTTCGCTTCACATGCAATGAAGCCACGTCTACCGATTATAAATTCTCCTATCCACAAAACAAAAAGCTATCCCAGTGTTGCAGTCACGACCGATCTCATACTCGCTATCAATGTCAAAAGCCCATCTTCCACTCACAAAAGCACCAATCCCAGTGCCGCCATCCTACCCAAGCCACCTTAACGAAGGTAACCCTTAAATCCTCCTTTCCTCTCCACAAAGACACCATGACTTGCTTGACCGGTTTCCCGGTACCGACCGATCAAGTTAGAGATCTACGTCCGCCATTATGGGAATCATCTTGAAGTCGCCAAGTTCGTTCCAGAACCAAGCGAAACGACGGTTACCACAAATATAACGCAACTCAAAGACGCCGAAGAAGGAAGGTAGCGACCCTTCCGGGAAGTGTGAAAAGTCTGCGAACCATGCAAGGCGTTCTTTTTTCCGATTCGTTGACTCAGAAGAGTTTCCCCTCTTTCCTGATCTTAATTTTTCCTTGCTGGGCCCATCTTTTGGTTGGTGCGCAGCCTGACCTTTCCGAAATAGAGCCATGCGCATGTGTATATTTGTTTCTTGCAATACTTAGCAGCTTGGTGTCGATGGCTTATTTTGTAGAGCATGCTGACTGCCTGGCGGGCCCAGACAAGTCATTTTGCATTCTCATCATGCCGGCGTTTCATCACCGACACAGCTAATCATGAGATAGTTTTCAATTCCAAATTTGATCTTTTTCTTCATAGGTACAAAGTTTCGGTCGACGTGAACATGCAGGATGATGATCTTATATATATAAAGACGGTGATGCATAAATATGTACAGTCGAAGAATGCTGTCGAACTTCTCCAAGCCACCACTATTTTCCCTTCGCCATGCTATGTTGAACTCCACTCCATCACTCTACCACACCGTTCTCATAATGCAATATGCAAAACACCTACTCGGCAGAAATGTACCCAGATTGATCATCAAGTGTACACAATCTAGTTAGCACCTGTCCAGAGAGCGGGACCAGGGAAGGTGTAGCTAGTAGGGTTGGTGTACAAGTTGAAGATGATTCCGGGCTCGCTCCTCTTGTAGAGGGCATTTCCAGCGGTGCCACTGGGCAGGCTGACGCTGCCGCTTCCTCCGACCTTGAGGTTGAGGCACTGGGGGTAGGCCTGGGCGCCGTTGTCGCTCTGGCCGCCATGCAGGGCGATGATCTCGTGGCGGAGGACGTAGTTGCCGGCCTTGAGCTTGGAGGGGAGGGTGAGCGTCGCGGTGAAGTTCTTCGAGATGAGCTGGTCGGTCACCCAGGTTCCGGTGCCGCCGGGGGTGATGAGACCGGCTTGCTGGATCTTGGTGAAGCGGAGGGAGGAGGCGGAGGCACTGGTGCAATCACCTAGAAGAGGGAGTTGGTTAGCATGGATGTTTTTTCTGAAGGGATCGCTGGTAGGCGGGTGTACGAGGGTCTAGGTCTGGGTTAAGGAGTAGAGTGAAGACATACCATTGCAAGGAGCGAGATAGTTGATGATGGGACCCTTGTGGCTCTCGGGCCAGGTGTTCCAGTAGAAGGTCAAGGTCTCTCCTGGGTTTGCCTCGATGTAGTCGGCACCAGGGGTAGCGCTCTTATGGCAAGCAATGTCGTTGCCGCCGAAGGCGTCAGGGGAGACGAAGCCGTTGTCCTGGTTAAGGGCCTTCCATCCCGCAGTCTTTGCCTGCTGGTTTGCGGGCAGATAGAACCAGACGGGATCTGCGCCAGGGGTCCAGTCACCAGCGACCTGAACGCCTGAGACGTGGCCGTGGGCAGAGGCAAGAGGTGCGAGGACGGCAGCCGATAGGGCTACAGCGGAGAATGTGGTACGCATATTGATGCTGGCGATGGATATTGAAGGTGCGGGTGGTGGTTTGGTAGATCCTCTATGGGTAAATGGTAGAGATAGAATGCCCTCAAAGTAGATGGTATGCACTGTAGATAGGCGTGGATGGAAGGATTGATTGAATATCTTTTCCTGGTTCGAGAGATATGCCTTATATACAATTTCCACTCTTTCCGCCAACACTGAAAATTCATAGCATATCCGATTATATCGATGGATGGCTTGGTCTTCTGGTCGTGGTGCGACCTGGAACCCCCATCTTCATTTTACATCCTAGCCTGTTCGGTCACGGAGATCATAGTAAAACGCACCCTAAGCTTCCACGATATAAAAAAGTTGATTGCCATTGTAGGCTGAGGCGCGGCGAAATCCACCAACAGGGAAATCAGACGTCGGGCCAAGGTAAGTTTGAGGAAAGGTTGGTCACTGGGCGTATGGAGTTGTATAACGGTCGTTACACGTGATCGTTGCACAAAGCACCGGGTGGACTGTACGGGCCGGTACGGTGTAGTGCCCAGTGCCACCGACGAGATGAGGCATAGATTAAAGAATTACGGTATTTGGAAAATTGCGGGGACGGTGGCAACCTCGTGGTGGGTTTTCCCCATGTCAACCGGGTTTTTGCTGTGACACGGTTAATTTATATAGAGTGGCTTGACCCCAGGAATGAGCGCGCGTGGTAAGCGACTCCAGGAACCTGTCCCCGCGTTTCCGAAAGAGCCTCGCAGAAAAGGCTGGATACTTCGACATGTATTCGCCTGGGTTGCACACGAAAACATGTCGTGCCGAATTTGGAAACATTGGTGGAAATTTGGAGGGCAACGTTTGGGCAGCAACCGCATAGATGGGTTCAAGGCATGTGTCGCCATTGCTGGTTCATCTAAATAATTATCGTTTTCTAGAGATGGAAGGAATATACCGAATAGAATAGAAGACTGTAAATTGATCAATTCCCTTTGTTAGTATCATGGTATGTTCTCAACGGCCATATCTACGGACATTTGATGCGGTCGCATCGCAGAATATAAGCCGATGCACATTTTCTCTGGTAGCGAGGCGGGAGGCAAAGGGCGCCATATGGTCAACCAATGTTCCTTTCCAAGGGACACAATCCTCTCTTAAAATTCGAATTACCATTACCATCGCATTTGTAACATGGCACTCGTATAGGCTACACGTTAACAGCCACGCGAGGATAGAGTGTTGTTACGTGGTGGCACGAAGGTCATTTATCGTCGAGTGGGGAACAGCGCACTTCGACGGGATTGGATTCGTCCATCTTCAATTTGATTATTGTCTGACGCGACGCAAAGGATATGTGAAATACGATCCGTTGGTGTGCTCCTCCACTCTCCCTTGGACGATCACCTCACAGTGTCCGGGGCGCACTCCAAAGGACAATACGAGGTGTTAGCTAGCCCGCCACTTTCGCTCCTGGCCGCAACCAATGAGCTTAATGGAATCTTCAATCTTTTGTGCCTTACTAGAGGAGGAATGTTTCTGTATACAT
The DNA here is from genome assembly GCA_022813625.1 of Aaosphaeria pasadenensis. Lineage (NCBI taxonomy): Eukaryota > Fungi > Ascomycota > Dothideomycetes > Pleosporales > Aaosphaeria > Aaosphaeria pasadenensis. The sequence goes on from JAKLMB010000033.1 coordinate 136,209, forward strand.
CAGGTATAATGCAGGCCTCACATCTCCAGCCCAGGTGGTAGCCCAGAAAGCCATCACATTTTCGCCATCTCTTGATCTTACACTGCCCAACTGAAGCGTCGACAAGACACATGTCATGTCATTGATATCGTGACTTGCAAGTTTCAACTCTCCTCCGCAGTGGATGCTCCCCGTTCTGTCGATCTGTCTGGAAATACTGACCTCAATGGTCTTATGATACTGAGCACATCCGTAACAAAGTAGGCAAAGGTCAAGATATCATATTGAATCGGCCAACAAAAAAACAGTTCATTACAAGTTCACATTATTATTAATGGGTTACGGACCGGACAGTTTTGGAAGTTTTGCGAACGAGTTCACGCCGGTTGGATCCACATCAGTATCCACATCGGCACGCACAGATACCCACCCAAAATGGTGCCAAAAAAGCTGCAAAAAACAGCAAAAAAACATACAACAGCGGGGATTCGCTGATGGTCACCCACTCAACTACTAGTCCGCCGGTACATTGCTTAAGTATGGCTGAGCGAACGGGAAGCCCTGTTTTCAATGTCCAATGGTCGTATGTGAAAGATGAAATGAAAACATAGTTAGATATTTGGTAGTATTTGAGAGAACTCATTGACGTGCAACACTCTATCTTGCTAATCATCAATGTCGGTTTGCCGCATTCTAACCCATATTTCCCATCATTACGGCTCGGAACAGTTGTGATTACGTGATATCAGTAACTACACATTCATGCCTTCTGTCCAGCTTTACCAGGCTTGATAACGTCCTTAATGGACACACTAAGCTGGGGAACCATGGAGCCCTCTTTCTTAGGGACGGATGCAGGAAAGCTGTTCACAATCTGGTCCAGAATGCCCCACGAGAACTGTCCGTCCAAGTCGTAAGGTTTGCGCAAGTCAAACTCTGTCGTGTTGATACTGTGATAGAGAAATGGCTGCTGCTCAAAACTGGCGTTGGCAGAAACGTTGGCAACCATGATTCCAGTAGGGCCATGAATGAATGCAGATCCTACGGCAGGCGTCAGTGTCCATGTATTGCCTTGTATCGCGTAGGTGCTGACAGCGCCCTGGTTGACCACGTCGTTTGCAAACCAAGGTGCCGTGGGGTCGAGTGAATCTTGGAGATAGGGGAAAGCAGCGAAGTGAAGGGACTCTTGCTGAACATGCATGTTGAATGTCATGCTAGGCCAGTAATGCCTAGGGATATGATTAGTACGTGTTGACTTGAACCACAAGGGATATCCAGACTCACTCAAAGCATTCCAACATTCCCCAACGTCCATAGGCTGTGCGGATCACCTGGAGGCCATCAACGGTTCCATCAGAGAAAATATCTCTTTCGCCGCCTGATGGTCGCAGTTTGCGCCTGTGTAACAGTATATCACCAGAAGGTCCAACCAGCGTTTGCGACATATAGATGTGGTCATCCTCGCGCTCGGCGAAGTTGATCTGTGCATAGATACCGATTTCTCTGACAGCTTCAGTCAACCGAGTCCAGTATTTGTCACCCAAGACCATGGCACTATCAGCGTAAAGAGGAAGGTATGTCTCTCGAAAGTAGTCATCCGTGAGTTCTCCCTTGGGGTGTCTAGGTACAATTGGTGTTAGAGGCTGAAAAATGCAATGGGGACGAGGCTCATACCCAGGAAACCAAAGCTCGGGAAAAGCGACTACATCGGCTCCGTTCGCCCTTGCAGCATGCATCAGGCTGATACCAGCTTCGACCACCGCTGTCATGTTGAGATCAACACCACGGTAGTCTTTGTTGTCAATGGGAAGTGGCCAGTTTGGCGGAGGCGCCCGTACCAAGGCCACGGTGAGATTTCCACGATCGATCGAGGGAAGACATGGCGCGGCGTACACACCAGCTAAAGGAAGTAGCAGAAAAATGCGTGTGAGGAGCTTCATCATGATGGCCGGGTGTTTTATTTTGCCTTGAATGGTAATCTGGCGGTCGTACTGGGATGTTCTGAAGCCTAATGTTCATTCACAAGAGGATAATGGTTCTTTATACTCTGTTCGATGTTACTCCGTAAATACAAATTTTCCATGACACATGTCTTCTTTGATTCATGATTATTGTCGAGCAGCTGGGAGTCTTCGATCACGTTCAGGCACTGTAGAGTGGGATATTCCCCGCCCCTATCAGTTGGGTCCCTGCAGACACGCTCCCTAAGCCGCCCTGGAGTTAGCTCTATCTGAGACTCGTGGGAAATGTGGATTTGACTTTGGTACCTTATACGTAGTCTTTGCTACGCCTTGATAAGTTGCTAAACATTTGCTAGCGTTATCAAGGACATCACAACAGCTCATGGCGATATCAATTCTTGAACCAGTGCCAGAGATATCGATTTTTGGGGATAATTCGCATCCCATACTGAGCCTGGCCGCGGCGCATTTGGAGTAGAAACTATCACATCCATGTTATGCCGATAGAGCATATACAACATCTCGTTGGAAACGGTTGAGTTTACGAGGTTCATGTTTCATGAGCATACGTAAGTGTCGAGTGCTCCTACGATCCAGTGTAGAGCAACAATAGTACGAGAACGACTAGCTGTAGCGGTGTAAAACTTACTATACACTTAGAAGGACCCATGGAAACAAACAAAGACGCTACAGTAAGAGTCTGCATCCTGTTGCTACTGGTAGAATTATTGACGGTGGAAGGTAGTTCAATAATTTTACTTTTGTTACTAAACCGATAAGTTGATGCTATCAGTGACGGCTAAAGATCAAAGAAATCCTAGTGTAGCCATCCCAGATTCGATGCCGAAGTCATCTGCCTATCTGGATCGATGTGCAGTGGCCACTCTGGAAACGCCACAGATCAGCGTCGACAACCTCACTGAGAATGGCTGCCCTTGGAGGCTTATAAATACCCCTTTGAATGAATTCGAAGAAAAATAGCTCGGGCAATGTAGTTGTCAACGCTCTAGGAAAACCTAAGCACCGTCATACCACGAAAATACTTGCATTGTGGAAGAGACTGTAAAGACATCCGACAGACCAATCACATCATTTCAGGGTATCAAAACCATGAACACTCCCACCATGAACCAGTCCTGATCATCTTGTCTGGACTAGTGAGTATGCCGTTGCGGCATTTCGGCAGACTGGGCGGCAACCCTATTTGATTCGTCCCCGAAATGAACCAATCATGGCTGGGGGCAATTCCTCCTTTCGCGAGGCAGAAGAACCCTTTAACACAGCAATAGCTATCGCAAAGGCCTTTTAGACAATCGAGACCAAAGAGAATAACGTAAGAATATCAATTTTCATAGATGCTGCGCCTTGCCTCACTAGATGGATATCTTACGCTCGGGCCTGTGTGGTTCTTTTGAATTCACCATTGCTTTAATCTTCGAGGACTTTGATGTGGGAACTTGGAGCCCCCCGCGCGATCAGTCGTTCTGGAATTCTTAGATCGTGGCAGAAATGGTTTGTAGACTATCTCTCAAAATGTGGCATTGCTGGACCAATTGGTACTGTCGACGCTCCCTGGATTCTGTCGACGACCTATCCAAGTATCGGTCTCAGCGAGCTGGTTCACGCAGTTAATAACCTTCCAGTGCATGGGAAGCTCCGAAAATGTGCATACTTATCTTTACCCCTTATGTTGAGACGGCGATATCTCATGAACACACTTGTTTATGAGTAGCTGAAAGTAGCTGAATAAGGTACAGTGCTCGGATACTAGTCTCAATATCGACTATGGAGGAAACTCTTCTCATGAATAGATACTTTGATTCTATGTGTTCCCTGTCTGGCCCGCCGTGAGGTCATAATCTTCGCGTGATGGATCATGATGTGATCCAGTGTGAGCTAACCCTGGCCCGAAGGCTGACCCATCAGAGGCCATCCTACAACATTTGTTTTTCCGTCGTACCGATCACAACCCGAAGTATCATTCTAGGTGCCGTCTATCTCCCTGCCCGCGACATGTTCTGTGTTCTGAGCGTTGAAGCCCTCTTGTAGTTATATCCTCTGAGAGATCTGTTCCGCCGCCGCCTCAAGATCGTCAACCACAGTGGTAGGCTGAGTCAGAAACGGGAAATGGCCAGCCGAAGTTCGGTAAGTCAAAGTTCCTGAGCCCAACTGCTTAACCATTGCTTCTTGAATTTCAAGGGGTAACGCGGTGTCGTTCTCGGCATGAATGTAGGCGCAGGGAATGTCGTGCCATGGCTCGTAGCTAACCTCATCCGTAAACGAGTTCTCGCACTGCGGCTGTAACTTTGCAATCCATCGATTAGCCTCTTCAGGTTCCAGATCATTGAATAGAACCTTCTCTGGCGTCATGGGAGTCACTGAATCATTCTGTATTCATGGCATGTTAGCTGAGTCGTTTCCACATTGCGGCGTACGTTACTCCGTATGAAATGGGATCTCACCTCAAGATGCATCCACGGAGGCAATTGACCTCCCAGCATTTTCTTAAGACTCATTCCCTTGGGAGTAACGAAAGATGCGATGTATGTAAACAGAATCACCCCACCTAGGAGACCTTGTTCAGCGCGCTGTTTGATCCCAAAACCCTGGGCTGCCTCAGCACCGACGAGACCACCGTAGGAGTGTACGGCCAAAATTATCTTCTTGCCTTCATCGGCGAGGCGCTGTAATATTGCGCGAATGACAGCTGCATCATCCTGCAGATGCATCGTTGGCGGGTTCGCACCAACCGTACGATTCGTGGCTGTCTCTGATTGCCAACCTCGGGAAGCAAGGATGCTTCGGACTTCGTCGAAAACTTCATGGCCAGACCGGGCTCCAGGCACAAAGACAATTGTGGGTTTTGAACTCATGGCTGGCGGAGGATTTTATTGACGATGTGTTTCAACAATGGCGTCGCTGTTCGTCTAAGAATTGACACTTGGTAGCTATCGGTAGTAGGTCGGTTCCCGTTGTGCTGATGAAGGCGATGATTTTACTGTGCTGAGTCTCTTTCACAAATAGGATGTAATTAGATGACTGGGGTGAGTACCTTATGTATGAACATACACGGTCGGTCGCGGCGATCGGGTTCAAACGACTTCTACAGTACTGGTACGGGCGCCAGCCCGGCAAGAGACTTGACACAGCACTAATGTCCATCAAGTCAACGTTCGCAGGGTCTATAGCTTACAAAATGCTTTCTAGCATCATCTGAAGATCTGGAGTTTAGATGTGCTTGGAGAATGCGGAGATCGCTGCCAGATTGGGTCAGATAGTTTCTGGATCTGAGGCCCCTGTTAGAGGACAGTAGGCATCGGCATCGCCCATTTCAAAGCAGGGCCACGCTGGGGTTAATAGGCTTTGAAGTCGTTTTGGTGTGAGTAGTTGCCGAACGTTTGCCAGAGTGCCGATTCTCATGGGGTGCAAGCGCCGATTCTTGGGAGTGGTAGGCAATCAATTAAATGCCGATTCTTATGGTGGTCAGTAAAGCGCCGACTGTTGTCCGTAGAGCGTCATCTAGCTCTCCGAGTACTGTATTCTTTCACTTGCAATGATGGAATGGTCGATATTGCGAATGAATCTAACAGATCTCGAGAGTGTTACCAGTAGAGCCTATGTATCGAAACTAAATACCAACACGTTCAAAGTTCTCAATGCATACAACTCTCTGGTCACTTGCGAGCCCTCTAATAACCAAAATTATGCAGTCAACAATGTGGCCAACGATTTGGCTCACAAAGTAAATCCACGCTAACGGAAGGGATCTAAACACGGCAGTTTATATTATTAGTGCTGGCGGACTTAAGGGCCCCGAGTCTTTTAAAACCTCCGATCAAGGGGCTGCCAAGCCATTTCATCCACACTTTCCCAGCGGAGGGTTCCGTACAGACGTCATGCCTCAAACTTGCAGCTTTCTATCCAATCATTGATGGTGAGAAAATCACATATAGGGTCGTTGTTCCACAAGAACACGAAATTTGTTGGGGCCTCTGTGGTTGCCACCATTGGGCAAACGGTAAATCAGCATGGTTTCAGCGGCAGTTTAATCCTCCACCCAAGACATTGTGTTACTACGTTTCTCGTTTTTGAAGATCACAAGTTTAATAGAAGACGCAATTTGTGTAAGTGATTGGTGATTTAGCAAACTGGGGGTCACTGTTGGATTTGTAAATAGGGTTGGGTATTTTATATTTGAACGTCTTGGTCATTATGAGTATCAACCAGTCGACGACGAGCGATTCGTTCGGTACCTGTTGAGTGGATCTATAAATCTATGGTATATAATTCTTGCAGTAACTTGATAGGCTACGTGGTCTCATAAAATTAGGTTCTAGCTAGTTAAAGTCAACAACGCCAACTAGGCTCTCGATATGGGTTACAAGAACCTCTAGTTCGCTTGTAATCATGTTGGAAATAACCTCCATAACTGCAAATGCAGAGTAGCCAGTCTCCTGCATATGCTGACTACTTAGGATATTGGGGTCAAGTGCCGAAAGCTTCTCCGACAGATGATATGCTTTCGGCAGATCTAAGCGCGGTGGCAGTGATCGGCCTGTAGAAACAGCAGCTGAGAGCTGACAGAACATCGAGCTCACGCTGAGCTCTGTGGCGTTTACTGGTCCGATCAATTTCGAAAGATCCACAAGCCACTTGCGATCTCCATCATGATAGTGCAGAGATCCATCTGGGTTGTTTGATGACCAGACCTGCGTTGCATAGGACATGAGCGAGACATATTCGAGGAGACTGTTTGTAAAGTCAGATTGAAAATCACCGGCCTTACACGTGAAAGATCGACTTCTAAGAGCACTTACAGACTAAGTTGTGAGGTAATGTTCTGGAACGTCGCTATAGGAAATCGCCCACCTAAGCTTGGTTCGTACTTTTGGAGGCATACATTGTGCGAGACCTGAGCATTCAGAAACATGATTTTGTTAAACATTGCTTTTCGTGTGTGCGACAAGACACGGCCGCGGCTGTCCTTGTCGGCTGCGTCGCCCTCAGTATTACGAAGCCTGGCTTTGATAGTGGAATGTACAACGGCGTGATAGTTTGCGAGGAGCTCCATGTTGACTGCAATCTGTGAACGGAGGAGCCCTCTTGCGGTAATAGGGTATGGAAGGTACGTGAAGACGATGGATGCACATGTACCCCACAGCACACAGGCTACCCGCAAAGCTGCCACGTAGTAGGGCGGGAAAACGTAGATTCCACCTGATTCAGCAGCTTTGACGCCGATTTTACGGACTTGAAGCTCGTAACCGATCGTAAGAACTTCAGTGATGAAGATGACCAGCCACCCAATGATATACTTGGGCCATCGGAGCAGAAAGTACATCTGCAAGAATGCTACGAACCACATCACCACGATGACGCCTCTGTTTGTAATCAGTCAGGTGGCTCTAATAGGGAAGGGTAAAACGCACGGAACATTTCCGTTAGGAATATACCACACAGCATAACAGATGATCAAGGCCGCGAAAGAACCAAGTATTCGGAGGAAGTATGATACTCCAGATTGCCCCGCTGACATATTCGCTCCGATAGCTGCTATAATGACGGACCAAATCAGCCGGTAATGAGTGAAGATCTCCTGAGTCTGATGGAGGTATGCGATGATCGCGCATGACATGGTAGCACTAAACTTGATGTTAGTACTGAGATGAAGTGATCCCCAAGCACTACTTGCCATGCTGATCTAAAGCCAAAACTGAGTTCTGGTCCCCTAAGAAACGACTGAAACCTTCGGACCTTAACTCCAAATCTTTCGTAAGCGTTTCGAGGTGGGAGGTGATCAATGTCGTGCGCGATTTGATTTGTCGTCTTCCACATGAGATTTCTTTCATCTTTTCGATTAGGTCTGTCGTCGTCAGGCAATGGCGTATCTGTGGTGTCGTATACACTAAGAAACCAATTCCAGACTCTTCTTAGGGAAGGCACTATGAGCCTATTCCTGGACATTGTTCCATTAGCAACAACCCCATCAGAAAATCGTGACAGGTTAAGCACTGCAACACCAGTAGTATGGATCTATGCCAAGTGTTAGTTACAGCGACTTTCGAATACCTAGTGAATGGCCGTTGTGCGTTTTAGCTTACCATGTGTTGCATGTATAGAATCAAATACAATTGCTTGCGATCTCTGTGCACATTTGTACCGGATGACTGGTCTAGATTTTCGCCTGAATCGTGGCAAGTTGGATTCGGCAATGTATTGGATGTCCTGCTTTCGCTGTTCGCCCAGACCGTTAAGGCCTCCGCACGTCGTTCCATGAATTCGTTCAACTTTGCGTCTAGAAGCTGTGAAAATTGAGCATTGCCGGGACTTATCGTTTGCCCATCTGCTTCCACGTCGATATTGTTTGCTTTGGTGGCATTCGCTCCGAAGGAAAATATACTTTTCTTTGCAGGATGACTGATCTCAAGCTGAAGCGCAGCATGTTCGATGCCATCCTTTGTAAGGTCAATTACGCTATGCGCAGAGTCAAGGAGAGCTCCAATGGAGTTTCGCCAGATCCTGTCGTATTCTTCTGAATCGTGCGATGATAAAGGTTTCTCCATTTCCGCATGGCCAATTTTCATTTTAGATTCATAATCGGACGGAGCCCAACCCCCGTCCTTTTGAACTTGTTTCAAGATGTCCGGAAGATGAGCAATACCGCTCCTACACATTGACTGTTAGTACAACTATTTTCTGGCAAAATCTATGTCACAAATTGATTATACACCAGACTTACAGCGGCATCAAAATTCTGCGACAGAGGTCACTCATGTGGCCAATATCCTTGGCTGATAGCTTTCCCCAAGCAAACTCTCGTTTTGCCATGGCAAGATCTCGATGTATTTGCACGTATGTGCCCTTGACCTTTGCCATTGTTGCTCGTAATTCCGGTTCTTTCTGATCAACAGAAAACGCCGAGTTTGCTTGAAGTGTCTCCAAATACTCTCCAGATTCGGTAAGCATTTCGCGAACGCCATGGAGAAACTTTTCTTGAAGTTCGAATATCTCGGTTCGACAAGTGACTGGAAATATAACCATACCACTTACGAAGGAGATCGCGACTCCGGTGTAATAGCATCGAGTAGTAAGATAGATCAGGCTCCAGCATTGCTCCCAGGTATGGAATCGTGAGCAGGAAGTATACTGGACGATGACGAAAATGTTGTAGAGAATCGTCGGGATGAGAAGTGCAGGATACCGAGCCTGCATACTGTTGCTCACCAATATGTTACAAAAAAGCCAAATGGCGGTGATTGCTGAAATTTGTCAGCTTCAAGTCTGCTGGTACTTCCGCAATACCGGCACGGAGCGTTGTTCAAGTTTGCCTGCATACCACTCTGTGAAGAATTATACTGGTGCAGATTCTGTGGATCTGTATGGTGCCGAGCCTGAATGCCAGACCAAGTGGAAAGCATGGTGATCGGGATTGCTATGGCAGTGTAGAGGCAGATGTTAAAGGTCATTTCGATCAACTTTGCGCGCGGTAGAACATTGACTGTAACGACAGAAATGATAGACACTAGGAATCCTAAAGATGTATAGACCTCGGACACGGCAGTGCTCTGATAGAAAGCTAGAGATATGGCTACCGGGACAGATCCCCTGTTGAAGCTGGTCAGTTCTGCAAGACTTTGGCAAATGTTTTCTGGTGAACGCACTTGAACATCTGGAAGATCATGTGCCGATCGATGAGCAAATTATCCCAGGCCGCTCGAAGGCGAGCCTTCAAAGAAGATGCCATATTGCGTCGTTCAATTCTAGTACGACCAAGAGGATTGATTGAAGGTGGACATAAATATTTCGTACTGGCCTGGTGACCAAAAGGTGTAGATGTGAGAAGACTTAAGTAGGAGCAAGACATTAGACGCCACTATCAGAATATTTCATTAAGGTTGGCGGAGGCGATGCACTACTCAAGAGAACATGGTACTATGACGATGTGGTCGATACATCCCAGGGTTCCGGTGGTTGTAAAGATTTCGGAGCACCTTCGGGGACCCTTCGGAGAATCGCCCCCTGCCCCATCGGAAGTCGAGAGTGAGTGATAAACTTAACAAGTAAATCTTGAAGGAAATGAAAAATGCGTGATGCGTTATAATTTGATACATCTGAGTCCTGTTTCTGTGACCAGTCCTAAATTTTCCCTCTCAATCATCGCCCTGATCCCTACTATCTGATGATACACCATCGCCATCATCAAGGTGACAATAGCGCCACAGACGCGAACACGATCTGACCAATCAGAACAGTGCTATCGGTCCATCCCCACCTGGGACGAATTGAAAATGAATAGCATAGCAACACAAATCAATTATCCCCTTCAAGTTGTAGAGGTAGGGAGAGTCGCACATAGTCATCCACTTAAATGCTAGCCTGCAATTACAATATTTAAGAATAACTTTGCACATATGCAGCCCTACTTTTGCTGTCTAGTAGTTCTATGCAAGAGTAAAGTCTTAAAGTAGAATCCTGCGTACATGATTTCTACAGCATGCGTACCCTTGTTCTCAAGGCGATAATTAGTATGTGTTTTGAACCAGTTTGATCGACGTAGGAATCTCGTTCGCAGGATCCGTAAATGCGTGAGTGATGACAAACAATAAAAAAACTTATGATCAGAACTCTTCTCAAGCCTTTCGAATTTATTACTGTTATTAGGTATATTGAAGCTAGATTGCGCAACGATCAAAGTTGTCAACTGCGATGTTAGAATTACTTGAGTAGGAAATACAGCACCTATCGACAATATCAATCAGTTCGCTTATCATGGGAATTGAAAGCAGCGCTAAGCAAAACACGCAACTGGTCAGATTTGCAGGCGCTGCTGTGCCGTATGCAGGGGCATCACAGTCACAATGTCTCAGATAGTAGAAGCCGCCAGGGCTAAGTGCGGAGAGAACCTGACTGACACTATCTAAATAATTACGATTGTGTTGTTCGATTGAGAATACTCATGTTTTCTCTTTTATTGGGACATTCAACACGCCCAGACCCATAGAACAATGGCTGCAATTAAAAGTCTTGAGGAGGCACGCGCAGAAATCGAAGAGATAGCACGACGCAAGGGAACCTTTTCGGCTTCATTCAAGCAAGAAGCAGAGCAAGAGGCAAAAAAGGGTCGTAGGGGCATGCTACAAGCAATAGAGGGTGGAGAGGAAATCAGAGAAGACTTAGAGAAGGCACTACAAATGTGAGGTCCTTGCCATCATAGTGTGTGACGTTATATTACAGATTTGACGGTTTTCGAAGCATCTCATCCGATCTGTACACCAACCGCGCAAGGTTCCTGATGGAAGTTATCCAGAATGCCGACGACAACAATTACACGTCAGGCCAGACACCAACAGTATCTATTAATATCCGCCCTGGAAATGTTACAATTGAATGCAATGAAGATGGCTTTTCAAAAGAGAACATTCAGGCGCTGTGTCGGACGGGTCGGAGCTCCAAAAAGCCTGGCCAAGGGTACACAGGTGAAAAGGGCATTGGCTTCAAATCGGTCTTCAAGATCGCTGATCGGGCACATATACGTTCTACGCCTTATTTCTTTCAGCTTGATCAGACGCGAGATCTTGGAATGATTACGCCGCAGTGGGATAAAGCCTTCTTCGACCGCTTCGAAGGTGCATATCAGACGACTATCGTGCTGGAAAGTGTTAGCAATCCGGCAACAAACTTTTCAACCGTGCTTGAAGGCGATGTGAAAGCAATTGATCCCACGTTGATCTTGTTCTTGCGGCGTATCAGACGACTTCACCTTACGGTTTTCGATTCTAACCAAATGAACAATTCGGTTATCTCAAAGCGCTTTCGACAGGTCGGTCAGACGATCGCTCCGGGCATTATTGAGCTCATAGATGAGGACACCAACTCGAAACTATCCCTGTTCAAATACAGTGGTACTACTATATTCAATGGGACGGAACCTCGACGCCCAAACGTCAATCGCACTGACATTGTGCTAGCCTTTCCAGTAGATCAGGAAAAGCCTTTGACGTACACGCCTTTAATTCGAGAACAAAATCTTGTCTTTGCGTATCTGCCTCTTGGTAATTTTGGGTTCAAGGTATGTCATATCGATCATGACTCAAACGATGTAGCTAAGGCCTTTCATTAGTTTGTAATCCAGGCAGATTTTCTCACAACATCAAATCGGCAATCGGTGGACGAAGACAGTTCTTGGAACCAACATATTGCTAAACTAATTCCCTACGCTTTTGCAAACGCTGTCTCCTGCTTCAATGCTGATGGAAGCAATGTACCTTTAGTCCATGAGGAGTTGAGAAAGATGTGGCCACTATATCTCAGCACTGATACGGTAGGCCTGAATACATACTGGACTGGTATTAAAAGAGATATAATCAGGCACCTCGGTGGGACAAATGTAATCAAGACGCAAAGCGGGAGCTTGGGGATGCCAAAAGACCTCATGTTCCTAGACTGGGCTCACGACCGCCATGGCCAGCCGATTTTGGGAGATAGTAGTGACTACGTCTCCGTCGATTATCCTAGCTCGGTCCGCCAAGCGCTTTTATCGTTAGGTGTCAACGCACCTAATTCTTTGTGGTTGGGCCTCAAGCTCTCCGGGCTACAAAACGATGGCTTGCTTCGTGGCAAAATGCAAAACATGAACTGGTGCTCTGATCTTGCCGATGTGATTCTGAAGGCAAGCGGTTGGATAGATGAGGGAAACTTGAGACGAATACTGGGACATATTCCCTTGATTCCACTGGAAGATGGGACCTGGAGTGGTGCCCCATCTGAAGACTCTCCGATCTACTTTCCGGCAAGCTTGGGTATGACCGTACCCCCAGGACTATCTTTATCCCTGGTCAATGAAGAAGCTTGTTTCTGTCCATACAGGAAAGCTCTCTTTCGAAAACTTGGTGTAAAGGACTGTGATACTGCCAACGTTGTTGAGAGAATTCTAGACTACCACGCTAAGACTACCTCAGCCATCATCGACCATATCATTGCCCAGGTCAAGTACCTGTACAAGGCACAAGAGTACCTGAGATCCCACAACACGATCGGTCTATGGTTTTCTTGTCCTAATAGCAAGTACCTTAGGAGGGGTAGCGCAACATATGTTGATGTCACTGTGGGCGGCGACCTGAAACAGCTGTTTTCCGGGTACAGCGAAGCATCCTTTCTGGATAGCAGCTATTACTCAGGACTGGATCCCATCGAAAGAACCAGATTTGCATTATGGTTGGGTGAAAAGGCTCAAGTGGCACTTGTTCCTCGTTTTATCTCTTCTCATCCTCATGGACTGCACGCAGATTTTATATGGTTACTTAATCATAAGAGCGATCAAGTTTTGAATATTATGTACAAGAATCGGGTTCTGTACATGCGCCAAAGTACAGACGCGGTAAAAGAGGAACTGTCGGGCTATAAGTTCTTGTGCAAGTCGGGGGTGCAAGCTGCTCTGCGCACAACCTACATTCCCTTGCCTATTCTCGAAGAGAAGATCCAAACGTTTGGTGAGGCCAACAACTTCAATTTTTTGACCCTCCCTAGCGGCGACCCTGAAGAATGGGAATTTATGTCCAGCTTCGGCGTTGGAGTAAAAGAGGGACTTGACTTTTACATATGGGTGCTCCGCCAGTGGACCTTGGATATGTCTAAAGATGTCAATAAGTCCAAAAATCTTTACCTAGCGATCCAAGCCCGAACCATCTGGCTTGCAGAAATCGAGATGGTCAGGTGAGTGTAAACGGCTTCTTTTTACTTGTCAACTAACCCGCTTGACCATGTTGTAGCTGGCCGATATTGCTAAACTAACCTCATCAATAGAAAAGTGTTCAGCGGTGAGGTTTGGATCAACCTTACAAAGTTAAAAGATTGTGTCTGGCATGGACCCAGAAATTCTTCGAAGAAAAGCGCATTATATCCGATCTACGGCCAGGAGCTAGATCAGCTGTTTCGGAGAATCTTAAATGTTCCAAACATAACAGCCAACGAAGCTGAAGAACACATCAAAGAGCTGAGAAATAGAACCTCGACGACTATAGAAGATGTGATTGAGATATATGTACTCATACAGAAACATTGCGCACACATGTGAGTGAAGTGCTGCACAAGATGAATTGTTGCTGATCAAGAACAGATTCAGCGCAGGTGACACAACCGCCTACATCGCTATTCCATCCACATCAGGGGCTGAACTTGAATGGAAGTCTCCCTCCCAATGCGTGTGGGGCGATGATGAGTTTTCGCAAAATGAACTCACACTGGAGAGCAAGATTGCCATCCGCCACATCGTAAAGCAGCATGCACCAACTGCAGTACCATTCTTCACCGAAGTGCTTAAATTGCCGAATGCCGGAATCGCCGAACTGATCGCCGACTTAAGATTGATGCAAAGAGAGAAACGTGACGAACCGAAGCGAGTGCACCTGTTGTATGAGAGAATTTCAAACTCCCGTCGCGGTTGCAAAGGGATGATAAAGCATGTTTTCAAGCTCCAAATGTGATTCTGAGCTAACTATTGGGATAGGGGAGCTTTCGAGGAAAGCCCTCTTGTTTTTCTCCGTGGTATCAACAAGCAAGACGGGAAATGGCTTTTGCTCGAGGACTGTATCTGGACCCGGTCGGTCTTGCGGTCTAAGCATGCCCTCATGCCCTCATTGAACCAGTATCGCGATCTCTTCAGAGACACGCTAGAAGTACCAAATGCTACCATGGAGATGCTCGTCACTGATTTACTAGATGAGACTTCATCAATGTCATTCCCAATCAACACTGAAGATGGGTATCAGTATGTGAAGGAGCTCATACACGAAATTGCCCGCTTGTATCGAGACGACGCGCAGCTCAGGCGTCTCGAAGGCAAAAAGTGCTGGCCGTGTCGATGGCCAACAGGTTCTCGTACACTGTGCTCGATTGGGAATTTCTACGTCAACGACCGACAAGATTTATTTGACATATTTTCCGAGAAGTTCACGTTTCTTGACTTCGATTTTGACGCCTCTAGACAGGTTAAGGGCTTACTCCGCAATCGAGGCTGCAATTCGTTTCTATCTGAAGAAGTCATTATAGAGACCGATTCTCGAGACCCTCTTGGACCAGACCTTGACTTCAGGCAAGATTTGCGAAGTCGCACAAATGCACTTATGAAGTATATCACCTCCATTTTCATCTAAATATGTGGTACTTGTACTTACGTTGAATAGATACTTCGAGTTCGTCGGTTGCAAGTCACCTTACGAAGTTCGATCTCTCCTTGACAACATCGAGGTGTGGATAAGTGAAGACATAAAAACGAGCTATAAACTGAATATAATCAAAAAAACGAAATGTGAAGGTGGTTCTAGTGTTGAGGTCAGGATCGATCAGAATGAACCAGACAGGCTCGAGATTCATCTATCAGCAAACAGGCACACGCGCGATTGTGCGCTCTTAACAGACTTTCCAGGACAACTCGTAGAAGCACTAAAATTGGAACCGTCAGATCTGCCAGACCTTCCAGTCCTTCTGCAGGTACCGCGCGCCTCGCTAAATGCATTACTAATTAAGAAAGGCATCATTGGTAAGGTATCAGACATCTTCGAGGAAGATTTAGTAGAAAGTTCGATCAACGGCGTCTCTGATGATAGTGTTGATCAATTATCCATAGCAATCTCGAATGCCGTTCCCTCAGCTGTCGTGGATTCAATTGCTGTTGAAACTACGTGTGCTTCCGCAAGATCTGAAGCTGCAAACACAACCCCATTGCCACTTGTGGTTGTCCAGCCTGTCGCCCGGTCGTATATATCTTCGCCAACTGCGCGAGAGCCTCTCTTGCAGGGTAATATGGATGTTCCAGCTGATGGAAGCCCTCGCAATCGACCAGTTACACCCCGGCCTACTGGCACTGGACTCTACAGCGTAGAAAATCGCAACCGGAACGTGGAGCAGCTTCAACGCTTCTCTCGAAATGGGGACCAAGGTTCGGAAGTCAGCGGCGACGTTTTTGATATGAGCACCTGGAGGGAAGCCTTAAATGCACTTGAGCCTGGGCCTTCATCAACGCATGTCCAGGTTGAGCCCTTGACGCAAGGACAAGAAGGCCTGATATCAAACCGCAACGGAGAGGAAATGGCTCGTGACTTTGAAGTAGGCTTTCTGGGAGAACAGTTTGTAAGTCCTTCAGAACATAGTTGCTCACATACGTCCTGCCTCACTGCTGACTCCTGTCAGATATACAATCTACTACACGACGGGCTCAAAATTCCCAATTTTACTGGCGAAGAAAATTGGACCAGCTCACTACGATCTCGCGCTGGCTTCTCATCATTTGGCCGCGAAATATCGGATTTCACATACAAGGATACACAGGGTGCCCTCACCCACTACTTTCTGCGAACCGAGCATCCTTACACGACGCCAGAATGGCTATCCACTGTTTACAGTAATGACAACTCGCCCCTATATCGATTGGAAGTCAAGAGTACGACAAACCAGGACCCAAAGACTCCCTTCTACATGAGTCAGAACCAATACGAGCTGGTAAGATCTCCAGATTTCACCCGAGATCAGAGACCATTTTGGATAACAGTATGCAGGCAAAAGCACTACGCGTTACGTCCGCCACGCCCTCAGAGGTCTATGTCATTCTTCGTGTCTCAGGCTTGGACGCGTTGGAGGATGGGGCGCGACATCGGCCGCAGGTTAGGGTGTATTTAGATCCATACACCTGTAGCGAGAACGGCATACTGAACTTCACTACGCCTACGTTTACTGTAACAGCAAGCCGTTAAGACTAAAGTTTAGTTCAACGCTTTGAGACAGAGAAATTATGTAGGATTAATAAGAAGCCTTTGCAAGGAAGTACGACTCTACTTACAGCATACTGGATCACAAAATACCCTGTATAAGTATATGCTGTATAGGAGAGATAGAAGCTAATGAGAAGGTTACGTATGAGCATTTGTAGTAGGGCAGTTTTGACAGTGCCCATTCGCCAGGCCAGGTTTGTATTGTAGATGAAGGATTCAAGGTGGTCAAGAGCGAACCATTTGAGTTTATGAATATCGTTCTTCAGGATGCTGAAGAAGTGAGGCTCCTATGCACCAGACTGTCCTACGTCGCTAATCAATATTTACCTGCAATCTCGACTCCACTCTGTCAATCTCTTTCTGCTGTTGTAACCATTTGCCATAGATGGATGCAAGGCAAGGATATTCAATCTCGTTAAAGTGGAAAACATGATGTATTATATTCTAGCTACTATTTATGCTCTTCGTAATGCTAAGTATCGTCACTCGTCTATTATCCTCCCATCTTGAATCCAACAGTCAAGACGTCGGCTCAAAGGATGCATCTTTTACACCCGTCCTCCTCTGTAATATCCCTGCTGCGGTTGGCGGTGTCCGCTTGGTCGTTGCTGTCTCGGCGGCTGTGCAGCCTGGTGTCCGCTTATTTCCCCGCGCCTGGGCAGATCGTATGTGAGCGGAAGGCCATTACGGTCCCAGGTCTGGTAGTTGCGGAAGTATCCGCTATCTGCCTTTTGCTTGAACCAGGTATTCATAACCTTTCCGATATCCCTCCAGTTTGTGTTGGCATTGACTAGGACCCGATAATGGTCCAAATATTGCAGAGCGAGCTGTACCCATGTGATGCAGTTGTAGCCTTCGGGAAAATCTTTAGCCATTTCCTGCAAAGTCTGCATGTTTTTGACAACTGGCACGGACTCGAGTATTGGCGGCAGTTTGCTCGGATCCACTACTTCTCCTATACGGATACGCGCAAGCAATGAATGAGACTGTCCCATGGAGATTTCGACCGCTTCGTATTTGAAAAAGACCGCCCTCCAATCGCTGAACACTATGTGATATCTCATGCCTCGCGAACCTGGGCCTTCGTTCTTAGGTCCTACGACGAGGGCCCAATGAACGTCGTCTGCTCCGGCGCCGTTTCCATAGATCGCAATGTAGAGATTGTAACCTGCAGCCCTTTTACTCAACTGATCGGGCTAGGAAAGTTAGCATGTTGGCCCTTGGACCTTTGTAGACGGTGAATGGGTACTTGCCGACTCAGTTGGAGGCAATACCTCAGCAGTTGGAATTGTCACGGCCTTAGGTTCTTCGACTGAGACTGCGCGATTGCGAATTATCGCTGCAGCAAGAGTTTGGGTTGCAAAAAGAGTGCAAACAAGGGTCTGAAAGAATCGCATGATGACCTTATTTCGAAAAGGCAATATAGAGCTTTAAATATTATTGAAAGATTGTGGTGACTTGGGATATGAGTGCCGTGATTTGAAAAATGAATGTAGTGCTTTCGAAAAAGCGAGTATAGTGTTGTAAGGAATGACTGGAGCGCTGTAAAGAATGAGCGTGGTTCTTCAAAAGTGGTTCTTGGAGCTCTTCTTATACTCGAGGGTTGGACAGTTCCTGTTCATAGTCGTAGCATCGCCATCGCGGATTGCTACATGGAGAGGCACAACACCTTACTCCGTGTAACTCTGCAACAAGACACGATTTCAACAAATCTCCAACAAACTTCCGATACAGTAACTGTATCTTGCTCCAGAAACGCAAATCTCTACAACATCTCCATCGGCTATTCACCGATCGACCTCCGCTACACACAACCCCGAAGATCAGCCCGCTAATCGTTGTCTCCGTACCTGCCAAGAGTTTCCGGGAATACAACCACCCACGTGCTATTCACATGATCAGAGCATCCAATAAACAATTTGGGCAATCGACGGAGAAAAATGATCGGCTTGTCCATACTCGTAGAGGACGGCAACGGAATGTTCACGGAAGTATCTGAGGAGCGCAACGCCGAGATACAGAACTCTCGTGTGTCAGGTTGCCTGCTACTTGCGGTCCAGCTATCACTTTTAATAAACTATATAAAGGTAGAAATAGCTACTTTCCCTTCCTGCATCGAAAGAGGACTGGAAGAGAAGAAACGTGGATATAGCGTACAGCGAGTACGGATGTATCCTCTTTTTTCCAAGTGATGAGAAGCTGAAGCAAATTGGTACCTCCAAACTAATCAAATGATTTGTACTAACGATTAGATAGAGATGTATATATCCAATACGCGCTCAGTCAAAGCCATTTGCCATCAATTACACAGAGTCGTGGTTATATTCATTTCATTTCATATTCTTTGTAGTGGAGAATAATACTACATGTGATAAAGGCTGTTCCATTCACAGCAGCCGCCCTTTTCAACGCCGTACAACGATATAAAAAACAAAAAAAAGCGCAAAGGGTAAGAAAAGCTCAAGTTGCTATGCCTTTCTCACCTTATAAGGCCTTGTGCACGACCGCTGCCGCAACAAGCAACAATCCCGCACACGTCGTGAACACGAGATCGCGGTGCCTCTCGCCCTCCTTGGTCATTCCCAGTGCGATGACGACGAACGCATTCAACGGCACGCGGAGGAATCCGTACACGCTCGCCCTCGCGCCGTCGTCGACCAACTTGCCACGGAGGTAGCCCATAAGTGGGTAGTAGATGCCGCAGCAAACTTCGAACATGCAGAAGCACCAGAGGGTTACGCTTTCGCAGCGGATTCGGGTGGGGAGCAGGAAGCAGAGGGAAGCAACGAGGAGGGTTGCGATGAGGAGGCGGGTCACGGGGAGGGGGGAGGTGGTTGCGGAATGGGAAATGCTGGTGAGGTGGTTGTAGAGCATGGAGCCAAACATCATGGAGCACATCAGGATTGCGAAGATCAGGCCGAACGGAAGTTCTGGATAGACGTCGAGTTAGCTTGGTGCTTGTTCCTTGGTGAGGGAAATGAGCGGTTTCTTACCTGTTGTTGACCCAGACAGTTTATGTGCTTGCAGAAGGGCGGGGAACTTGAAGAAGATGAAAAGGAAGAGGGAGCCCTCGAAGAAGCATGACGTCAGTCCGAGAACGAGGATGTTCTTGTCTGTGACAAGGAATAAGTTAGTTAATGTAGAAGGTTTGGTGCTTGTTCTGGATCGCAATCGTACCTTTTAGAACTGACCAGACTGCCGATTGTGTGGGCGCAGGCTCGTCAGCACTCTGCTTCTCCAAGAGACTGGCATGCTCTTCCTGTGCACCTCCGGCTCGGGATCCACCATAGTTCTCGCCCTGAAACATGCGATCAGTATATCATACTAGTCATTTTCTATAGATGAGGACTTACCCAGAAGCAACTGATGGCAGCGAATGCGCTGATCAAGCAAAGAATCGACACCATGAACGGTGCCTTAGCCGTGCCAGTCCAATTAAAAACGCACTCGGCAATGATACCCGCCACGATCGCAACAACGCTGTTCAGCATAGTCATGGTGCTGAAGATGTTGCTCAATGTCGAACTAGGCTCGTCGGGTAAGCGCGCATTGAACTCGGCCACCATCCAGCTCTCAAAGACGCTGTACAGCAATGTCCCACTCATTCCGCCGAGCATCCGTCCAAAGAAGAGTACAGGTACGTGGTTGGAAAGCAGTGTCATGCAAGATAACGAGTAGATGATGCAGTAGGCGAGGCATGCAAGACGGCGACCACATCGGTCGGCGATGCCTCCAATGAAGGAGGCAGATACACCTCCGGAAAGGAATCCGATCATGAATAATGCTGCGACCATATCTTCAGGCAGTTTCTTCTCATCTGGGAGGCTGGGGTTAGCATCTTCTCTGGGTGCAGTATTGCGCGGGAGTACGGTGCCACGGATGCGAATAGATACCTCGTACCTTTGTAGATTGGGTAGATGTATGGTCCCTGGAGCCAGTCCGCACCATTGACCAGGAGATAGATAGGAAAGAAGCGCCATTTGAATGCTTTTAACAGTTGTCCATCATCGACACGGCCCCGGTGTTCCACCTTAATATCGTCCTGTTCTTCTTGAGGAATCGATGTTGTCTTCCGATAGTTGCGGTATAGGAATATGCTGTTGAGGAATAGCGATGCGCCAAATGTGGCCTGGTAGAGATCCATGGTTGAGCACGGAGAAGGGAAAGGGAAGGGAAAGAAAGTGAGAAGAAAAACGGAAAGATAATAAAGGAAATATCAACGATCAACGTTGAGGTTGGCTGGTGAATGAATGACTGGACCTGGGGTGTGAGTGAAATGTAGAGAGTAGGGTGTTTGTTGCAGGAAGAGATGCCTTACAAAGGAGGGACAGCACGGAAACGGGTCAAAGACAATAATAACAGTAATGCAGAAGGGAAGGGATATTTAGCACGTATACGAGGAACGACAGTACGGCATATAATCGATGATGCAGTCCCTCGCAGGGGGCGGGAGAACGAGATGGGGATGTACAGTACATACATCACCCATCTATCTATTTACTGTGCTACTGTAATAGTGCCTCCGGACCAGTGCGGGACAGGAAACAGGACAATACAAAACCACACCATACAATAGTTCCAATGAACGGCGCAGTTTAGGGTAGCAGCTTGAGAACAGTGGGATCAGGTTACGATACGATACGATACGATACGATGTAATACCGCCGAAGGCTACTCCATCCAATCCAAGGGGATTATCATCCCAAGAATCCCAAGGCCAATAATCCCATCAAATAGGCCCGTAGCCAGACACCAGAGACGGGGTCCGAGCCAACGTCTGAAACGCCGCAGTCAATAGTCAATCGCAGTCATAGTGTAGTGCTAAGAGTCCTGGGGTCCTTCCTCCCCCCCTTCAGCAAGTCGCAGTTGTCGCGCAGCCGCAGTCAAGACAGACCCGCAAATCTGTGACAAGCCATGTCCGGGCCCCACAAGTCTAATCCTCACCTCACCTCACCTTACCTCACCTCACCACATGTGAATGGTCGCCTCCCTCTTTGGAGGATGTAGAGTTTTGTGTGGGTGAGGAACATCTTGACTGTTCTTTAGTAATTCTACGTCGTTTTTGGAGAGTATCATTGATATCCATGTCCGCATCACACAAAGCAAACAGTCTACAGTAGTCCGTCGAAACGTGAATGAATAGATGCGTGTTGGAACAATGTCGTCTACTGTGAATACTACGAGTACGAGTATGATTATTGTATTGTATGTACATACTTGTATCGTCCAGCTGGTCGTACTCCGCAACGCGCTAACTCTACCGGTAACGCTCTCCCCTTAGCCGCCCGCCGCTCCACCCTCTTCGCCTCCACCTTTTGAGTGTCCACCATACAAAAATACATTCGACTACGATGGCTGACGACTACTTTTTCTATGTTTACTGGGTCCGTCTTTCAAGCTTCTTCCAATCATTGGTTGGATCGACTTCGATTTATCTTCGACAGCGAACCCATCCGTTGCTATGATTAGCCCTTGGCGTCATCGGTGACACAACCGCACCACACACTCGCATTACCATACACAGCAACACGCCTTAACGCTATGCTGCGCTCTATTGTATCCAGGAAGCATAAGGTGCTTTGTTTGTCCCAGCCTCAACCACCCTAAGCCCTGCGCTTGCGGTTGTAAACTAACAGTATCCCCCCTACTAGAGAGTGTGCAAGTATTGTGTATGTACAGCCTACCAACTCGCACGAAGAGGGGCGCCGTACCTAATGCCATTTGTTTCTTTGTCATATGCGTGGCGCGCATTCACCCTTGTGTCAGACATACCAACATAGATACAACATCTTTAACCAGTTGTTTTTCTAAATGAATTACTTTGTGAACCGTCCCATTAAGCGGAATCTCCATGTCGAATCGCTGACATCTGCCGGTCTTGGGTGCGTCACTGATCGGCCTGGGGGCATAACGATCGACCTGGTTCGAAACAAGCTTGCGAATGGAGCTGAACGCCGCCAACACCTTCGCGCGTTTTGCCTGCGTCTAAAGACAGGCATGTGCAACCGCTCCCTACATCGATAACTCTTACATCCCGTCTAAATGTAATTAACGAGTGGACACACTGGAGGTACTCCGAAGCGGGCACGGTGACTGAGACGTGTGAGAGGGGCTTCCCGTCGTCGGACTTTTGGGAGAGGGGGATCTCGCCAATACTGTCCACTATCCGCACTATCTGCACTGTACCTGGACTAACATTAACACTAAAACTACTATTACTGTACTGGACTGCATCCATCCAACGGAGTAATATATGCTGATGGTGGTGCTGGTGCTGGTTGAAGCGGTGGTGGTGGTCAGTCATTACTTCAATGTCTCCAGTCCCCCTCCCCTTATTTACATGAGTCGATCTCTTTATTCACTCAGCTAGCCGTCTTGTTTGTCTGTCTGCCTGTCTATCTGTTTGTGCTAGCACAGGCTCCGCTCTTTTCTTAAAAGACAATTGTCGGCCTGTGTGCTTGTATCCATACCCACGCCCATTCATCGGGGTAATCTTCATCTTACCTTCGCCTCTCTGCAAATCCCTCCCCATTTCACTCTTCCAATCTTCTTATCTTTTTTGTTCTTTAATCTTAAAGACACTCATTGCTCTCTTCCTCGTACATTATTTCAACAAAAATCATATCATAGAGAGCTGCAGGTCCAACTCCTCACGCAACAACCGCCCATCATGTCTTTCCGCAGTACCCAAGGTATGTAACACCACTTATCACCACCACCACCACTCCACCGACCACAATACTATGAATTGAATCTAACACAACCACCAGGCCGAATTATAGGTCTCGTAATCGCCGTAGTCGTCGTCGTGGCCCTCTTCCCAAGCGCACCCTCAGATTACAATTTCCTCCCCTCGGTCCCCAACGCAGCGTCTCTCACATCATCCAAAACACGCCCGCTCAAGACGATCGGAGACCGAATGCGCCTGTCAGAGAAGGCGTGGGAGAGATCCGTGGGCCTCCGCCACCAGATGGCGCAAGCACACCCGAACCACCCGCAAGTCCCCTTCTTCCCGGCCCAAACCCTCAGCGACTTCGGCAAGTACCCGTACACGCTATGGGACTTCTTCCCGCCCGTCTACACGTGCCCGCACGACATCCAGCGCGTGGGCCGCCTCGGTGACGGCGGCAAATGGGTCTGCGGCATGAGCGTCTACGAGGAGACGCCCAAAGCCCCCTTCGCGAACCCGCAGGACGGCATCGTGATGTACAGCTTCGGCATCAACGGAGAGTCGAGCTTCGAGGCTGAAATGCTGGAGCGCGTGCCCAACCTCCGTATCTGGGGCTACGATTATTCCGTCGGCGGTTGGGGGCCCCAAATCCCAGAGGATGCACTCGACCGCGTCTTCTTTGGCAAGGTCGGCCTGGGCGACGAGGACGACGTATCTCGGGATCCGCCGTTCTACAGTCTCCCGTCCCTCATGAAGCAGAACAACCACACGTACATGGACATCCTGAAGATCGACATCGAGGGCTCCGAGTACGGCGCGCTCGACGCCATGATGGACGCTTTCGCCCAGTCGAACGACGGCGTGCTCCCCATCGGTCAGGTCATGATCGAGATCCACCTCGTGCGCGATCAGACCGTCAACTTCGAGCGCTTCACCAGCTGGTGGGAGAGGCTCGAGAAGATGGGAATGCGACCCACTTGGTTGGAGATCAACCTGATGGCCGTCACCCTCGGCAAGGGCAAGACGGACCCCAGGTGCGTTGAGTACGTTTGGGTGAATGCGAAGGACAGGAAGAACATCCTTTGGGAGTAAGACACCAGACGAGCGAGCGAGCGAATGAGTGAGTGAATTGAAGGGTTAGCGATGGTTTCGAGAGGGAGTACCCTACCCATATAAATGGCGTTCACGGAGTATCCAACGGCGGGATTGGCGGGATCGGCAATCCTGTGTCCTTTATTCCTTTTCCTTTTCTTCATATATCCGGGGCAAAGACGGCCTTCGGGGCATTGGGGACAATTCGTGACAAAATTCACGAAACGAACAGAGAGATTGAAACACCTCCATCTTCCATTGTAACAATAACAAATACCTACTACTCAATCTTAGAACGGATTCCGGAAAATCCCTGGAGAGCGAGGGGGAGCACCTCAGAGTAACAACTACAATGCCGAAATAGAAAGTAACAAATTACCTTCATCTATCATCTGCGCTTTCTCGCCATCGTGACGTCGTGCCTTTCAGCAGACCGGTGTCGTTTGAGGTTACCCTTCCTATTGTTCGTGTTCATCTTTATGCCTCCAGCTATCTCACTTGACAGCACAGCATTCACTAGTTCTCTCGTTCATCTTCTTCCAAATCAAACTGCCTAGTCGCGAACCTAATGGGCGACAACTAATGAGTTAAGAGTGGGTCTAGCGGTGCGAACAATCCACAGGATTTGCATGTCATATTCCTACCCGAGGCGACGCTCCCACCCACCAAGTCGTCCAAGCAATACCGTCCTTTGCAGGATTCGGAAAACCTTCGGCGCCGCTTCGAAAGTGGAAGGAAGAGGTGAAGGTTTGGACTCCGAGTTCTGTCGAAAGAGAACGTCCCCAAAACCTTGGTATCCTACGCATGTGTTTGCTAAGATGTAGGCTGCGGTGGGAGGAGGGTATGGATCGCAAGGAATCTATCATACATGTCGGGGTTACGCCTGTTCGCGCGGATGGGAATCACGTACTCAGTCCATGCACTTCCCATCAATCCTGCGCGTGATGGCCGTGGGATCTATGTTTACCGCAAGCTGTGTTTCGTTCACGGAGTCGCGGGACATATTGGATCTCTCGCGTTCGTCTTTCCCCAGGCTAGGAAGCGTCTCGTCGCAGCGACGAAGGATGATAGAACCATTGAATGGGTTCAGTTGTGGGAGCACATATCTGGTTTCGGGACGCGTCAATAAGCAGGTCTGGAGCTCGTGTGAGGAGTTGCCTGGGTTGGCCGAAAGAGTTTCCGTTTTCGTCTTGCTTTGACATCTCGATCATCTCAGTCTTAAATCGGTGATGTGTTACGAGTCCCAGCAAATTTGTAACTCGCTTTCGTCATGTGATGGTATCGGTGCTGGTCTTTGTTGCGCATTGTATGGAGGTGAGTGGCCGCGCCGACGCAGAGATTTTGGCGAGAAAGGTTAAGGTGATGTACGTCGAAGAGGGAAAGATGTCCACGAAGCTGCGGGAGACCCACCGGCCTTGAGGAATTCCTACATTGCGTCGTGCTCGTAGTGAAGCAATTCGTCACTGAGTTTGCATGTAGAATGACAAGGGTGCTCACATTGAGTAGGTGTCGTAAGTTCAACCAATTTCATGTGCCCGCCGGCGGAAGTTGCGTCTGGGCGGTCAGTCGTGAGATCCATCACCCTGGTGCGTTTTCTTGAGAGCCTCAAAACGTCATCTCATTTCTCTCTTGTGTTTCCCATCGGTTCCATGACCCGGAGAGTGAATAATCGCTGTGCCTGCCATTCACAGTAGACGAGTGACACCCGTCGAAAGTGAATCACAGCCCAAAAGTGATGTGTGTTCTCTTAGCGAACATGCATGCTGGATTTAATTGCTCATGATTGAAGGTCTAGCTTCAATATGGGCAGCCGGACAGTTGCTCGAAGTGTTTGGGGTATGTGGGCGAGCCAAGGGCAGGCTGTTGGAAGGATCTTCGCAGATGGAGATGTTGGAGATGACTAGTAAATAGATGAATGATGCCGTAGTGATGGATTGATTCTTCAACCACGATGTTCGTGAGGTTGTCAACGTGTAGACTTGAAGCCTCTTTCACTCAGTGTCATTCCCAGCGTTGTTTCTGGCCAGTAAATCTCACAAATAACATCTGCAGCGTTCAAGTTGCCTACTCTCGTAATTGAATGCTAACTTCGCCCATATCAAATCTTGAAGCAATTACACAAAATAACACGATTCCAGTTGAGCTCAATATGTAGGGTGGTGATGCCGAAGTTCATAGTTGCCTCTCCCACGGTACGCAATCGGTGGTCTTGTTTCGTGCAGCGGATGGTCGCGAGTTGATCACACACCACGTATTTGACATGGAGACAAAAATGGCATTTCTAGAAGCCTAATACAAGGAATAACAAGTCGTATCTGCCAGTATTATCTACTATTTCCCACTCAAATCCTCACTCATCTACATATTCCATTGTCCGTAGCTGTGATGTTCAGAGTGAAATGGCGCTAAGGCCCACGCTAGTCCCACCCCGGGATAGCCCACAAAATGGTCGAGCTTCGACGCCTCCCAGAACGGTAAACATCACAACAGCCCTCAAACTCACCCATTCTGCACATTTCAAAATGCAATCACTTCCCATTGACGTCAACGTCCATTTATCACCTCTAGCACAGCCCCCCGACCTTAAGCGAGATCCCGTGACTGTCTGGACCGTGCGGCCCCCAGAGGGTATATAAACCCCTCTCGCCCTCGTCCTCCTTCTCTTCTTCTTCTTCTTTTCTTCTCCATCGCTAGGATGTAACGTTTCAGTTCGCGGTTGCTTTGCACCGGCCTGATTCAGAGGAGGCTCGACAGGCTTTGTTCCTGGTTCACCTTTCGCCTGACCGTTCGTGGTGCAGGACACAGGATGCGCGCGGCCTGTGTGTGATGGTTGCGAGTCACTAGATGGTAGCGTGGTCGGGGCTACTATCAGGGCCGCCTTCGGGCGGCCACTTTGTTTTCATCTGCTTGCTTGCTTGTTCGAGCTGGTTGAGGAAGACAGTAGTTGTGGTTGTGGTTGCTTGTGAGGCTGGTTGTGTGTGTGATGTGCATATTCACGTGAGTGACTGTGTAGTCGAGAGCGTTTAGTAGTATCATGAGGATATGTACTTGGGGTGTTATCACTAACAATCCCTCTCTCTTGGTGGTTGAGGCCAGTCGTCAATCTTGCGATGTTTTGCTTCTCCATCCGCTTTGGTGTTGCAGTGAAGCTGAGTGAAATTGAGTGGCTGGTTTCCCCGTACCCACCCATTTTTTGCGAAGTGAGGTATCATTCCTAGCGATAGCTCTGCCTTTCTTGTCTCTTCCTTGTGTAGTATATGGTGATTCCATCTTGGTGGTGATTTTCGGCGTCGCGATCACATCTCAAGCTAATGATGAAACTTTACCCACCCCCGACGCACACAACACTTAGCTCGTGTGCGGCCGTCATGCATTTTCCAGCTCTATAAGTGATTTTTTAGCACCCTATTTATCCCATCTACCTACTCTGTACTTTTTGTCGACCAAAATCCCCGATGCAGTCTCTGGCCACGAGTGCACAGCGACCGAAGCAGCTTTCGCCGTAGCCGAACGCCTGCCAGCTCAAATCGCGATCATGGCAACAAGGCACAAACCCTTAGGTATTTCAACGAACATATCATCATTTCCAGCCATTCGTATTCTATCTGGAGCGCTACAGATTCACATGCCCACTACTCGAGCTCGATCATGATGCCAAAAGGCGAGCGCACGACACCGCCGTACCCACCACCTCCACCAGCCAGCATCGTACCCAATTCGACCACCACAAATATTCCTCCTTGACCGGACAGCCCATCATCGCATCTGAATTATACCCTACATACCTTTAGTGGCTTGCCTAGGATATCGTGGCCGTCAAAATGGCGACCTAACGCATGATCACTGTTCCCAACCCCCCCGAGCCACGCATCTCCAAACCTCACAGCGACCACCACCAACAAAGTGACGGACAGAAGGCACACTACAACGCGCCCAGTGCCACATCCAACGAGACATGAAAATTCACACGACAAGAGTGAAGAATGGCACGTAAAACACCTGGCATCAGATGCCTCTTTCCGTATCTACATAACCTCTTCCCCCCCGGAGAGCAACCGGAGAGAAGCGAACGCATCCATACTGAAGATCTAAATCGCAGCGAAGGGAAATGACGCCGCATCTTCCTGAGCTATCTTCCTCGATCGATAACCCCACACACCCCGTGAGCCAGGCACGTCCGATTAACAAGGGGCTATACTCGATGCTAAGCTGAGTTGACTGGTCGTGCCATTCGTGGTATGGGCATGGCAATATATTCGCGCTTCAGAGATTCCTTCTCGATTGTCCTGTGGACCCAATCTGACGGCGTAAAAAACAGTATAGACACAAGATCGATCGTGATGATGATTGCGCCTAGACTTCACGATTCAGACATAGTATAGAATAACCACAGGATGTAAATTCCTCGATGGGAACTCTTCATTCATTCTAGGACATATTTGTGTAGGGTAGTATTCTCTCTCTCTGTGTGGGGGTATCACTAATTATCTACCAAGAGCCATAGAAGCAGTCTATATATCCTTCCCGAATGGGAAGAGGAGGGGGAGGGGGTATCGCATAGTTTCTTCTATCCTAAATCCCGGCCTAGTTGATGCTATTCATTCTCAACGCCTGTGTGGGGACGTATATGCTGTTCCAAACGCCATTTCAAATGCCAATTACCGGGTGATTTCGATTCTAGGTTTGCTGAATGAGGTGAAGTGTGATAGATACAGCTCGAGCGTTTTCCTGTCTCCCTTTGCTGGGCCTTTCGGGATCGATCCTCAATCATAGTGCTTTTCCTGGTGCTTGATCCGCTTTTCCGGCATTGACTTCGGTGCGTGAAGATCTTCGGAAGTCGTTTCAAGTGCAGTCGCATCCCGAAAGCAAACTCAAAAAACATGCAACAATCCCGCAGAGGCAACAAGCAAAGCAGCCGTCGAACCAAACGTGACGCTCGAAGCCGCAGACTTGTCGCCGTCCTTATCGCCGTCGCCAACGCGATTGTTGTTCGCCTCGGCGGCGGCCTTCTTCTGCGCCGTCGTGTTCTCCGCCGTCTTGACCAGCCAATCAGCCGCCTCGACCTGGTACTTTTCGAAATAATTCAGGTGGATCTCGAGCGAGCTGGGCTCGCTCCCGACCGCGCACATGTAGTCGCCGTGGTTGCAGTAGTCGCGCAGGATGTCGGCGTACTCCATTAGGCCTTTGTTTTGCTCGTCGGAACGGGTGTGTCGTCCGTCGAAGTCCTTTCCGTCCTTGACTGAGAATGGCAAACCACCTGTCCGTCGGACGGCGCCAAAAACCGACGCAGCAACAACTGCACAATAATTAACAAAACATCCCATAGCATTGTGTGCGTTATTTAATGTTGTACGTACTGTGTGAACCGGGAACTTCAGTCCGATTTAGAGGGTCGTTTTGTTGTTGTTCGCATTCGAAGACAGCGCCGCCGCCACCGCCGAGGATGTCAAGACCCACCGAGCCGCCCTGCGAGAAGCCGAGAAGAACGAGGTTGGATTCCGCGCACTTGTTGGCGTAGTCGCCCATCTGCTTCTGCCCATTGATGGCGCCCTGGTGCGCAGACTCGCACCACGCATCCTTGCCGGCCATGTTGCTCCTCGCGGGGTAGTTGACGTTTTCGAAGCCGCAGGTTCCATTGATTCCGTCGCAGAATAATTTCATCAGTTCGCCCATGTGTCCCGGGATTGGCGAGTCGGTTCCGCGCACGAGGAAGACGTGGTAGTCGGTGCAATTGGATGATTCCAGGGCGTTGATTTGGCTGCAGAGGGGCTCATCGGTCATGCATTGTGCCAACACGGATACTGAGTATGCTTGGAGAAGCAGAAGGCTGGATGTTCCGAGTTTCATTATGACGAAGGAGCTGTATTAGTTGGTGGGGGGAGAAGACGCGCAGATGTCAAGGAGATGGAATGTAATGAGTGACAGCGCTGTAGAGACGGTAGAAGGAAATGGAGAAAGGAAAGGAAACGTGAAGAGGAAGAAGAAAAAGGTTAGAAAGATAAGAAAGTTGGAAACGAAGTGGCTGTGGGGTTTGTACAGAGGCGTTGGTCGCAACATAAAAAGATTCCCTATCACCCTATTCCTCTTCCTCCTCTCACTGGTTGTATCGCCAAGCATGCTTGTCGATTGGCCCAGTCGGAATCCCGGCATAGTTACGTGGACAAACATATATCCCCGATGACATTTCCTCTTCATGTTCTGGAACTATATAAATGGTATCTTCATGAAATAAATAGTTCTACCTCCGGTGATTCAACTGCGAATTATGAATGGTACAGAAATGCGACCGCTGCAGTGCTGAGGACCCAAAGGAAGCAAGCATGTATGAACATGCTGGACGGTGGACCGCCAACATTCCTCCCGGATTCCACGTTGACTACAGAATACCACCCTGAAACGCGCGTTCCCGGTTCTCCCCAAGACCTTGGATTCTGGTGATCCTCACTTCAGACCCTTTGGGTTCAGGAATAACTGGGTCAGTTTCATCGGATCTGCGCATTCTCCGTCAGGCCCTCCGTGGTCCACTCTCCCGGCTTGAGCACCAGGCGCTTAAACCGTCTGGACCGTCTGCAACACTGCAATTATTCTGTGAATGCTTCAGGGAATAAATATGAAAGGGATACATCCACTAGAACAAATTATTTCCACCATGGTCAATCCTGCGTTATGTCCTCAACAGGAGAGAATGTACGCAAAATCTCGGCGGAGATCCATCCACTTGACGTCATATTGCGGATCGGCTGTTGAAGCGGGATGTTTAGGCCCGACCAACCATACATCTAGACTACACCACCATACAACAAGGTCTCCGTTTACTCTCGTATTCGTGAAGCATTCTTACAAGTACTTGTATACAAGTACGTCTAATCAGTACTAGGTGCGATCAGAACCTGCTTAGAGCAAATCGTGTAGATAACAGTTCATATCTCTTGATCCTCTATCCAAACCTGAGAGATGACGATAAAGGCGAAAGAAAACCTGTGTCATAGTATGTACCTCTTGAACTGTTGGCGACATTGTTAGTTGCTCCATTTGTTAGTATACAATTATAAGGCAGGTTTGAATTGGCAGGCCAATCAGTCGAGTATCACTGACTATGGTCACTAACCAGTGCGACGGTGGATATTATATGCTTGACTCTGCTGCTAGCGAGAAAGGAGTCTGTAAAACAGACCTGTTATTCGAAGCTAACGCGTATCCCAAAGACAGCCTCCTACGAACCAACTCCAATCGTCGTTGGAGATGCATAAACTCATGCTGGATTTACATAATCGTAGCAGAGGATATCACCACCAATGTCCATCACATCAGCGATAGTCCGATTTGGTCCATTTCCATACATGTTCAACACATGGTTCAACGTCGTGATAGTTCCTGGATCGCCCTCTGCGCCAGTAGGCCGTCTGTGAAAAGTTAGTATACTCTCACAAGTCCATACACCGGTTCATACACACGGAATGGAAGGTGGCCGAGCTGGAAACCCAGGGTTATTCTCAGGCGCAATGTTCGTCCCGCCCATCTCCTTGATCCTCGCCGTCTTATCCTTAGTCTGCCAGTCCCACCAAATCTTGTCGAGCCAAGTATGATGAAGGTAGAACAGAGGGTCTCCCGGGCTCGAGACTCCATTCTGCATCTGGCCTCCCACGCCGGCGTGTCCTCCTCCGTGAGGCGATGCCTCGATGCAGTTCCAAGCACTGACCCAATCCTTCTTAGCCAGGCACGAATCAACATTCTGCTGGCTGCTTCCTTGACTAATCATGTCATTGATCTGACGGTCGATGCAGTGGTTCGTGTTGCTGTATCCTGGCCCGAGTGAGTTCGTGTAGTTTGCGAACGGGCCGGTGGTGATGCAACGACGCGAACCGGAGCCATCGCCGCCAAAGCCATATACGGGGTCGAATATGACGGACGACTTGAACTTTCCTGCATCTCTTTGTTCTTGCCAGTACCTGTACTTTGGTCAGTGGTTGGACGTCAAGAGTCAGTAGGAGTAGTTGTACGGTTGCCAGTCTGTGTAGCCGCACTCAGTTCGCAGAGCCTGCTCATGAGCATGCAGGATCGCTCGGTGGAAGGGAAGAAAGGCGCCAACAAAGTGCGTAGCGTAAGCCTGCAGAGCATGAATTGCTTGGAACTCGTCAAACCGAGTCTTCGTGGATGGTAAGCCCAGTGTCGCAGGCTTCTTCATCAAGCAAAGCTCAGCGTCGATGTAGGCGAGCTTCTCTGTGTTGCTGAATGTATGCCTGCTGGTCGTCAACAATCGTGTTAAGGGGAAGTGCTTCTACGGCAGGCTTACCAGGCACGGCGTTTGCCTTTCGTAGTACATGCCGCCGTGGCACAAACAGCGAATAGATAGAACAGGAAAACTCCTACAAGCTTCGCCATTTTCGTATTCCAATTGACTCTGCAACTGTTCAAGCAGAAAGACGTGGTGAGACCTCGTCATTTTATAGTTTTATGTACAGTAGCCTCATTACTCTTCAAATATCTGTTTATAGTAATCTTTCAGCTTCATTTACAACTTTATACAGGAGCATCGTATAAGTGTTTTCCCCAGATGATGTTTAAAGATCTGAAACTATGCAAGTAGAAGATCTCACCCGGTGCAGGGCTATGCAATGCAATTTGTAGCCGGAGCATTTCTACCGCACTCGGTTTAGCCCATCGGGTGAAGTCCATCTCCAAATTCCCCAAATTGCTTTACCCTTAACCCCATATGCTCCCCGCACTCGGAATCCAGAGGCGGGAGTTTAGTGGAGATTTAAAATCTACCAGGTGCGGACGGGGCGGGAGTAAGACTTCAATCGGCCGCGTATGGAGGCAAAACGCACAGCATGCGAAGAGTGCCGAAAGGTCAAGGAGAGATGCAGCTTTCCGGTCGACGATCGAGAATCGCAGACTTGCTGTCGCTGTCAACGGTTAGGGAAACCATGCTTCACTGCAGCCAAGAGTCGGACGGGAAGACCACGCAAGCTGAACGACATATCCACCGTGCCCCGAACAGGAGCGCAGTTCGTTTGGTCGCCCTGTGATATCCCACCCTCGAAGCAGGCGGCGGTTCCAAAAATAGCGCCTGGGGACATGGTCTTCATGGAATTCATCTTTCGCGAATCGACGTTTGTGGAAAGCTTTACACTGGACCCTGTCTTCTCACAGGGGATGTTAACGCATCTCTTCGAAAGCGTCCACATTGCCCCTGCATTTCTTTCCGATGTATTCGTTGCTTGCGGGAAACGTTACTTCAAGATCCATTCCGGCGATTCGAGCGGAGATGGGGAAATCGCATTCGAGAACAGTGCTCGAGCCGTTCGCGCGCTTCGCAAGGCTTCTGAACGGATCGATCTGGTCATCGTTCTCACTCTCGGCCTTGGTATCATCACTTTCGACCTGATGACCTCAGGACTACATGTCCACGAAGTGTGTCGTTTCACATTGTTTGCAGCGAGCACTTTACAGACCCCTTCTGTCGGCAGTGCGGGAATTCTTTCTGGACTGTATCTCCCATTCTACTTCTTGGATGCCTTCAATTGCATCATCAAACGACAGATACCCGTAACAAAAGGTCCAAATGTGAACAACGAGGATGTGGATCAATACATGGGTGTCTGCGCACCGTTGCTTCCCCATCTCTACAAGATGTGCGCCATCAGCCCTTCCCTCAAACATTCAACCTCTCCAGAGCACACCCATCAACTAAAAGCCCAGCTCACTCATCTCGAACACAATATTCGCGCTTGGACTCCATCACTCCCCGCCGCTCATAGCAATTTGATATCCCCACGGCTGTCAAGAATCATGGTCATGCAAGCTCGAATACACCGCGCAGCACTCTTACTTGTCATCCATCGACTACAACATCCCTTCGGCACCTCAGACTCCACGGCACTCGGAATGGCAAGAAACATCCTCTCACAAATTGACACCATATATGAACCTTCAATATCCACATCCCCATCTAACTTCGAAAGCCCCCCATCTGAATACCGACTCAACTTCCCCTTTCTCGTCGCTGCGGTAGAGATCATGGACGAAGATGAACGTCAGGCAGCTTTGAACAAAGCATCTACGGTGGTTTCGAAAAGATTGTATAATAATTTGGAGAGAATTCTGGAGGGATTTCTGGAGTATGTGTGGATGAGACGGGATGGAGGTGGTGGTGGGGTGTGGTTTGACTGGGTGGCGGAGGGGCCTCCTGTTGTGATTTTCTGAGGTTTCGGAGTTACATATACTGTAATATACTTAGTATGCTTGAGTGGAGTTGTTTTGAATTTGGTTAGGTGATTCGAAGATTTTCTAGTGGAATATAGGTTTGTTAAGTGTAGAAATAGTTATGCGTTGTGCACAGTTTCTCTCATGATGCAGTACGCCAAAAATACATTGCCCCGTCCATGAACTCTTGTCTAATTACACGTAACAGAAAACGAAATGCTTCTAAGGTACTAATTCATGTCTACCCCATAGAAAAAGTTGTATCACCGAATATTAATCGCCCAAGGCATTATAATCTGCTTCTCCCTCTCTCATAGTACCCTCTACCTCTTCACCGATTCCTCCGTATTGCCCAAATGATAACAATAATAATGGCACCAACAATAACACCAGCAAGGACGGACAACCCATAGTACTTGAGCACCCGACGTTTCGATCCGTACTTCCACTCTTCAATCGCATTTGACGGGCTCCACCAGAGGTCTCTCTTCGGTTCGGCGTATCCTACTCGTCCCGCTTCCAGGCGCTGCGGGCTATGCGTGTACAGTTGGGAATTCGATCTTGTTTGCTTGGTGGGCGAGTCTGGGGAAGCCATGCTGGACGTGTGCGATGGTTGTTGGGATAGTGTTTGAGGGCTGTAGTGGATATGCAAGATTCGCACGTTGTGGTTGAGCGTTATTTTTGTTTCTGAATGATCAATGTCAATTATACAAAGTGTCGCACCATGTAATAGCACATACCTGGCCACCGTGCCTTTATAAACTTTGAAAGTCGCGGTGAGGATGGGAAACAACAATACTTAAATTCCCCGGCGCATTGGGGCAATGACTCTGGGGCGGAATCTCACAGGAAGAATGATCGTCCATTCTTTGGAACGTGATGAGGCAGTGTTTTTGGCAAACGCCTGTACAAGCATATAAGAAGCAGTGATTTCATTTTGATTCAGCCTTATGATTCGGGAACTTTGTGCCCGAAATGGGCGAAGCTGGGCGTACATGTCAGCTACCGCCCGGATCCGTGCACCAAGCAATTCGAGAATGAAATTGCTTTCATGAGTACTATCTAAAAGGAATTATTTTGTATATAAAATTTTGTATGTCTAACATAAACATAGGGGTACTGGTGGTTATTAGACTTGGAAATTCTCTTGAGCTATAGGTAAGTGAACCTGGCACCCTTCTAGCGGCCCCTCCACCGGGCCCACCACCGGCTCCTCCACCGGCCCCCTCTACTAGCGATGCTAATTACTGAGCTTACTACTAGGAATTTAGTAGAGATACACATATATATACAGAGCAGATGTCATTGTCGACAGAACTCACAAAAAGATATTTATTCTACATAACCCCTACTATTAAAAGCTCCGAGGAACACTCTTCTTCTCTATAGTCTTTACTTCGCAATGGCTGACGTTGGACTGATTAAGACAGAATTAGACAGAACTCGACGCCTTGGGAAATTCATTCCTGGTAGGTTTCACCGTCCTTATTTTGTTCGCCCAGGCCGCATTTCATGTAGGCCTTTGTGCTGACGCAAACAGCTTTTGATCCCATCCAACTTGGTACAAAGCCGGCGAGC
The DNA here is from genome assembly GCA_022813625.1 of Aaosphaeria pasadenensis. NCBI lineage: Eukaryota > Fungi > Ascomycota > Dothideomycetes > Pleosporales > Aaosphaeria > Aaosphaeria pasadenensis. The sequence continues at coordinate 172,460 of JAKLMB010000033.1, forward strand.
CCACGAGTGACCAGGGATGGTCCTCTTGTGTTTTACCTTGACGTGCCTATCCAACTTCGTGATGGAACTGTATTGCGTGGGAACATCATTCAACACGAGAATCATTCGCAGAATAAAGTTCCCGTGCTATTCAACTACTGTGTATATGGGAAAGATGGTGCCCTTGAGATTGACAGTTTCCCGGTGGGTGCGGGATTAGAGACGTCAAGGGTCTCGAAGCACTACCTCTTCGAAGGCGCCGATGCCACATGGTGGTGCAATCGTGGATATGCTGTTGCCATTGTCGATGCGAGGGGCTCTTTTCAGTCGGAGGGTGACAAGAGCTATTACTCTCGGGATGTTGGCCTTGATGGTATGCTTCTCCTGCGCCTTTACTTTTGTGCGCCCTTACTTTCCAATATACCCGAGAGTCGGGACTGACAGTAAAACCTTTAGGGTACGATGTAGTGGAGTGGCTTGCCTCACAGGAGTGGTGCAATAGCAAGGTTGCTATGTACGGAGCGAGTGCCTATGCAATGGTGCAATATCTCGTTGCAGCTGAGAGACCTCCATGCCTTGCTGTATGTAATTGCGATATTATATTCCGCTTCAACACTGGATCTCTGATAACCTCCATTGCAGGCTATACTCCCGATTGATGGTATGACGGATCTGTACCGGGAAATGAGTATGAAAGGAGGAATCCCTGAAACTCAGTTTAGTTCAGTGTTCGTCTTAACTTCTTTCACCCAAGTCCTGCTGAGGAATACTGACTCTAAAATGCCTAGGTACGCACACTTCTACAACTGGGGTCACGGCCTAGTAGAGGATGCAAAAGACACGATAACATCACACCCTTACTTTGATGAGTACTGGCAAAGCAAGATTCCAGCCTTGGAGAGAATCGAATGCCCCGCGTACATCATTTGTGGCTGGGGTGATCACGGAATTCACACCCGCGGAACGCTGAACGCTTATTACAACATCAATTCGAAGGAGAAGTATCTTGAACTACACCAATACCAAAAGTAAATTGATCCCAGGGGAATGTTGGGCTCTTCTGTGTACCATGGATCTAACTATCTCGCAGATGGGAATTCGCAGTTTCTGAAGAGTCTCTGTCCCGACAAAAGGCCTTCCTCGATAGGTTTCTCTTAGGGTTGTCGACAGAGGTATCGCACTGGCCGAAGGTGCGGTACACGGTGCGAGAACGCTTTTATGTGGGCGATTGGCGCTTTGCGTCGACGTTTCCTCTTCCCAACACTACGTACACAAAGATGTACCCTACCATGAACAAGGGACTCAGTTTGATCGCTCTGCCGAATGCCTCGTCTATCGCCTACGATGCACGAAAGGGAAAGGCTACGTTTGATTTCCCCGTTATAAGTCCCCTTGAATTCGTCGGGCACGCCAAGTTGAAGCTCTGGGTGGAGGCTAAGGGAGCTGAGAATATGGACCTTTTCGTCACTCTAAGGAAGACGGACCGGCATGGAAATGAAGTCTTTTTCCCATGGATGACAATCATCGAAGATGGCCCTATCGCCCTGGGCTGGCTTCGCGTTTCTCGACGGGAACTAGACCAGGACCGCTCGAAGCCGTGGCAACCATACCACTCTCATCGTCGAGACCTGGAACCACTGAAACCAGGGCAGATCGTACCAGTAGAAATCGTAATCCTGCCAACATCGTGCAAGCTACGCCGAGGAGAAACCCTGCATGTCGACATTTCGGGACACGATTACCACGAAAATGGCTATTCGAAGATGATTCCCTTGCCCCGGCACACTGAAACGGTCAACCAGGGGGAACATATCATCCACTTTGGTGGACAATACGATAGCCATCTCTACCTACCGGTCCTCCCGCCTGTAAGTAGTTCCGCCCTAGAGGGTAAGAAACCCGTCAAGATGTCTCTAGTAGCTCGCAGGGTGCCTGGTTGGACCGATGAGCAGTTTTTGTCCGAGTACACAGGCAAGCATGCGGAAATGACGAAGGCTATGGCATCGATGGTTTCTGTGTTGCGCAATTACACCCAGGTTGTCTGTTGTCCCCCGCCACGGACCGAGAGAATTAAGCCTAGTGTTGACGCACCATGGGATTGCATCACCACACTGGCCTGGAGCTCTCTTGATGGGCTTTGGGGATCTCTCCAGGCTCCTCAGTATAAGGCGTCTGCAGGAAATCACGTCTTCACAGACAACGAATCGGTGGGCCTTCTCAGCGAATCATTCATCGACTTCAACTTCGATCCTTCCCAGTTCCTGAAACGCAGCAGCGGCTACATGGTATCGCTACTGTTGGCCACATCTGTATCACGGGACACTGATGAACCGAACCTCACAGAGGACCTGGCGGCGAGGGCAGAAACAATTAAACAGGCCGGGGCAGGGACAGCTCTGCTTCGATACGTCCTCAACCGCGCAGTCACACCTCCCGACCCTGCGGGATTCTTTGCTGGTACACCGTTCGGTGGCTTTGACTGGCTCACAATGGGGGCAATGGAACAGTTTTGGTTCCCTGACCTCGAATCTATCAATGAATTTTTCCGGGATACTAAGCGTTGGGAAACATTCCAGGAGCTCCCACCATCTTTCAATTGGGACAATTCGATATTGATGATTGGCAAGGAAAATGTAGTGGTTAGCAAGGACTTGGGAATCTGAGGGGTTGAAGGTGCTATTTCCGTGCGATGGATTGGTTTTGCCGATTCAAATCTCGCATTGGTTTATGTTGGCTTCATTCTGGGGGTACTAAATTGTACCAGCGAACCGGCATCATCACATCATTTTATAGTATTACATTTGTTAAGTCAGATGCGGCCGTTACTTAACAAGCACTGGCTACCTTGTTCCATTTGAAGCTATACTGAGTCGCCATATTGCCCCGAATTGCATCGCTCAGCCGCCAAGTCTGTCTGGTGAGCAGTATGCGAGAGCACTCCCTCGTCAGCCGGAGTGGAGCTCGAGGATTTTGAAGACTTCCGACCCCTGCCAGGCTCGAGGGGTCAGGTTGCGGACAGATAATCGAGTTGTTGAAATCACGAGATGCTGTCTCAGCGTTGATTTGGCCAGTTGGATGCTGGTTGTCGTCTTTGATATCCCAGAACTCGATATATGCCCAGAGGATCACCAACGATGACAACAGAGCGAGGGATTCGTGCGGTCCGTATGTTGAGTGATCGCGGACACATGCAAAAGCCTGAGCCGCACAGATAACAACGCTCCACATACTTTCACTCCTGATCCTAAAAAGGCGTTGAAGGCGGTTGTAGCCTTGCAGGTGCTGTACGTAATCTACTCTCCAGCCCGCATAAGCCATGAGATCCTGAAGGGAAATCTCAAGTAGGACTTTGATAATGTAGTTGTATTCCAAAGTTACCTGCATTTGCCGAGATGCCTGAGGTTCAAGTGTAGAAGTGTTAGCGTTCGGTCTCAAAATATCAAGGTAGGCGACTAATCCGTGGTCTTCCAAAGCGTCCCTGTAGAGGCCGAGATTTAAAAGAAGTAGGTTGAAAAAGGTTAGGTTTTTAGGCCGCTGCCGACGTTGGTAAAGCTCTTGTAGAGCAGACTGTACTGATTTTAGTGGTGAATGGTCTGGCTTTCTCGTCAGTAGAGTTTCAATCTTCAACCAGGTAGGGCAATGAGTACCAAACAAAAGCTGTTTCTTAGTCCACTCTTCTAGTGACTCAGCTTGCCAAATATCGTCATGGCAGGGCATACTGGACGAGATCGCGTTGCTAGAAATTACGCCGGGTAGGGACAGGAAGAGAGAGTACTGGCAATCGACCATCTAAACCCGTCAATCAACGTGACTAAAGTTTAATGAGGCTAGGAGAGAGTCACGACCTACCCAAGCACAATAACCAAGGCGTCGGCGGGTTTCTTCGTCGATCCAGCGCTTCCACGACGCTCGCAAATCCGGCATTACACCTCCCTCAGTTACCCCACAATCTGACGGTTCCTCAAAACAGCCGAGCTCATGGCACCATGCGGCCACTGTGGGTATATTATTTGCCCCTGCATCTAGTAAGGTGAAATCTCCTGAGAAGGCGAGGCCAATCTGAGCCAATACCATTGCTTGTGTCATCGAGATTGTGGGCGCAGGTATGACCTCCTCTTCGACCTGTTTGCGAAACGCGAATGAGTAGACTGTGATTCAAGTGGAGACAGTAAAGAGTCCTTACATGTGCATGTATCGCGCGACGAAGAATCTCTTGTAATATGTTCACGAATGCACTTGATGACAGAGCCCTTGAAAACCGGCATCCTGTCGTCAGGACAGCCCATACCATCGTCCAGGGCACTTGGTTCGGATCAAACGTTGGCTGGTGAAGGATGGGAAAAATAGGATGAAAGTCCTCGAAGTATGCTTGGATGAATGCGTTGACTTGATCGATCGGTGGTAATTCCATATCGGTAAATGGGGTCTCATCGTCGTGGAGGTGGTTTAGCTTTCTGAATTGATTCAACAGACCGTGATATGTCGATGGAGATAAAGATGGAACATGTTCGAGATCTTCCAGCACATGGACTCTTTCAACATGAAGTTCTTCTGACATGGGCCTACTATGACGAGAAAATCGAGTTGGATTATCGGACCTAAATAAGGGTGTTACCGGCGCTTTGCCAGTCGCAATCTGATTTGCGTCTGGTGAGGCAGACGCTAAGTAAGGTATCGAGAGTGGCAGGCTGATTTCGGTGGGAAGGGACTGATTTTGGTGAAAACTATTCGTAGAGTCAAATGCATTCTGTAGAGCATCTATTGTGACGGTACTGTCTTCGGTCGGTTCACCTCCCAAAGTAATGTTGCCCTCAAAGTCAGCCCATGAGGCTTCAGGATGCACGGGGTTCAGCAAATCTTTCAGGCCGCCGAGCACTAGCTGTCCGGGGACAGTTTCAGGGGAAGTGAGTACAGAAAGCCCGGCAAAGTTGGGGTCGGTCCAAAATTGTGGAAGAAAGAAGGTGCTTGAGTTATAGTTCGCTGTAGATCTGGGGAAGGATGTCGGGTTATCTGAATTCATATCGAGATTAACGACACTGTCTTGATGGCCACCAGTTAGGTCGGTTCGGAAATCTTCAAAGCCCGACACGGAAGTGGTTTCCTGGTCGTAGCAGAGTAGCCGCTGCTCAATGCTTGCCTTTTGCTGTGTTCCTGACGGATATCTACACGAAAGGGATTTGACTTGGCACCGGTGACAAGGTACGTCCCCACTGCAGCGCTGTTTTGTTCGTGAGCATGCGATACACGCTTTGGCTGCCCTCTTTCGAGTGATAGCTCGGTTGCCAGCAACTCCGGCCTTCGAGGGCCGGTGCATTGTGAGCAAGTGCCGGCGAAGGGAGTCGCTACCAACGATATGAGGTCTATGCTGCTGAGGAAGGATATTGATACCTAACGTACCTACGCGAAAATTCTGTTGCGCATCTAGGACATGGGTATAGATCGTTTCTGGAATACCTGGAGATGGTTGCATTCGCACGGCTAGATCCTTGTGAAAGACTAGCTACGTGAAACGTTCCGTCATTGTCTGTACCTGCTAATGGTAACGGTTGCATGATGATCAGAAATAGTGGTATATAGGCAGGAGAATAGGAGAGAACGTCAAGGGTTTGAATTGATAGAATGCAATTGCAAGCGTATAAACACTTAGGATATGAATGTAGTAATATTTGCAAGTAGTTGCTACAGTAGTGCTCCGTAGTTGCGGGGTATAAATACCGTACTCAACTACCATCCGGCGCAGCACGGGCTAGCGTGATAGCGTTGACAGCCAACTCTCGATAGACTTCTTTAGTTCCCTACGTGCTAATGCATACCCAACAGTCAAGCAATAAGTTGCCAAAGCTTGCATCCGCAGCACTTTGGACTGGCCAGAAACTGTCCCCTGACTTCATCCAATGAGAATTCTTGCAATTGTGCTCAACTTACGGCACCTGACGCCGATTTGAGGGGCTATGTGCCGCCGAAATGCTGAACATCTTGAGTGTGGTTGTACAAATCTTGAGAGAGCTTGAAACGCTTTGGAAGTAGTAGTTGACATCTTTATGATCTGGACTATTACCTGGTAAATATCTCCAACGACCAATGCAGCCTCGCCGGTGAATGTGCGAGGTAGGCTCGATCCTGTCAAGACTGGGACAGATAAAACTTGGATTAAAGAGAGGACGGGGAGCGTAGTTAGATACTTTACAGCCAGGAGTTGTCCGGAAATTTATATACACTTTTTCGTGTCTTTGATATCAACAATATTGTAGCTTCTGACGAAGCGAGTAAATGAAGCACCGGTATCAACGGTACTTTCGACATCGCATACTTCAAAGAATTGCCTTGGCTATCAATTGAAATTCACTAGTAACTGGAACACAGCTAAGCGATATGATTGTGCTGAAATTGAGAAGTCCGTAACATCCCTTCGGATTATCTCCAGTACTCTGAAAGTAAACACGTCCGCAAGTGACTGTTTATGGCTAGCTAAGTACTGATATCCTAACCTAATCTCAACTGTCATACCTAGCAGCCAAAAGGACTAGGTGATGTAAGAATAATGCAATCAAAGACTAGTAATGTCAAAAGGCCTCATGAGGGAAAAGGTAAATCGATGTGATAACCCAACATACACCTAATGAAAGCAGCGCTGAGCGCAGGATTTGTACCACTGCTTTATAAAAGATCTACGGAGTTATTGTTATATCATATGAACACTGGTGTACCAGTATGTCATTGTGGAGTTACAGCTATCCACGTAAATCCTGTGTGATGACACTATTCTACAACATGCAGGCATTTTGATGGCTGTCAGGGGCCGGTGAAATTTTGTGCACTTAGTTGACTACCATTCCATTGGCTTTCTGGCCAATCATCACTCTCAGCCGAAAGATTGACTGTATACAATATTATCTTCTTAAGTGGTTGTTAACACAAGAATTACGACAGCCGCTGTAGAGGTGTCTCCTGGGATATGCGACCACTGGTGCGACAGAAGAACAATACATTGATAGCGGCTAACCAGCTGATAATACGACTTTTCATTAGGCGTATATAGTAAAGGACGCATGATCGTGGCACAGCACTGCGCCAAGCGTGAGTTGATTTGATCCTTCGGGGTAAACGGCATCTCAGGCTAACGTATTCTGACATCGCATTCTAGAACGCCTTCTCCTACTTCGTTGAGGCCTTTCTTCTACTACAACAGCGTGGGCATGTCTACTTTTCTTCAGTTACTACAGTCGTTCCATCAAATACTTTGATATTGGATTTGTTACACGCATGATGCCTCATCGATCATTTGGGGTTTTTCCCCTGAGCATCGTCCTCCAAGCTGTCCTGATAAACTTGCTTGGATATAGCAAGGTCGTAGGCGCATCAACAGGTGTTCTGGAAGTGGACCTCATCTTTCCTCGAAACGAGACCTATGCGCCCCAAGAACGGTTTCCAGTTGTATTCGCCATTCGTAACATCGAACTCGCGCAATTTGTCGCTCCAGTGATTACCTTCAAAATTCACGATTTGGAAGATCTCGACAGTCCGCCAATTGGGGGAGACACGCACGAGGTGCGATACTTAGATGCAACCAGCAAGGAGCTTGTGCTAGCACACAGCCCATTTGGATTCAGTCTTAAGAAGGAGAGTCGTTGGCTGCTGGCCTGGGACGTAGGAACCAGAAATTGCACTGATACAGGCATGAACGAAACAAGCCTGAAATATAACTGGACATCTATTCCGATGCGATTTGCGACCCAGAACGGCGGGCAGGAGGTGAACTTGGCCACCCCGACAACTGCCACGACTTGCGATGAAAGCCAAGGGATTACTGTCAACGTTACAGAGATCATGGAAATGCCAAATAACGTCGATCCAATAGGCGTCGATTGGATTTATGGAGAGTCTTGTGCGTCACTGGCATCCAATGCTCCGCCACCAAGTGCTTGCCAGGTCAAGATAGAGTCCAGTGCTGCTGCAAGTATTTCTTCAGCAATTGAAAAAAGGTGGTGTCAGCGCACAAATGCACCATTTAATTGCGGAGAGAGCAGAAATAAGAAGAATGCCGCAGATAGATTTGGTGCTAGAGGTTTCATCGCTGTATTAATCACATTGGGTTTTGTACTGGCTCAATGGAGCTTTTAATTGTTTATACTATTTACTGTACTTTGTGTAGAATACCCCCTTTCATCACGATAGCTCTACTGTGTAGGATCCCTAATTCGCGCCTGTGTTCAGAGCTGTGTTGGATGATCAGGACACCCAAAGATAAGATTACGGGTTGGGGCAGAGACCCGATACCCCTAGTCATCTGCGACGCAGGGGTAGCTGTGCCGCTACATCCACCCCGTGCCACCCCATGCGAGATTGCCTTCAAGATGAAATAGAATTGTCAGTCGAGAAGCGAAACTGAACAAGCATTTTAACGCCTGGGTTTTTATAAAGATGAGTGGCTGTCTCATTTGCTTGTTAAAGTTCTCGTGAAGCGGCTTTCCATCCATCGTTCGTACTTCTTCATGCAGTCTTGCCTTCTTCGCTAATTTTTGAAGCTGTCCCTGGGGTTCCTCTTGTCGACGCTCGTTTTTATTCTGGCCAGTCCTGTCAATTAACTCAGCCAAAAGAGTTCTACTAGCCATCGGAGTTCGCCAATCGTTTCACGGCCTCTGTCAGCATGAACACTGGAGCCTGGTTGCTGGCAGCAGCTGAATTCCTGCTCCTGGGAGACGTAATCTGGGGACTTGAACTCGATTTTCACCCCTCTTACCGGAATCTTAACCCTTGTCCGCCGGAAGGATGCATTGCTTCGGCCCGCGATACCGACAAGGTATCGGCACGAAACGTGAACTGGACGGGCTTTTATTGTGACGATGATATGGTCGCCTATCCCTATCATTTCTACCCCGAGGAGAAGTGGAGCCATTTTAATGCAGATGCCGCATGGGCAGATGTCATAAGAATCTACAAGGATTTCGATAAGATTGAAGGAGCCGACTTCAGTCAGTCAATCCAGAAGACACTACGTATTGCTGGCGGGAATACTAGATGCGGTGATATTGAACAGAGGTCAAACTGCGAGGTCGAAATAGAATGCGAAGGTGGCATGGACTCTGAAGATTCAGGTCCTGCAGCACCGTTGATTTGGAATTCGCTGGTTTACATTCACACGATCCATGAAGAATATCACGACCTTCTCTTGCAGATAGCAACAATTATTACTCCTAGTAAGTTGAGACTATGTATTGGATAGATTTGGACGGATCTCATGAGGCAGAGATTCACAATCGTCTTGCTGCATACATCAGATACTCATTGCCTCTGTTTTGCCTTAGACTGACTTTATTTTGCGGTTGTAGTGCTACGAGAGCTAGAGTACCAGATGGCTCCAATCACACCAGAAAAAGACACAACTTGGAAATCATGTCTCACTGATCTTTTAACCCTTGGAACCATTTCATCTTCTGGCCCTTTTTTGAATTCCATACTCCGGACAAAGTCATACTTCAGACAAAAGGCGAACGAGGGTTCCTCCATGAATGAAACTACCAAAGATACAACCATGGGTCTAGTTCGACACAGTACGGCCATTGCCATGCATTTACTTTCTGATGACAGAAGGGGAGAGGGCATGTGGGGACCGGAAAGTCAGGATTCCTTCTATGCATACATGGGGAGCGCCGTCTGGGGTTGGGCCAACGCTACAGCATTCGCGCTCTCTGCGCTGTTTAATGGCGAGGACAAGAACATTGATCTTCTTTGGGACACAATATCTGGCGGGAAACTTGTATGGGGCCAGGTAGATAGGGATAAGCCACAATTCAGGATAATGGACGTAGTGGAGCTTGCGGCGAATATCTTGAAGTCTACATTTGCTATGGCAATCCCCGAGCTGTGGTATGTTAACCATCATCCCCCTGGTTCACTTCGTCTCGAGTTTTATTTCTGACGACAATATGAAACCTAGGAAAGTGACAAAGTCCCACGTTTTTGTGGTCGATTCAGGTTTTGGATGCGATGATAACAAACCGCCTAACGACTACCTGACGGAAGAGGCTATCTCCATCGCGGGCGTTTGCCATGAGGAAAAGATGTACTATCTGGCGCAGCCCAAAGGTAATAGCAAGTCCGGGAAGTTTTCACCACCAAAAGGCATCAAATCACTCGATGGAGAGGCATTCGGGAGTGTAACAAAGGAAGACTTGGTCAAGGGCGCTATTCGCACCTATCTTAAGAATGGTGGAGTGAACGGAGGTGGATTGCCAGATCTGACCAACAACGGTACAAGTTTCCATTTCTTTGAACTCAATGCTCCTTTCTGACTTATTACATCCAGAAACTATCAACGACCTACTCAATGTCGACATTACAACTCCGGGGTACATCCGCATTCCGGTCTGCAGTGCTGCTGATGCACTCCAATCCTGGCGTACCAAAGGTTCAGACACTGCTGAGAATTATCCCTGTAACATGTCTGCGGGGAAATGATAAATCTAGTTTATATGGCTACAATATGTTTCATCCGACGCGTACTCTCTAATTTCTCATCATCTAGGTGGATCATCGTTTGAGGACAGAACAAACAGTACGTCGGCCAAAGTGGACGACCACCGCTCCGTAACATTGAGCACGATGGCACCACTGAGTGGACGGTTCAGGTTATTGAAAAAAACCAAAGATATAACACAAGTGTGCAGGGAGTTGCACCTTTGAAGTTGAGACGCGAGAAACAGTGGCAACATAACTTCAGGTTTGTTGCCAAGATGACATTGATATTGTCAATTATATACTTAATGGCACGGCCCAGGCGACAGAGTAGCTATTCAAGGGAACGTGAAGCACAATGAAAACGTTCACCAACAGAAGGTTAAGCGGAGTATGTTTGGGTTTTAGATAACAGTAATGTAGATGTATGAAAGCATTCTCATTTAATCAATATTAATTGCAAGCGGAGCTTTACTATTAGAGTAAGGGAAGTTGTAATGCAATGTTTATTCTACGAGGGAGATTTTCCACATCCATAGATACCTAGGTACAATCATGGTCGATGCACTCGGACTCGGTGTCCGCAGTCCGATGGTGTGCGCACAATTGAGCACGAGTAGGACTTGCGGTGCCGCACATTGACCCCATTCCATATTAACAGTCACAGTTCCCAAGTCTATTTGGTGAACATGAATCATCGTTATTGTGGGCTTTAGTCGGTACTTTTTAAGCTATGTAGATCTAGTATGAGAACACTTGATATGAATTTTATAAGAGCAGATATCCCGAGCCACGTCTGCCTCATCTTCCTTTCCATTTTCTATAAGTCGAGACACTCTAACATACTAATAAATCATCTATCTACTCTACAACGCACTATGTCACTGGAGACCATCCGGACCATATCGCCTGTAACAGGCGAAGTCATCCTAGAACAGCCAGGAACAACACTCGAACAAGCCCGACAAATTTCAAAACGTTCAAAAGAAGCCTTTACACAATGGAAATCAACCGACCTCGCAACGCGGAAGTCTATTGTCTCCGCAGGCCTATCACTGATACAGAAGCGCAAGGAAGAGCTTGGCCGTGAACTGAGCTCTCAGATGGGGCGGCCGATCGCATACAGTTCGAAGGAAATCGAGACAATGCAGAAACGAGCAGACTACCTCCTCGAAATCGCAGAGGAAGCGCTCAAGCCTATCCCTGGAAAAGAAGAATCTGGGTTCAAGAGATGTGTCAAGAAAGAGCCCGTCGGACCTGTACTCATAGTGTTTGCATGGAATGTGAGTGTTTCGAGAGATCGGTGATTTATTTACGATGCATGCTGAACAAGGCTATTTAGTTTCCCTACTTGATACTAGTCAACTCTCTCATTCCTGCTCTTCTGTCTGGGAACAGCGTTATTATCAAGCCCTCGCCCCAAACGCCTTTAGTCGGCGCAAGGATCGTGGAAATCTTCACCGAAGCTGGCCTTCCCCAAAATGTACTACAGGTTATCCAGACTGGTGACCCCAACATGCTGGAACAGCTCGTCAAGCTTCCTGAGATCCAACAAGTCACATTTACTGGCTCCACGGCCGTCGGCATCAAGCTCCGCGAAGCCACAGCGGGACGCATCATTCCTCTAGGACTTGAGCTGGGTGGCAACGATCCAGCGTACGTTCGACCGGACGTAGATGTAAAATATGTTGCCGCTCAGCTTGTAGATGGTGCTGTTTTCAATACAGGACAGAGCTGCTGTTCGATTGAAAGGGTGTACGTCCACGATAGTGTACACGATGAGCTAGTGCAAGAGATGCAGAACGAGCTATCCAGGTAAACTTCTAACCACCTAAACACAAATACTGACGACTATGTACTAACTTCAATTTTTAGTTACAAAGTTGGTGACCCATTCGACCAAACCACCACCGTAGGCCCAGCCATCTCCGCCGCAGCCGTCAAGGCAATCCAAGCACAAATCGATGACGCACTATCCAAAGGCGCCCTCGACTCTACGCTCGCAAACTCAACATTCCAGAACCTCCCTTCCAAAGGCTCCTTCATAGCCCCTCGCATCCTGACAAACACCGACCACACCATGGCCGTCATGCGCGACGAAACCTTCGGCCCCGTGATCCCCGTCTGCAAAGTGTCCTCCGATGAGGAGGCTATCGCGCTCATGAACGACAGCGACTACGGTCTCACTGCCAGCGTGTGGACAAAGGATATCTCCAGGGGTGAGGAGATCATCGACAAGTTGGAGGCGGGCACTGTGTTTTTGAATCGTGCGGATTACCCGAACCCAGATCTTGCGTGGACGGGGTGGAAGAATAGCGGGCTTGGATGTACGTTGGGGCCGAAGGGGTTTGACGCTTTTTACAAGTTAAAGAGTTGGCACGTTAAGATGATTTAGAAGTAGTTTGGCCGACATTTAGAATAGACGATTTGGATTGTGTTACCTGGTAGATCTACCAACCCTTCAGTGGTACCCAGGTGTCAATGACTACATCTTTCTCATCTACTACGTAATACACATAGACTGCGGCTGCGGTAATACAAGAGTGCTGAACCCACAGCCACACCCTGTCACCAACCTTGAACGTCTCGTCTACGCGCTCGTCTCCTTTCGTGCACCCTAGTATGCCATGTTCCTGTGAAACGCGTACGACATCCCAGTTAGGCCGATCCGTGACCTTTCCAGATCCGGGGAATGCGCTGGTCTCTCTAGCGAGCACGATGACACCTGCATTGATCAGAGCTTCATTGCGCTCCGGATAGATGCTAACGACTTCAGCAGCAATACGGACAGCTTGGCTATCAATGGGTGTGACTCCTGTCGAGACTTGCTGAAGGTCATTTGTAGGAAAGTTGCCCGCATGTAACTCGAGCGAGATGTTCTTCGGAATAGCAGTGCGTAGTGTATTCACCACGTGAGCAGTCGGGGTAGCACCAATGGAGACTTCGAGAGGCCTCTCTGGAGGCAGAAGCGAGGCTGCCTGAAGAACGCTATCGATTTCTGTTTGCAGCATTGCTCTCGTATCGGCCTCATTGCGACACCCGTATGAGTGATTCGCGTGGCAGTAGAACCCTTTCAGATTCACTCTTGGCGATGCTTCAACCTTCTTCACGAGGTCTTGTAAGCGGGTAGAATCCGCAGTAAGACCGGCTCGACGCGCTCCCACATCGATCTTAATGTACACATCCCAGCTTGGCTTGTTTGAGGAGTCAAGGAGTAGAAGCTGCTGGTCATTATCCAAAAGCAAATCGATCTTGATCTGCTCGGAAAGAACTTCAAGCCGTGGAAGCACGCCTTTGAAGATTGGCATACCGAAGATGCATTCATCCAGGAGACCTTCTTTGACCAGGGGAAGTGATCCAGCGATTTCTGGAACGGTGGAGCAGACTACCTTGCGGTATTTTCCACCTTTCAGCATCATGCGTGTCACTTCGATACTCTGGATTCCACATTAGTTACGAGACCATTGGACGAAGCTTGATACAGGACTCACTTTGAGTGTTTTGGTATGAGGACGGAAACCAATACCGAGCTTATCAACATCATCATGTAGTCTTCGAATGTTTGCGTCAAGGACCGGTTTCTTGATGACAAGTGAGGGTGTAGGCAGCTCCGATGCTGGACGACCAATGTATGATTGATGATGCTCGAGGGAATGATCCATGATAAATGATTGAAGATGTAATATTGAAAATGAATTTAAATCCAGGCAACGAAATATTTCTGTAGAAAGCGAAGTTGATGATCATTGTCATGATGGAGATATATCGCGCATTCAAGTAAGTTGCTCCATCACGCTAGCGGCCCACCCTTTAGCCGTCGTTTTCCATAGATGACACGGGTGGTAAGCCATGACATGGAATTCGATTCAAACAAAAGTGAGTGGCATCATCGGAAACATAGATTATAAGTTTTGGACCATACCTGCAGTAACATTGAGGGCTATGTTAACAAGAGATGACGTTGTTGCTGATGTTCTCCCGTGCTAACAAATACGTACACACAACTCGAGTTATGATTGGCTATTGTCACAAGCTTACATAACAGATGTGCCTGTTTCGAGTAATATGTGGTTAATTATAACTCAAATGGAATCCGTATATCAACAACTTACTGGTAGTAAGATGGACTGGATCATCAGATGATAGAGCTACCAGGTAGACAAGTACATATCAACTCCACAACAGCAGCTTTACACAATCTGACGTCAAAGCACTCTCACTGTCTCTGTTCTGCCTATTACTAAGCCATGCAAACGAAACAAACAAGGACGAATCAGGTCTAGGGCGGAATGGCAGGACAGGGCAGGGATACGCGGGCGAAGCACCAGCCGTTTGGTTTGGTAGGACAAGCGGACTCTCACACACTCCAACGTCCAACGTCGCAGCTCTCTTACCTCTCCAATCTTCACCTTTTGGAAAGAATTGCAACCGTCTGCCGATGGAGACGTTGCTTCAGTCATTATTGGAAGAAGGACCAGTCGCGGGGCGGTGCCCACCATCAGCCTGCGATATCTGAGGTATGTACGCTCAACGCTCGCTCATGCCCGCTTTCCCTCCCCCCCCTCAGGTTCCAAGCTTCCCGCTCCGCTATCGCGAACTCGGTCCCGCTGCTCGTAATCGGTGCTCATGCCTGGCACCCTGTTGAATGGTAGCCTCGATTAGATGCAGCAATGTCTAACAACCCGCCAGAAGCGCATTGCCAAAACAAACTACAACTCGAGGAAGCACATCACACTGTCAGCCAGCCGCAGAGTGCTGAGAACAAAGCCTCATCCCGCTCTACTACCACCACCAAACTGACTTCCCTACCTTCCACGCCTACCAAACCACCCAATTCCCATACACATGCGAGTACTAGTTCCGGGTCAAGCGCCTTCATCATCGATCGCAATCCTGAGTTGACGTGGTCCTCTGGGGACTCGCTCCCCGCCCCGAGCTCCTCCCAGAAACAACATAGAACATCTAGAAGATCTAAACCGCAGAAGGGACAACCCAAATGGAGTAAGGGAGCTGCATCGTCGGATGATACAGGCTCGGATCGCAAGTCGTCAATATCGAACTCCCCGAAAACATCGTCTTCGCCCGCGCCTCAGCAATCCCCGCGCTCAAACTGGCCCTCGAACCGTCGAGAGCGTTCTCAATCCAACCTTGCCCCAAATAACCCTACAGGGGCGCAAAAGAATCGCTTGATGGCAGCAAACTTTGGGAACTCTTCGGGAGATTCGCGACGGGGAGTAGCGTCTCCTCGGCCAAAGGGTCGCGGTATGATGTCCCTCCGATTCCTATTTCGTTGACACAGGATTAACTTTTGATACTGCAGAAGCCAAAAACACCCCATGCCGAAATGTCACCATCTACGGCCATTGTCGATATGAAAATAGTAAGTGGCGCGACCAGGCGTGGCGAGAATTTGAAGTAACATCCTATCAGCGTGTCCATATATTCACGATGTGAATCAAAATATAAAACAAAACGAAAACGCGAAGAAGAGGTTCAATGTCGACTCGCCATCATTCACACCTCTACAACCCAATACCAACGGGTCTCTAACACCCTCTTCCCGAAGTGTTGCCATCTCTCCGAAAGCTGCCAATGCGGCCATATTCACCCCAAAGTCTCAGAGATCAAGTAAGTTTACCCAATCAAAGACTTTGTTCATATATTGACTCGAAATTCTTGCAGCTACGAGCACTCCAAGCCTTCACAGTAAAGAGCCAGTGGAATGGCATCCACCTCAAGACTTTGCGGAGTTTGTTCCAGGGCAAGGTTTTGAGACCCAAATGGTACGTACGCTGTTTCTCTAGAGAGCTGTCTAGCCTAACTTATCCAGGTTGATCCAAACGCATCTGCACAAACACTTGGTTTTGACCCCTTCAGTACACAAAGCCTTACCCAGTCTCTAGCCGGAACCACTCACCAAGCGCCCCCCATCAATCCGTATGCCCAGGACCCGTCCGGGCTCCAAGGAGCATCGTACTTTCAGAATGCCAATGCATTCCAAACCTCACCTGCATACCATTTATATTGGCCTGTAGGACCACAGCCTACGAATCTACTTGGCTATCAACGCACGGCGCACGACTTCTTCATTCCGGATGCACTTCGTGAGGAGCTGCAGAAGAAGTCGGAGGTAGCTCGCCAGATTCTTACCAATTCGTCACTGCCTGCCATCGAACAATATCATTCTCTAGTGTGCTTGGACACTGCACATAATAAGAATCAAACTCTATTTGGATATCCAAGCTGGGTCTACAAGGCTGCATCTAGCAAAGATGGTAATTCGTACACTCTTCGACGCCTGGAGAATTTCCGACTTACCAATGAGAACGCGATCAGGTCGGTGCAAGCTTGGAAGCGAGTGTTCAATGGAAGTGTTGTAACTATTCATGACGCATTCACTACAAGGGCTTTCGGCGACAGTTCGCTCATCTTTGTCACCGACTACCATCCGGGCTCCAAATCCCTGGCCGAAGAGCACTTCAAAACGCAGCCTATAGCGAGTCGCTTCCATGGAGCAAGACAGCCGACTACCAACCACGTCCACGAGCAAGTACTATGGGGGTACCTCGTACAACTTGCCTCAGCTCTGAAGGCCATTCATAGTGTAGGCCTTGCGGCGCGGCTTATCACCCCGTCCAAAGTCCTTCTCACCAGTAAGAACCGCGTTCGTCTGAATGCGTGCGCCATCCTGGACGTTGTGCAATTTGATAACGCCCGACCACTTCCCGAGCTCCAAGCCGACGATCTGATGCAGCTCGGACGTCTTATTCTTTGTATCGCAAACAGTAGCTCAACTGCACACCTGAACATGCAAAAGTCTATGGAGCACATTACCCGCAATTACACAACGCGTCTCAAGGAGTGCATTCAGTGGTTGCTCAGTCCTCCACCAACTCCTGGCGCCCCTACATCGCCCACTGGAGGCGTGCCGTTACCGAAAGAGATCGATAGCTTCTTGACTGGAATATGCGATCAATTCTGCTCTGTCTTTGATAGCACGCTCCATGCCGAAGACACACTTTTCAACACGCTGGGTCGTGAATTGGAGTCATCTCGACTTGTCCGGCTCCTTGTCAAGCTCAACTTCATCAATGAGCGGCCCGAGTTGGATGCATCCATACCCATACCCAGCGGAAGCACCACAAACCCATCCGCATCTTGGGCGGAAACCGGCGAACGATACTACTTGAAGCTGTTCCGTGACTACGTATTCCACCAGGTTGACCAGAGCGGACGTCCAGTTATGAACTTGGCGCATGTACTCGACTGCCTGAACAAACTTGATGCCGGTAGTGAGGAGAAGATAGCTTTGATCAGTCGAGATGAACAAAATGTACTGGTTGTTAGCTACCGCGAACTGAAGCGAGGAGTGGAATCAGCTTTCCAGGACCTGATCAAAGCAGGACGAGGTGGTACCCGATAAGAGTGTACATGCTCGTCGAAATAGATACGGCATAGAGAGGGCTTTGGCTGTTATATTGATACAAGTCGGGTCCCGGTAGCGCTGTTTGTGCACGGTAAGACTGTGCAACGCTTGGATATTTTTATTTGCATTGATTTACCAGGGGAGTGGAGACAGAGGAAGCAACAATGACGGGGCAATGTGGGAAATATTGGGCAGTAAATTATGAATAACCCTCCAATTGAAAACACACTTTACACTTCATCTATATCCAAGTTCCTTGTTGAGTGGAAATACCTAACGTCTATGCAAAAACCGACAACCTTCGTTCAGAACTCAACAGTGTTTTGATATATTCACCACTCCATCTGTTCCTAGGTAAAACCTTTGGCAGGCTACATAAGTATGTCGGTCCATTGGTAGTGTTAGTCAGGAAAACATCGCATGATATGGGGTGAGAGGGCACGAGGTCAGACCCTTCAACGTCATACTAAGCCAATGGACTTCGACCATTCCATACATATAAGGAACTGATACTCCTGAAGGCCTTCAAAAGATCTTCAATCATGACAACAATACGACCTTTTTCAACATGCATGAGGAGCTCGATGCTCCAATCGGGGTTGCGTCGCTTGCATTCGCCGTCGACCTGTCCGATTGGGGTAAAGACAACAAGTGCCCCTCGATTTTTCGGGTGCCCCACATCGCGACCATCAAGATTATTATCGACTACAACTACCTCCCCGTCCCCAGCTCTGTTACTCCTTTCACATCAATCACAACGACGCACACACACAATGGCTGCCAAAGGAAACCTCGAACTTCTCCTCCTTGAGAACCCTCTGCTGGACATCCAGGGTGTCGGGTAAGTCAATTCAATCGCCCTCCCTCCTCAAATTCCTGAAGACGTAAGATGTGGGGTGAATTGCAACTGACTAGAGCTCTATAGTGATGAGAAGCTCCTCGAGAAGTACGGCCTGAAGGCCAACGACGCCATCCTCGCCGAGGAGAAGCATCTCGGCATCTTCGAGGACCTCATCCAGAACTACGACGCAAAGCTCATCGCTGGAGGAGCCGCCCAGAACACCGCCCGCGGTGCTCAGTACATCCTCGCCCCCAACTCCACCGTCTACCTTGGATGCATCGGCAAGGACAAGTACGGACAGACCCTCGAGGACATCTGCGCTAAGGCAGGCGTCCGCACCGAGTACCGCTACGACGAGAAGACCCCGACCGGCCGCTGCGGTGTCGTCATCACCGGCCACAACAGGAGCTTGTGCACCGACCTCGCGGCCGCCAACCTCTACAACATCGACCACTTGAAGCAGCCCGAGATCTGGAAGCTCGTCGAGAACGCCAAGTTCTTCTACGTCGGCGGATTCCACTTGACCGTCTGCGTGCCCGCCATCCTCGCCCTCGCCGAGGAGGCCGCCGCTAAGAACAAGCCCTTCATCCTCAACCTCTCCGCACCCTTCATCCCTCAATTCTTCAAGGACCCTCTCGACCAGGTCCTCCCCTACGTCGACATCCTCATCGCCAACGAGACCGAAGCGGCCGCATACGCCGAGTCCCACGGCCTCGCCACCAAGGATGTCAAGGAGATCGCCAAATCGATCGCCAGCCTCCCTAAGAAGAACACCCAGGCTCCCCGCACCGTCATCTTCACCCAGGGTACCGACCCCACCATCGCCGTCGTCGCCGGCAAGGACGGCGCCGAGCCAACCGTCAAGGAGCAGGCCGTCCACGCCATCGACGCCTCCAAGATCAACGACACCAACGGTGCGGGCGACGCCTTCGCAGGCGGTTTCGTCGCCGGTATCGTCCAGGGCAAGAGCCTCGAGACTGCTATCGATATGGGACAGTGGCTTGCTAGGCTTAGCATCCAGGAGTTGGGTCCTTCGTACGTTCAATCCCTTCCCTCAATCCCATCCCCATATTCATCATTTCGTTCACGGCTAACTGAAAGTAAACAGGTACCCCCAACCCGTCCAGACCTACTCCCCCAGCAACTAAATACCCAATCCCTGAATGAAAAGGGGCAGAAAAGTTTTAACAAAAGAGAGCGGAAACGCTCGTTTCGTATTTTCAACAATCTACGATGATGACGGGAGAGCCGTGGAGAGGACTGGCCTGGACTGGACAGCCCTAGGATCTCACGTTCAGGCATAGGGGAGAAAATGGGTGTTTCTGGCGCTTTTTTCTTTGGGTGGATGGCATGGAATAAAGGAGTGCCCATGTTTCAACAATTACTGGCAATCTCCCTCTTAAGAGGGCGAGGATGATTATATCACGACGACGACGGACTTCGGAAGGAAGTATTCAACAAGCGAGGGATAGAGAAATGCAAATGACTGAATAAAGGCTTGAATAAAGTACCTAGATATCAAAGCAAAAAACGATGAATTGATACTTCGTGACATGCCATGCTATGCTACGCTGTGCTATGCTTTCCTTTTATTTCGTTGTCATATCGTCGTGATATCGTCGTGATATCGTTGTCTTTTCTAAATCCTCAAAACGTGACTTCATGTTCATACGACTGACCGACCCAGCAGATCAGATTTCTATGCAGTGCCCCTTCCTCTCCCCGTGCCCGTGCCCCTCCCCCTCCCCCTCGCAGTCCGCACGGCATGCGGCACGAACTGCAAGGAAGACATACTGGACGTGAGGCCATCCATTGGGTCCGCAGTATCGTCGTCCTTCTTCACCGGCTTCGCGGGCACAGCTTTCAAGGCTTCGGGTGACTTGGCGACCGGTTTCGACACGCCTCTCCCGCGGCCTCTCCCCCGGCCGAACTGGGATTGCCGTGGGGGATGCGTGAACCCACCTCTACCATGCAGTCTGACAGGCGCGCGGGGCGAAGTAGGCGGAGACAAGGGCGACGACGACGCATCCGAGGAACCATCAGCCTCCTCGTCCTCGTCATGGCTACCAATAGTACTAATCTCCATATCGTCCCTCGCCGTACTCGCGGACGACGTCATTGTGCTCGACCTCCTCCTGTGCCCATTCCCCTCCTTCGACGGCCTCAACAGACTCCACCGCCTATCAATCCCGTCCTTCACGACGAAGAAGTCGTAGTTCTTCGGGAAGCCGTGCTTGTCGATACAATGGAGTCTTCGCTTCGCGGGTGTCGAGCACAGACGGTCGCACTCGGGGACTAGGCATGCGTACACTTTGTCGCCCCGATCCTTCCGCGCCGCGGTGATGGGGTCGTGGTGTTCGGTTATGTGGAGGTCGAGGAAGTGGGGGGTAGGGTGGTTGGTGTGGCAGGTCGAGCAGCGGTTCGTGTGGGTTTGGTGGTAGTGCGTTTCGTAGGCGGAGTAAGAGGGGAAGGTTAGGGGCGGGTGAGGCGGGAGTGTGCATTTCATTGCTGTGGAGTTTGTCGTTGCTGTTGTTGCGTTTGAGGAATTGGTGGTGAGGTGCACGATCTTGACGTCGGGGGTTGGTTCGCGGGAGTGGGGGGAGTCTGGAGAGTCTGAGGGTGCGAAGGAGGCTGAGCGTGAGCGCTTGTGTCCCATTGTGATGTTTTATATATCTGTTTTTCTCTTCTCGTGGTTGTGGTGGGAAAATATAGGTGTAGCGGTGAGATGAAAGAGAAGCAGTAGTACCTGTGAACTTGGGTAGAGTGCTTCTTCTGGAGCTGTGCAACGGTTGAACTCTGAGATTATTACGATTGTTGAGGTATTCGGAGGGAATTCGTTTGTGTCCAATCTGGATCCTGTCTCATAATGGTGTTTGTCGTATGTCTTCGATCATGATGTTGTTCAAGTTGATTGTTCACTAGGTGGTCGTTAGTTGGTGAGTGATGAAGTGTCGAAGCTCTACCAATTTGGGAAATGTAGGGTCCAACGTCGTGCTAATACCCAAAGCGGTAAGGACCAAATAAACTTCCCTTCCCACGGATCTTTCCTTTCTCCACCCGCGAGTCCAACCGTCCATCCACCAGTCCAAGTCCAGTTCACGGTCCACCGTTAGGCTTTCCTCTGTCTCTCTCAAGACTCACATCACTTCTTCCCCACCAACAACCAAATCCACTTTCACACCACCCGCCGAGCAAGCCGCTCGCTCACATACAAACCGCCGTAAGACGACGTCGTCTTGCGTGCTGTTTGCTTACCCGCAATCGCCGCTCCCGCTCCTCCTCCCCCCCTCCGTCTACAATCCTGCTTGTCCTCTTCCCAGGGCATAAATCAACATCCATGGATCACACGAGCCACTGCGCCCTACCATTGCCCTGTGCCTTCGTCTGACCTCCCGGCCGACCGTGGGGTCACACCTATGAAATACAGAGAGCCATAAGCCCATAATATCAGAGGCATGGCCACCGACATGAACCAACTCGCTGCGTACGATGCCTTCCTCCTCGGCCGATAAGGGAAATGACATGATCCGCTAACTATGCGCGCAGGCGGGCGCAGGCGATAGAGCGCACCATCTCTTCGCTTGCCGACCGTAAAGCTTCCGGCACTCAATTCGCAACTGCATTACAGCAGTAAGACCTCATGCCGCTGTCGGCACTTGCTCCGCAATCTCAGTAAACCGGAACTAACAGTGTCGTGCCAGGTACCGCGACCTCTGCGAACTGATCCTATATGCCGATTTCGAATACGCCTCTGCCAATGGCATCGAAACCCAATTGTGGAATGCACACATTACCGCCAATACTGCTTTTCGGAGCCAGCTCAAATCTGTGCGTCGTACACAACCGTCGCATATCTTTTGCGGATATCTAATAATTTTTGGTGATACAGGCCCGGCGCGACGCCAAAGAACGCCCCGTCGAGTTCAGGAAACTGAAGAAGGACTACCTGGGCTTCATCAAGACTAGTCAGCGATTCTACCGCCAGCATATATTGAAACTAGACGCCCAGTCCGGCGGAATCCAGGAATTGCGCAAGGTTGCGGAGAAATGGAAGGAAGATGGTGCGTAATATGATGCCGGGATAGGTACCGTTGCTCATCGTTCTCTAGCTTCCAAGATTGCCTCCCTCAAACGTATCCCGACATCGCTGCGGGCCAAGGTCTTCCAATCATGCCACCAGACGCTCATTCAGCTCGGTGACCTCTCCCGTTACCGCGCCATGGAACTGGACGACAAGGAACGCAATTGGGGTCCAGCTAAAGGATATTATGATCTGGCCGCAGAGATTGACCCGGACAATGGGCAATCATACAACCAACTCGCCGTCATGGCGCGCGAAGACAACGACTATTTTCGACTTATATATTATCTCTACCGATCGCTTGCATGCAAGACACCACATCCTCACGCGAAGAAGAATCTCGAGCTTGGATTTAAGAAGATTCTCGCCGCATGGTCCAAAGGAGAATCCATCAGCCCTAAATCACAAGATGCGAACATGGCCGGTGGAGCGTTGGTCCTGTGGTTCTGCAGATTGCATAGCAGATGCTACAAAGGGGAGGAATTCGCCCTCCATGACGAATTAGAAAGCGAGGTGCTTAGTAAATTGGCTATTGACCTCAAGGAACGACCATTGGACCCTATATTGCAGAAGATTATCCTTACAAATATTGCCGCCGAATATTTTACCACCGTACAGATGCAGGGTACGTGACTCGTTGGATGATTTTTGGATACCTCTAACGTTCTATAGGTTCGAGCTCGCTCGATAATGTTGTGCAGACCTATTTCTTTTTCTTACGTCTTAATGTGAAGACGTTCTTCACACTTCTACAAATATTACAACCAGAACTAGAGCGACTTTCGGAAGGAGAGGATGTGACTCAAAACGGCGACCGTACACCCCAGCTATCCGACAAGGTCACCGCCGTGGCACGCCGAGTACTCCCTGGTCTCCGTCTATATAGCACTTGGTTTACCGCCTACTGGCACATTTTAGATGCGA
The DNA here is from genome assembly GCA_022813625.1 of Aaosphaeria pasadenensis. Taxonomy (NCBI): domain Eukaryota; kingdom Fungi; phylum Ascomycota; class Dothideomycetes; order Pleosporales; genus Aaosphaeria; species Aaosphaeria pasadenensis. The sequence goes on from JAKLMB010000033.1 coordinate 196,166, forward strand.
AGATCGCCGAAGCTAACACTCTCTCCCCTGTGGAAGTTCAAGAGTTGTGGAAGGCTTACGCAGCCACGCTTACACTTCTTGCATCCAGTTTCCCCGTTGGCGAACTTCCTACGGATGACTACTTGCTTGAAGAGGACGTTGAGACGATTGGATTCCAGCCGTTGGTGTCTCGCAATGCGAAACGTTGGTTCAATGAGGATGGACTCAAGAGAAAAGTAACGGACAAGGAACGGAGCCACCCCAACATTGAGATGTTGATGCGCGTTCGGGATCTACTGGTCGATGGTCTCGAGCTGACCCAGGACGAGAAGGTGCCGCTAGATTTGGATGGTTTCCGTTTCATCTATCGCGAAGCTGGCCTGCCATCCGAGCTACTGGCTAGCCCCAACAATCGTGCTGATGGCTCTCCAGTCCTCCCTGCTGAGCCAATGGAGATTCCACTATTCCCGCAGGAGGGTCCGGCCGAGGAGAGCCACAAGGCCCCAAGTGTTGCGGCGGCTTCCGAGTCTGCCTCCACCACTGTTGCGAAGGATGCTGTCATGAATCGAATGGTAGATGACCTGCTTGGCCCAGACGACGGTTTAGATCCTCTCCCTGAGGAAGACGAGAATATGCCTCCAACTCCACCAGAGCAGACCTTCGAGGACACTGCAAAGATCACGAGTACTACGTATGGCCTTGGATCTATCACCATCAGCGACCTGGTCAGCTCAGTGCAGAACTATAAGCCGACTGCCACCTCTCCTGCTCTCGGAACCCCTTTGGCTGCTATGCCAATGAACAGAGTTGCTTCGTCCTCGTCGTTCCGTCAGCCAGCGGCCTTGCCATCTTTACCGGACGGCAGGAACAATGGATCATCTATATGGAACCGAAACGGACCGGCGTCTCCATTACTTGGGCACGAGCTAATGGCACATGGCTCGCCGATGAACGGAACGATGGCGCACTCACCTGGGCATGCCCGTGGCGATTCAGAGAATTCTAATGATTGGAATGGACTGCCTATTGCCGGTACTCCTGCTCATCGTCTTTCTGGTGGGCTTGGGAGCGGTGCTGCATGGGGTAATCCCTCGTCGTCACCCTATGGTCCTGTTTACGGCAACAGCAACCTCAATGTGAATGGATACAACCAGTACCCGCAAGCAACTTATACCGACATCAACATGGGCAGCCCATCCCTCTTTGGCAAGTACAGCAGCTGGAACCCGGACTTGGGGCAGAGCTCTTACTATCGTACTCCTCCCAATGGGCAAGGTGGTTGATCCTTCTGTCGATCAGCCGTTAAAGGCTGTGACAAGTATCTTTGATTTCCCGGTCATTGACAAATAAATCCGATATGTTCTACTTGGCAATTCTGCCTCCCAATCATGCAACCCGTACATTCGACTTGACGGTCGCATTTACCGTGCATGATGGAGCTGGTATGGTCAGCCAAGAGCCGTCTCTGTCGTCAACGCACTATAGTTGTCCACATCTAGGACATACTCTGTGCGTCGTTGATGTGGCTTTACAAGGATGTGGGAAGATGGGAAGGTATTTCAGCCGTCTTACTGTTGGCCACTTATCTGCTCTGCGGTTTGCTCTTATACGTCACCATTGGACCTGAGGGTTCTATCATCTCTCCGAGAAGAAGAATACCAATGTCTGAGTATATGATTGATTAGGCGAAGAGAAGGACAGCAGACTACCACCAAGCGGCAGTCTCTATCCACCTTATTGCATCCCGATCAACCTTTCAACCCCAAGTGTCCAATCAAGGATGCCAGTGCGTTTGGCCCCATAGTCAAGGGAACTTTAGTGCCTCTAGTGATGATGCAAAATGGAGAGCGTGGAGGAGTGTGCGTTTTAGATTGCTTTTCTCATTTCTAATATCTTATCTGTCTTTCATTATTATAGTTACAATGGACCCTCTTTTCATAATCCGACCGATTCCCACGAGTGAACTTCGTCTATTTCTCCGTAGTAACACCCATCATGTATTACGTATCCTATGACACTAACCCACGCAACGCTTTCGTGTATATTGAAGCTGTTCACGTTTTAATGGTTTCCATTGTAGTCAGAATTGCTCTCTGCGTCATAGTAGTTACTAGGAACCCCATGCACGCAGCCTAGAGAAACCCATGTCCGAGGCTCGTGAAACTCAACCAAAACATCCTTGTAATTCTTTCTTCCTCAAAACAAAACATACCAGAAAAAGCTCGAATTAAATGAATGCATACCCTTACAACCAATCAATACACTATTCCCGGGAAAACAATACAGCTTGACGCACACACTACTGTCCCATCACACTATGAGAACGACGTATCCCAAGGGATCGATGATGGCGCGCTATATTTATCAATTCATCTTTACCATTCCCGCGGGACCCCCGGACCCCCCGTCCCCTCGTCCCGATTCGGCACGGTGTGTGGCTGTCAGATTGGCGAAACCTTTACGATCCATCCTCCGTCATCCCCCAACGGCGCCGCTGACCGACCAGCCAGGCAGCAGCAGCAGCCACGACCCGCCTAATCGGGACGAGCTGTAGTCGGCGAAGTTCGTAGATGGTGCGGTTGTGTAACTTCGATCTTAATTGATCTGCAAAAGCAAAAAAAAGTTAATTACCCAGCTGCCAGGTAAGGACGAAAGGGAAGCACGTCACGTGCGAATCTGACGTTCATCGAGTATCCCTGTCCATAGGAGGAAGAAGGAAAGAAAGGGCGTCAGGCTTACGCCAATCATCGATCTATCGTCATTGGTTTCTCGACCACAGCGTGTGAAAGGTAAGGTGTAAGCGCATTGTGGCGCTTTCTTGGTAAGGTTAACTCTTTGCGGAGTGTGTGTGCGTCTTACTGCGGCGTGGGCGTGATTCGGTTTTTGGGATTTGACCACGCGGACGACGAGGACGACGAACGATGTTGCGAGGTAAGAGGTAGGATGTTCGTTCGAAGGATGACTGGATGGTGGATGGATGTCTCGTGCGGCGGCGCGTGAACGACATAGCCTTTTTCTGAGGTAAGTTCAGAACGCAGGTGAACTCACATCTAGGGTTCGCATAGCTGCGGCGTGGTTGGGCGTGAGGCTGAGATGGTAGAGAGAGAGGTTGTGTGGCGCAGGAGGGATTATATCGATACTGGGATTACATGTCCTCTATTTGTATACGCGGTACCTGACTGGCTGCTGTGAAAATAAAAAGGATTTCCTATTCCTCACGGAGTACGGATTTCGAGGGCGTGTGGCTTGGAGGTTGGTTGGAGAGGCGTAGGTTTTGTTGGCGGTGACAGGTGTATGGCATGTTTAAGCTTTCTTGTTTTGCTTTTGAGGACGACGGCGATGTGATCATTCTGATCGCAGCCCTTTGCGACCGAGCTTAACCGCAACAGGGCTGTCGAGCATGAAAGCTAACTAGTCTCGATGTTTGAGTTTCGAGTTGCTCCGCCGTAGCATTTTCCTTTTCATCTTGGTGGGTATGGGCGTAGAGGACATGGACATGGATATGCTCGAGCATGTCAAGTCAGGGCCAAACCAGCGCCGCCCCAGTATTCGCATCATTGCCCCGGATGATGCCTAGAGCACTGTAACACCGCGTTTCTATCTCTGGCCCCAGAGGTCAGAGGGACAGTCGGCTACGCTCGGTGGGGTGAAAACGCCCCGAGTTGCTGTAAGAAGTCTTGATGTGAGTGAATGATACATAGGTATGAGGGGATCCCTTGCTATATGAAATCACTTCTTGGTGGTGATTCTCACTTGAAATTTCTCGACCATTGTGCATCCGCCCCTTGTGCAAGTTCTTTTCGGCTACCCAGACTGGTTTATAGGAACTATGATTTTACACTCACCCGTCGTTGGAAACCAGCCCAGTTGGGATTTGGGGTTGCTTGAGTCAAATTGTACTACCACGCTCGAGATGAAGGCCAGCAATGCCCATGATACCCGGTCAGAGGCAATTCGCGATACGCTTTTGCTGTCGCTCAAGGGGCAGATGATTCGAATTCCGAATCTGAAGCCACTGTTTCGTCACTGGCCTACCCAGACGAGTCCCCATGTTGATCGACTACGAGGAGACGTGAAGGACTGGCTCAATGAGTGAGAGATTGTCGCCGTCGTATTGGTTTGTGCACATTGCTAATTGTTCGTTAGTATTCTACCTCCAAGCAAGATTCTCAAGGCGTTGCAGGCGTCGGATTTTGGGCTTTTTGGCGCGACGTGGTGGCCCTTCGCCGACTTTGAGCAATTGAAGATCGTGACGTTCTTTGCCATCTGGCTCTTCATCTGGGACGATGGTAAGCTCTTTCCAAAGCATCATATTATCTTGACGGGATGCTGATACAATTCACAGAGATCGACCACAGCGATGGCGCAATGTGGGACGACCACCACGCCGCGCAACTATACCGCGAAGAGACCCTCGCATATATCCGCTTCTCCCTGGGCCTCTCCAACCTGAACCCAGGGCCCTCGAACGAGATCATTCTAACATTCGACACCATAGGTTCCGCCGTCCGCAAGGCCTACTCGCCCGAGAAATGCCACATGTTCTACGAGGAACTCCGCTTCTACATCGAAAACACCAAGCACGAAGAAGCATTCCGCATCGCGGGCGCCATCCCCACCATCGAGGAGTACTGGCGGTACCGCCTCGGCAGCAGTGCCGTCTACTCGTGCCTCGCGCTCAATGAGTTCAGCTGGAGCGGCATGGACCTCTCCGTCGAGTTCTACTCCGACGAGGACGTCCGGACGATGTTCCGCTACACGAATGTCCTCGTCGTGGCGGTCAACGACTTGCTCTCGGTCAAGAAGGAAATTGTATGTCTCTTCTCGTTTTCCCCTTCACCGTGATCGATCTATTTGTACTAACCAATTGGTTCTGTAGAAGCGAAACGCAATTGACAGCCTAATTCCAATCCTAGTGTCACAGTTCGGCGACAGCGGCGCCGGCAGCTGCGGCGACGACATTCAGATCGCCGTCGATGAAGTAGTGACCATCATCGACGAATCAATCAAGAACATGGACCATGTCGCCGAGTCCCTGGCCTCCAAGTACGAGCACGCGGACGAGGAGACGAGGGTTCAGGTGCGGAGGTTTGTAGATGGCTGTAAGGCTTACACTACCGGGAACCTGACTTGGAGTCTCGAGACGGATAGATATGGTGTCAAGAACTCGAGGGTCGGGGAAGAGGTCGTCATTGTGCTTTGAGAGGCATAGATGAATAGAGAGATAAGGACTAATGATTGCTGGAGACGGTTTTCTTTCTATTTGGGAACACACTGGGTCTTTTTATAGCAGGGCTTGAGATACCATTAGACGGTGTGATTATTGAAGAACGAAGTAATTAATACAGTACAGTACATATCTGTTCCAAAAATTCTCAGCTTCATGACCTCGATAATACTGAAGCAACTTTTTACTACCTCCTCATCAATGCAAGGATAAAATTGGTATGTTTTGCCATGCAGTTGGGAACTACATTTCTCCAGTCGTAATAGAGCTTGGTCATTTGACACAACGTTTGCAACGAGAACCAGAATATCGAGTGTTTGTCTGTTGATCTTTGCTTTATCTATCGGCCGGATTGGTGGTCAAGACAATAGTGAGGTTGTAACGTGACTACGCCGGATTTGGACTAGTGCTGTATGTACCTAAGTACCTAAATATCTTGAATGCGTCCTCTCCATAGTTAGACCATAATTTCTACGCGACATCACAATGGCTCCCCATGACCCCCTCGATGACGACCTTGATGGAGAGGAAGCATACCACGAATCATCCGATGAGGACTTCGATCCCGTAGCAATACCCGCCGACGAATCGTCCGCCTCCTCAGACGAAGAAGAAGCCAATGCCAAACCAGCTGCGCGTAAAGGCAAGCGGAAAGCGCCCGCGGACGATGATCTAGACTCCGGCGATGAAGTCACCATACAAGCTGCTGCGCGGAAGCGGAAGTCAAAGAAGCAAAAGGGCGGGAAAAAGAACGTCGACGATGACGAGCTCATATTATCAGAGGATGAAGGCGGCGATGGAGGGTTGATCAAGACAAGGGCACAGAGACGGGACGAGCAGAAGGAGCGGAGGCCATTGGCACGAACGGATGGGGCTACCGTTGATGTCGATGCCTTGTGGGCGCAGATGTCGGCCGCACCTTTACAACCAATACACCCAGCTTCCGTGTCGAAAGATCAGGAAACACAAGCACAAGGTGCAAATAAGGATGCAGAAGCACAAGCACAGGATGAGACGGACCTCGTATCTATCAAGAAAGTGTACAACTTCGCAGGCCAGGACACCACAGAGGAGAAGCAGGTACCTCGCTCGTTGCTAGACAAACATCTGGCGGATGGGTGGAAAACCGTGGAAACTGGTGCGGTAGGGAGCGACGCCGAGAAGAAGAGTGAGAAAGATGCGGAGTCTAAAATCAGACGCCCACTCCGTCGCCCATCGCGTTTCGACGCCAACCCACTCGGTTACGTTCGCGCACTCCCAGCTGAGCATCAACTCGGATGGCCGCGGAGAGGTCGCATAACGCCTACAGCTGCTCCTGGCTCGGACAATCCCAACATGGCCGAAGCAACAAAAGCGATTCGACCAGAGAGAGCACAGAAACTCAATGTGGTCGACAAATCCAGACTGGATTGGACGGGATTCGTCAACAAGGAGGGTATTGCAGAGGAGTTGGACGTCCACGGGAAGACGAAGGAAGCCTACTTGGGCCGTATGGAGTTCTTAGCTGGTGTTGACGCAAGGCGGGAGGAAGAGCGCCGGCGGATGAAGACGGCTACCACCACGTGAGCCGGATGTAAACGATTCTATTTTATTTATATAACAATGATACCCCGACTTCGATTGATTCCGATCATGCAATTCAACACACCTTTTTGCCCTCATGGAATTGACTAACCAACATGGGATATATCGCTTTTGTGCCATTGGAAGAACGAGAGCCATGCCAACAAGAACTCCAATCGAAACATGAGCTGATCAAGGCGGTTCCTCGGTGTAAATGGAATACATTGCATTGCAGGCGCCAGGTGGCGGAGAGGTTCGAACCACTCCATTCTCAACAAGATTTGGTCGGGGCCGGAAATATCTCTCGTACAGCGAAGTTTGGCTGACCGGGAAGGCATTCCTTCTTTGCACCATGTAGCGCTTGACCAACGTCTAGACGACTCCAACCATAGCACCAAGTAGTCCGTACAAAAGGCAAGGGTTTCAGATCGCACAACATCACACTTGGAAGGGCTGCGTTCAAACTCCGTGTACCGATCGGCGGTTGGACGGAGAATTACTACCACGTTGTTCATAGGCCGCGGATGCTGGGCTATAGAATCGATGCGTTGACGAAGTTGCAAGTCTACTCCCGATCACAGTTGACATGTTTCGTGAGTCGTGAGACTCGTGACCCCGCGTGGGGTCCATCACAAGGCGACAGAAAATTGGACCGAGTGTACGAAGACTTGCTTCATTTGAACAGCAAGGGTCTCAATCACTACGGGAAGGTTTCACGTTCATCAAAACTACCCAGGCGCCACTCAGGGGCCACTTGGACCGCGATCAAATCATAGCCGACGTCACCCTGCAGAGCGGGACTGCCCGTCCATCAATAGCATTCAGAACTGGTTGCAAACCAATAATGGACTGCATCGATACGACAGAGAATAAATATCTAGCCTCACGCTAGTGAGTTGGATATTCCCCATGGAGCAAAAAGCAAGCGAAGCACTTTCGGCTGGAGAGTCCCGGATCAAGGGCATTCGGGTTTCGACAGAGGAAATAGATAATACACAACACAACCCCAGCCCCATCATCCCTGGTAAGATTAAACGATCCAACTAGGAAACGTTTTGACTTGTTCAAGTTTAACCTTTCGTGGCCAAGCACCGTATGATCCTTTGTGGTACGTTTACGGACTTAATTACAGGTGTTTGCACAACCCTGATACAGTTAAGGTTGGACCAAGTTGCGAAGCTAGTTGCCGCCGTCCAGGTCTGATTGTTGATCGGACTTCGATATACATATTGCTACAGGTAGCACCGCTCGCGGGTCCGAAACTTACCTCGATTTCCTACCTTCTTCTCCATATCGTGATGTGATTAGCGCGTACGCATTCTACTTCTACTATTAACACCATAATCGTTCTCTCGCGCCGTTGCGAGCCAATCTTATTCAAGATGAGACCTTTCTCTGCGAAATCGACATCCCTTATTCTCCCTTTCCTTTCGCTCATCACCCTCTCGGCGACTCCAGTTGCCGCGAAATCTACCAGCATCTTCATTGACCAGATCCCACTATATTCTCGGCTGGCATCATGCGCAGAAGACAGAGTCAGTGCGATCATCCGCGCCCAGTTTTCAGGATGCGGCGATAACATGCAATTGACTTCGTTCTCTTGCTTCTGCATCGACTCGAGCACAGAATTCAACTCCATTCTGTCGACAGCCGTGGAGGAGCAATGCGCCCTCACACGAACAGGCGGACTGGCGACAATCACCAAAGGAAGCCCTGAGCCCGAGGTCACTAAGGTGCAGGAGCTGTTCGCGAGCTACTGCTCTAAGACCACCCTGTTGACTGATTGTACGTTTGTTTCGCAATTCCTGTAAATCATCAGTTCTAATAGATCATAGTAACGTCAACCAACACGGCAGCAGCAACTGGAACACAAGGTCCTCAGACAGCCACCGCGCCGTCCCTCTCAACCGCCACTTCAACTTCGACAAACTCAGCAGAAGAATCCGGCTCTTCTAACAAAACGCCCATTGCCGCCATCGTCGTCCCATGTGTTATTGTACCCCTTGCACTAATTGCAGCCGGCGCATTCTTCTTCGTCCGCCGACGTCGTAACCATACGAAACCTATAGAATTGGCGGATTCCAGCGCCACGTACCCGCACAGATACAGCGCACCAAAGGAGCTTGTCGGAGACCAGAAGAAACACGAGATGGGCATAGGCGAGGACGCGTATGCACACGAGTTGGGTCCCGCGGTTCAGCCTGTGGAACTCCAGGGAGGGTCGCCGGCCGATTGGAAGCGGAAAGAGACCTCGACCTGAGTACGGAGAGCCTGACCAAGCAATAATTCCGCTAGAGATTCCGGTGGATTGGAAGAAAGGATTCAACTAAGAACGGCTGACACGTGGTTGTGTCGAGGATGGATGGTTTCGATTGAAATTGGCAGTTCGTGTTGGATGTCAGCCAGCTGTTACGGCCGAGCACCTCGTCGATGAAGAAAACACCTAGAGCCTCGCAATCTCTTTCTTCGATTCTTATTACTTACAGACCATTTGGAGCGTAGAGCTACTGCATCAGCCTGCCCCTGTGCTTGCTGTCCGAATTATCCTCTGAGATGGGCACGCGCGGCCGCGATACTTTCTTTCGACTGATACATGATTTCCTTTTCCAATTGGCCTTTTGCTACGACAAACAAGAGCCAACATTTCCAAAAGCCATTTCAATCCACTATCCAGTTGATCATATCATGAGATACCTATACCATCCCAAGATAACTTGGTCCAAACCATGTCGCGCTACACATGTACTATGTCGATCTACCTACCAAGATGGGAATATCTATTGCGGCAACCTGGAAGGAGCGGATGGGCATGTATGGGGCCCAGCGGGTGCTTTTTCTCTAAACTGTACGAAGATGATCGGACCATTACCCTGAGATACCACCTTGCCGAGTTGTAATCTTGAGAACAATCAATCCTAATATTGAGGCATTGGAATGCGGCGTGACTGAACGTAATGACTTTGATCCTGCACTTCGTGCTACCATACGCCTTGCATCTGCACGATGCTTACCTTCCTTCCAGCTCAGCATGGCCGCCAACTGCCTTCCTATGTGCTTGCCACCACTACACCAGGCATTTCTACCAACCCTTCCGTTCCACCCATCCAACAACCAACACTTCACTACAACTTTCTTACAATCTCATCAAGCTTCCCATATTCATTCGCTCACAGAACTCTGTCTACACACATCATCAAAGCACTAGAAGTATTCTTACCAGTGCTAACTACCTCCCCACCATCACCATGTCTTACACTGCCTCTGGTGAGGTTCCTTTCGACGGCCACACGGATGTAGACCAAGCCCCCAGCCAGCCAGCCCATCCTCTGTCGCACACCGAAGACTCGAGTTCACCGCAGTTAACTCGGGCATCCGATTACATCCCTGTCTGGCGCAGACGATGCCTAGAGTACCAAGCAGAACAGCAGCAATATCTCAATTGTTCAGACGAAGCGAAGCAATCGGGCACACATTTGTCCCCACAGATTGGACCTAGGAGCAATCATGAGAATATGCAACCATCTCAGAGCGAGCGGAATCAAGGGAAGATTCCGGCCAAGAATGGAGAAAACACGAGTCCACAAGCGCAGCTTCCTCAAGCGCAACAACCTTTGACCGCTAACGCTCTGCGATCCAGTCAAGTCGAGGACTATGGGCGCGGTCGGCCTCACTATCGTGGACGAAGACATCACATGAAGCCAGGCGGAGATAGCACGCCAGGTCGGGAATCCCCTAACAACAAGCCTTCCGTCATGAACAATCTAAGAGGGAAATTTAAAGCTATTGTGACGCATAGCCGTTCGAACTCAAGAGCACCCTTGGAGCGGAGCTTAGGATACCAGCTCTATCTCGAGGCCAAGAAGCGCGGTGAACCGAGTTCCTATAAACATTTTCGACAGCAATTACCCAAGGAATGGGCAGACTGGGACGAACGCCGATTGCTAGAGCAATATGCAAACTCGTTGGGCTGGCCCTATACACCTGGTAAAGCGCTGTGAGCCCAACTAGACCCGGTATTTCTCTGACTTGACATAGGAGTCTCCCTGCAGGATGATTCATTCACGGACCTTTTCCTCGTCACGAGCTCTCACCATGTTGCGCGGATGGTACAAGGGTTCTTCGAGGCGTGCGACATGCTGACTGCACCTGAAGACTATTCATCCTTACGAACTATGCACTTACTGGGGACAATCATCCGATTCGAAATGATGAGATCGATGCAATTCGCCATTCCGACTTTGTCGCATATTTGCCGTACAGCGAAGGTGAACTCATACAAAGTCGATGCGCAGCAACGGCAGTGGTGGAAGGCAGAGGCAAGCTTAGGCTTTGCACCGGGCATGGGACCAGTGGTTGCTCAACTCGATTTCGAAAAAGAGAAGTTTAAGAATACGGCCAGGCGTATAAGGGAGTTGTTGTCTAGTATCGGTTGTGGCTGGGTGCAAGGGTATCCAGACAACCCTCATGGACTGGCAGAACCACCGTCGGATTCTTTTCGTCCCCCCTTCTCATGATCTTTCATTCCCAACATCGCCCATTACTGGTCCCCAAAGCGGTTTGGGGATAATCGGAATGGTGCATGACTGGATCTGTTGGGTAGGGTTAGGTACCTAGTTGTATATAACTAGATTGAGAGAGAACGATGGGTTTTCTCATGCCTCGACCGCATCGCAGTGGCAAATACTACCTGCTACTGTATGCTCGTACTTACTCGTATGTATTGTTCCTTTCATAATTGGTACATAGCGGTCGTTCTGGATGGTCGGACGGTGGACGTCGAGTCGCAGTGGCTTATGGGCTAAATCCCGTTGACTTTCCTAATCGGGATTGGTGTACGCCCATATACGGTTACGCTTTGGGTAATGGAAATTTTCCTGCAAATCCGAGTTTTCTCGCTCTTTTGTAAGCGCGCCCTACGAGAAAGTACCCTACTTAGACGAATAACTACCGACAATAGCCTGCCTTGCCTCTGTCTCTCCCTCCTTGTCCTTGTCCTTGTCCCTCGGTGACTGTAACTGTGACTCTTGACTGTTAGCATAGCAAGTCCTCGTTCGTCCGTCTATGACTGGGTCCGTCTGGGGTCGAACCATCCTTCATCCCTTCTAGTCTATTTACTCTAAAACCTTTTGCACCTCTCTCCCTCTATTCTTGCCTTCTTGTCATTGCCAAAGTACCCTCTGCTCGTCCCGTGCATAGTTACATACAATACATAGAAAGGCGGTCCAGTTCGTTAGACCAGGTTCTGTGTGACTCTTCCAAAGTCTGACAAGATGGCCGCAGACGAGAGACAGCCCCTCCTTCAGGCTGATGTCACCGAGGTGCAAGAGACTAAGGTCGCAGCCAAACTGCCTGATCAGTGGTCATCGGCGTATAGATGGAGTGTCGTCGCCTTGCTATTCGTGCAGGCATTCACAGTGTAGTTATCCCGTATCACCCTACATGTCTCGTTCTATTCACTGACGCTCAACCAGGACATTCACTTGCATATCCGTGGTTCCAATTGCTGGCCACATCGTTGCAGACCTCAACAATGGCCATAGCGACAAATCTAGCAGCGTCCTCCTCGTCACCATCTGGGAACTTGGCGAGGCAGCAGGCCCTCTCCTGATCGCCCCTCTGTCCGAGATGTATGGACGGTACCCCGTGTTCAACGTCGCCAATGTCCTCTTCATCTGCGGCATCGGCCTGAGTGCCTGGTGCCAGAGTGCAAGCCTTTTCATCTTCGCTCGTTTCCTGACCGGATGTGCCGTCGCCTCCAATGTCCTCGGGCCCGCCATCATCGGCGACATCTTCCCGTCCGAGCAGCGTGGAACTGCCATGTCCTACGTGATGCTTGCACCCCTCCTCGGTGGTGCCATCGGCCCTGCCATTGCTGGAACCATCGCCCAAACCACTGGCTGGAGACAGGTCATGTACATGGCGCTCATCCTTGCGATTCTCTGCGAGACGGCGTTCCTGACGCTGTTCCGCGAGACGTACAAGGTGGTGATCGTGAAGAAGAACCACGCGCTGCTCCGTGCCAGCGGCAGCGCAGACGCCGACCAGGACGAAGAAGACGAGACCCTAAAGAAGGCCGTCCACGAGATCGAGGAGTCCGCGCTCTGGGCCTCCATCGTCCGGCCCATGAACGTCCTTGCCAGCTCGTTCGTCCTGCAGATCCTCTCGCTATATGGCGCCCTCGTCTTCGCTTTCTTCTACATCATGTCGACTACTCTCCCGGACATCCTCCAGTCCAAATACAACCTGCCGCCTTCGCTTGTCGGAAGCTCGTTCTTGCTTTTCAGTACGTCCCCCCTTCTTTCTAGCAAAATCCCCCCACACAAAGACTAACATTCCCTCCCAGGCATCGGATCCTGCATCGGCCTCGTCGTCTGCAACACTCTCCTAGACCGCCTCTACAAGCGCGCCGCAACCCCCACGAACCCCAAGCCGGCCCCTGAATCCCGCCTCCCCCTCATGCTCCTCGCCTCCTCCGTCTTCCCAATCTTCGTCGCCCTCTACGGCTGGGCCGCCGAGCTCTCGCTCAAGCTCCCCGTCTTCCTCACCTCCGTTGTCCTCCAGGGTTTCGGCCTCATGCTCATCGAGCTCCCCGTCATGGCCTACGTCGTCGATGCGTTTGGCGTCTACTCCGCGTCCGCCATGACCGCCGTGCTCATCACTCGATGCCTTTTGGGCACGTTCCTACCGCTCGTTACCGCGCCGCTCGTCGCGGCCGTCGGGTACGGATGGGCGTTCATGTTGCTAGCTGCTGCGTGTCTGGTGCTCGCGCCCGTGAGCGGGCTGGTGTGGAGGTACGGCGGGAAGTGGAGGCAGAGGTCGGTTTACACGAGGGATGCTTGATCTCGTTCGCGTAGAGATTCCATAGATATAGAGTATCACGTGTTGTTGCATTTTTCTGCTGGTAGATACCAAGAGCAAGGAAAGGGTTACGTGCATCATCGTCTCTACGACAAAAGCGACACATCGCATTTCACGGCGTTTTTATCTCCCTTTTCTTTGATCATCTGGAAGGGGAGGGGTTATTTATAAAAAATTGGGGAAAGGGAAAAGGAAAAGTTCATTGAACAAGCTTGGTCAAAGTTGTAGCATTGCATAGCATAATGTATAGCTTTCATCGTTGTTTCAAATCAAGATCTAGGGGCATGTTAGTCCTTTGAAGGTAGTTGGCTTTGAATACGATGAGAATGAGATGGATTATTTGCCCAGTTCATTTGTGCAATCTTCTTTTGGGTGAGATGACCATTGGTTGATGGAAGTTGGGAGGGAGCCGGCACTACGCAGTAATTGTCGTATGTCTTCGTTCATCGGTGGATTGTACACAAAGCAAGAGACTAGATTATGTGGGACAAATCAACTTGTAAACAGTCGCCTTCCAGAGGGACATACTTCCAGGTTCACTAACCACGACCCATCAGTATTTCAATAATCCCGTGATATAGCTATGTGCCTTTGTATCTTGGGTAAGGTAACGAGCCCTAGAACTCAGCTCCCATCGTCTAGGTTTATAATACAATTCGTCGACATCCTTTGACATGACGAGAGAAAACCACGGCAGTGACTGGATTTCCTGGGTACAAACCTTTCATTTCCAGCCACCATGAATGAATGAAACTTAGGCTACACATACGATCCCAATCGAAATAACACCCCGCCATCCGATGCCAACATCCTAGACGGATGAATGACACGGTACTAGAAACCCGTGTACCTTGAAATAAGGACACCTACCAGCGTCTTTCCACTCTAATCACACGACCCAACCCCCTCAACCCTCTCCTATACACGCAGACGATAGAAAACACAATATAACACAGCAATACAACCTTCCACTCGTTCACTCCTAAATTTTACATCACGGACAAGAATAATCCAGATAACGCACCAGTAGTAAACAGGCAAGCAAGCAAGTGAACAAGTCTATTCAAAAATGCAAATCGGCATAAGACTAGAAATAAATTGGAAATAGGAATCAAGGAATCAAACTCTCGTCGTCGTCGTCGTGCATTCGTAGCCATCATCTTCATGCGGTCTCAACTCCGCGTAAATCTTCTTCGGGATACTCGACCGCATCTTCGTATTCGTTTTCCTCGTCTTCCTCACCTTCGTCTTCGTCTTCGGTGGACTCGGCCTCTCCAATCTCATCATGTTGATACTCGGCGTCATCATCGTATTCACTTTCGTCATCCAAAGTGATTTCCATGACTACTCCCATCTCTCTACGACCGCGCGCGAACATCTTTCGATCCTTCTTCCGAAGTTTTTCTAATTCCTCGTCAATCCTTGGAAGAACGACATCATGGTAGAAGTCAACCAGTGATGGGTTCTCCTTCTTCGCCTCTTCATAACCTTGAGCAAACTCTACCACCAGTCGTTCCAGGAGCTCCATCAGCTCTGCGTCTTCGTCCAGGATTTCCTGGAGTTCATCTCGCTGGTATCGTGGTGTATGTGAGATCGTGAGATCTAGGATGGTCGCACGCCAAACACGATTGATATCGCAGCAGGTATGCCGTAGCCCGATTTTATCAAAAGTAAACGCCCTGAAGAACTCGGCCACCAGCCAGCCATTATGTTCGCTATCGTGAACGATCTCTTCCAGCACCAACGCGACCCTTTTGTAGTAGTTAGAATAGTCCATGCTCCTCTGCATGTAATTATTATCAGCCATGCCCTTGAACAAGGTGTGGATGAAACGACAGCCCGAAACTCCGCTACAGCTACAAGCACATGAATCTGTAGCTGTATCTAAGAAGAATCGAGGGACTTTGTCCACGTAGCTTAAATCGTCTGGAACAAAGAGTGCTGAGCCTATTGTCCAACCTAAACAGTGAATGACAGCACAGTCGGAATTAGGCCAACATTCATAGAGATCGGCGCCTTTTGAGACAAACCAGGACACTAAATCCATTATTTCTATCCCCACCCAACCCACACAGAGAATGTTGAAAAGCAGTGGCGATATGATTGTAGGATCTTGGAAATCCTTCGATTTTACGTCCTTGAATCCTGCTTCAAAGGCCTTATCAAGTCCATCGATGATATCCTCCATCCGAGGATCGAAATCAACAACCATGTGATATACGCTTCTCTTGCTCGGCCGCAGCGAAGGCTTTGGGTCAATTCCATGTTTGCATAGAGTTTCCCATATCTCGGTAGCCGATGCATCAAGTAGACGATCCTGAGGCAATACTGAAGCTTCTTCTGGAAGATGGTATTCCGCAAGTTCGCATAGCAATTTGCGCTGCGAAACAAGAGCGGATAGCAGCTCCTTGACACAAACTTCGCATTTTTCCCAAATCAATGCGCACTGCCATGCTTCCTCGAGTCCTCCAATACATCGGAGTTCTTCGCTTGTTGCAGTATCCCGTATCTCAAGCCAGAAACGGAGTGTTTCAAGATCATTGGATTCGACAGCCGTTTCTAAAAGGGTGGGATACCGTACACCGGAAGTCCTTGCTGATATACTGACATTGTTTCTCCTTAAAACTTCACAGCCATTTCGCCATCCTAGAGAGGTCGCCAATTCATACATTGTCGTTTCAGAATCGTCAACAACGTCAATTAGACCTTGGTCTTTGTCAATAAGCTCCTGTAGGCTGCTTTCGGATCGAGACAGAATGACGGCTATTATTTCGGGATAATCCACAGTATCACTGTACTGGTACAATGGCACTTTCTCGAACTTGGTAAGGACGCATGTCGGTTCTTTCATAGACAAAACCGCAGGTATTCCACAGTCGAGTAGCTTCACAAGGATGTCATTGGGGGCACGGTCCAAATGATCTACACAGCGTCTTTACTTAATTTAGTATACTGAAAATCAAAAAAGACTGCAATGAGACTCACAGGCCAGCATCATCTTTTTCTAAGGCTTCATCACCCAAAGCCTTGAGCAGATAATCGACCATACCAAGGCAATTGAGAATCCTTTCATCATCATTATCATCCAAATCCAACCATCGACAGAAGTGCTATATCATTGATTAGATTCTGGTACTAGCAATCCAACAGCATGAACGACTAACGTGTAGTAGAGTGTGCCCATTCTCCAATCTATCATAGGGCGATGCCTCTCTCAGTTGGAACAACTTGAAAAGTTCATCGGCCATGATCTTGTAGGTATTTGGACCTAACATGGGCCCATACATGATGTCAGACACTAGCTTGAAGGCGGGTGAGTTCATTGTGACGACTTGATGGCATCTCAAGTTGGATGAAAGCCTGGGACCTTTCATGCTTTGCGAGAAGGATACAGCAATCTGAACTTTACGTTTCAAGATGAGGCTACAAAGGCTCAGTTGCATTCCCAATTCGGTCGTTGCATCTTCGTGAATGGAGTGTAGGCAACCGATGCTATGCTTTCGTGTCAGCGATTTCCAAAGCTCGAAAGGCCATAAGGAATAGCCATGTGAACTTTTCTGGTGTTTGCAGTCGCATGAATGGTATGAGTGAATCGCTCGTGATCCGTTTAAGGAAGCTGCATGGACATGTTTCGTCAAGCTTCTTATCTCTGAAACATCACGCCCAATAGTGCTCATTGAGACCATTGCAGGAGAGCGTGCTTCAATACTTGTGCTCTGAAACAATGTAACGTCAACACATATCCACATGCATTGATTAGATAACTTACAAGCCGATTGACATCAGAAGCTAATGTAACCAGGGTCTCCAATATGCTGGGGATGCCTTCAGCCACTGGAAACACAGACTTCCTAAGGTCCTGTATACTGCTCTCAACTAATAGGAACCCTTCTTTGACGCCCGTATCTTGTATCGCCAACTTTGTGTCGAGGGTTTGGACATTTTCATTGTGTTGATACGCCATCAAGTCCAACCTCTCATGGAGGGCTTTTGTGTTGGAGGTCGATTGCTGAAGCAGCTGTATCTGATTCAGTTGTACCTGTTCTCTATCTCAAAGAGTCAGAGGGGTCTAGTTTCATTTGTTGAAAGGGTCCATCCTTACATTTGCACGGCTGACAATGCTATCTGAAGATTCTGTTGAATGTTGTGCAACATTTCCTTGCAGTGCAATATCTCTGACTGCTTGAATGGGTGTGATAATCGGATTCTGAATTTACGAGCTTGTATAGATAGCTTTGAACCCTCTTCCAGATGGACTGGCCCGATACTTGCTTTGATCTTCTCAATGGCGTTTGCACAAGTCGTGATAGCTGATCGATTTGTCTGCTGTAGGTGCTCATTAGCCTGGGCTTTTCCGACGACAGTATCTAACTTCTCGAGAATATTCTCCAGCTCTTCAACTTGAGTTGAGATCTCGGATCTTCGCGTATCTACATGCTTCACAGAGTCGATATACCACGTAATGCCTCTGCATAGTTGGATACCCAAAGATATTATTCCAACGGCGGTTCCCGCTATTTCTGCCATGGTTCAGGCTTCCGCTTGGAATGAAGTGAGATGTAAGAAAGTTGTTGGAGCAGGATACAATATCCAGACAAGGCTGAGTGTCGCCCAGGCTGATGCGGTTCCCAACGAGCTGACCATTCACGTCACAGTGGCTAGATGCAGGGATGACCAAATACTTCACTCATGTACATAAATGGGAGCCATGTTCAAACTCCGCCCGCGGCCAAACCTTCGTAGTACTGCGCAGACGGGTCCATTCTTATTTCGTACCCACCCCAATGATTGGGCGGATGGAATCTGTATTCGAATTCATATTGAACGACTATGCAAGAAGAAAGAAGCCTTAGGTTACACGACAAAATTTGGTCACGGAGGCCAAGCAGTCAGACAGCAGGAGGTAGTGTAGTCAACACGCCGTTCCAAGGAGGCGCAGGCACGGCGGAGAGAGGAAAGAGAGCGGCAAGGCAGTAACGACGAAGAGATGTTCAGAGGCAGATGTACAACACGGAAGTAGCAAGGGGGGCATTTTCTCAAGATAAGGATTTCCATAAGATTTAGTTCAAGGATCTAGAGTTTGTGTATATTCATGCGATAAAATACAAAATGATTTGAATCCAAATTGCTAAGATTACCAGAATGAAACCAAGCCAGATCTTCTCAACAGATTACAATTTCTGGGCGTGCCATGCGGTATCATCATATACGTGACCAAGGGAAAAGGAAAGGTGGGACAATTTACTTAGTCTCCCACCACTCACCAGACAACCACCTGGTGAAGAAATCGGACGAAGCCTCGGGCTGGTCGTAGGGGACCATGTGGCCACCACCGTGGATCCTGATGAAGGTCAAGTTACCGCTGGACTTGACCTGTCCAATCTTGTCACCCTTGCCGCCGAGGAGGAGATCCTCGGTAGCGGCCTTCTTGTACTCCTTCTGGCCTGGCCACTCGAGAGCCTCAGTCCAGGCCTTGTTGCCAAGCCAGTTGCAGATGTAATCGGCATCACCAGCGTAGATGGCGACGGGGATCTCTTCGAGAATGCCGGGAACGACGCGGTGGTAAGGCTTCATCCAGTCACCCTGGAGGAGGAAGTTACGGTTGATATCGAAGTTGCAGCTATCATAGCCGGAAACCTCGGCTCCGACGGCCTTGATGACTTCCTTCTTGTTAAGGTAGGCAGTGATCCAATCAATCTCGTCGTAGCAGAGGCCATTGCTGCCGCAGGGCTTGCGGACATCGTAGACGTTCTGTCCAGTGCGCTGGTAGGGACCGATCATAGCATTGTTGCAGTAGATCGAGGCAGGGACACAAGACCAGACAGACTCGGAGTTGTAGCAGTTCTCGATGAGAGATGCGCAGCGAGGGTAGGCGTTGTCCATAGATTGGCACTCAGACTCGCCAAGAACGGCTGGCCAGCCTCCCTCACCGCAGGCCATGGGGCGGTAGTACTCGTACTGAGTCAGGCCGTCAGTGAGACCGTTACCGATGAGAACGGACTGGAGGTTGATGTTACGCTTCTTGTGAGAAAGAATCTCGGAAGCGAAAACGGGAATGTAATGTCCAGCATAGGACTCGCCAGCAATGTGGAAGGGTTGCTCGGCATACTCGGGGAACTGCTTGAAGAAGAGGGTCAAGAGGGCATAGATGTCCTTGCCAGCAGCAACAGTGTTGCTAACGGAGCCGCTGCTGTAAGAGTATCCGACGTTGACGGGTTGGTCGAGGAAGATAACGGAGGCGTTGGCGTTCCAGGAGTAGGGGTTGGACTTGACCTTGCCATCCTTGGTGATGGAGGCAGGGCCCAACTCCATGAAGAGACCCAGGAGCGAGGAGCAACCAGGTCCTCCATTGAGCCACAGAACGACGGGATCGTTCTTGGGGTCATTTCGGGACTCGAAGAACCCTAATGGGATGTTAGACGATGTGGCGAATGACGCGTACATTCAGGTACTCACAGTAGAAGAGATGCTTGTCCTCCTCGTCATCGTCAAGATATCCGCTGTACTGCTTGACCTTGTCGACACCAAGGGAGCTGGGGTCAACCTTCTTGACCCTCAAGTTGTAGGTATCGAGCTTTCCGTCGATCTCACGCTCCTTGTCGCCTTGGGCATTCTCAACCCAGACGCTCTGGACATCAGCACCCTTGACGATGTGATCCCACTCGGAGTCGTGCTTGCGGACGTGCGGCTTGGGGGACGAAAAGAATGAAGCCTGGTCGAATGACTCTGGGAACATGAGAGCGACCTCATCCCAGACGCGGCGAGCTTCACCGGTCAGTGACTTGAGGGACTCCTCGAGGTTGTGGAGCGGCTTCGTCCATGAGTCGGTCTTGATGTCCTTGAACTGCTCGGCGATCTGCTCGGGGAGCTTGAGGACCTGCTGCTGAGGAGCAACAGCTGCAGTGGCAGCTCCGAAGAGCAAGGCCGAGGTTGCTACCTTCATGATTGAGGTTGTTGAGCTGTCGGAGCTACCAGAGCTCTGCGATAAGCCGATATTGGGATACCGAGCGGAAGATTGGCGATAGACAGCAAGCCCACAAGTTAATGGAGCTCAACAGATGATCGAGGTTAGGATGGAAGGGGATGAGAGAATGAGATGGAGGAGAGAGGATGTGGAGGATAAGAGAGTATAGATAGAGAGGAGAGGGAGGTTCGGTGTTGAACGGAGGAGGCGGGTTGAGTAGGTAACCACGAGATGGATGACGCACCCAAGCTCGAGCGTATCAGCGCCCGCCCCAGCCCCCATCCACCTTCCCGCAATCGGACTAGTGCCATCAGATGCTCAGAGGTCACGAGGTTTTAGCGTTTCATCGTCGGCCTTGGAAAGTCAACCGATGCCAGGTACAACACGGATATGATGCAGGTACACATACCTACCCGTAGGTATTCATCATGTGAATACTACGAGTTGTCTTCTTTCATTCAGGAGTACAGAACTGTAGATTACGAACTATACTCTGGGCGCTTCTGACGTCGTTTGAGGCAAACTTGGTGCTACTCCTTAATAGGACTAGTTCCATCAG
Source organism: Aaosphaeria pasadenensis (assembly GCA_022813625.1). NCBI lineage: Eukaryota > Fungi > Ascomycota > Dothideomycetes > Pleosporales > Aaosphaeria > Aaosphaeria pasadenensis. Next base: position 217,316 of record JAKLMB010000033.1, read on the forward strand.
GCATGATTGGTTGTGATTCAATATGGCTCATTCTCAACTTAACCAAGGATATCACAGGTAACAACTTTTCTGACTCCAGCTCATAGTATAAAGACAGACCGGAGCAGGTCCGGCAGCTTTACGACGAGCACATCGCATATCAATACACTCACACCACGATGCCGATCAACCAACCTTCAAATCAGATCAAGCTCACGAACGTAGCACTCGTTCGCCTAAAGAAAGGTATTGCCCCACGCTTCATCCGGTCCCCCGCATCGACTGACATTTCTCTAGGCAAGAAGCGCTACGAGATCGCCTGCTACAAGAACAAACTGCTCGAGTATAAGGAGAAGATCGAAACCGACATCGATAACGTCCTACAAATCACCCGGGTCTTCGTCAACGTGAACAAGGGCGAATATGCCAACAAAGGCGACCTAGAGAAATCGTTCCCCGGCAAGAAAGAGGAGGAAATCATCGCAGAGATCTTGGACAAGGGCGAATTCCAGGTCGGCGAGCAGGAGCGACATGCGCAAATCGACCGCGTCCGCAATGAAGTCATCCACATGGTCGCAGGAAGGCTGGTGAACCCAGAGACGAAGCGCGTATACACCACTGGCATGATCGAGAAGGCGCTGGATCAGCTGAGTTCGCAAAGCTCACACCAGAAGCCGGAGAAGCACGATGGATCCGCCGAAGGTGACGCGGAGAAAGAGAAGGCCGAGTCTTTGCCCCAGTGGAGAGGTGTCCTGCCCAATAAACCCGCCAAAACCCAAGCGCAGCTCGCCATGAAGGCGCTCATCGCCCACCAGCCGATACCGGTCATGAAAGCTCGTATGCGACTGCGCGTGTCATGCCCGTCGTCGATTCTCAAACGCGCACCCGAAACCGGACCCAAGGAACAACCTGCGAAGGCACCGTCGAAGGGAAAGAAGGGCAAGAAGGGAGAAGAGCCGGAGGAGGCAGCCGACGATAAACCGATTCGCACCGTCAAGGAGACGTTACTTGGCTTCTTTGCCGAGGTGGAGACGCAAGAGGTCGTGGGAGACGAGTGGGAGGCCGTGGGCTTCGTGGACCCTGGAGAGTACAATCTGCTCCGTGACTTCATTGCCAACCACACCAAGGGAAGGGGGAGGGCGGAGATCCTCGACATGGCCGTCAAGCACGAAGATGATTGAATGTAGACACGTCCAGCACAAGGATGCGCGCTGCACGTTCGGCCTCAAGTTGGCTGTAGCCTCACAGATATCCAACACAACTGCCAACAGGGATGGATGCTGTCCACAAGCTGCCAATCCGCCGCTCTGCCTCGTAAAGAGCCCGTACGGAGTACCACGGCCACTCGGCCAGAAATTCTTCCCTCACGCCCTCTCCATGCGAGTGCTGGCATAGCGTGCATCGCTGAGTTAATCCTCAAGCATACCGCATCGACTGCATGAACAGAAGCATGCCAAAGCATGACCCCCAAACCAACTTCATAGACATTCATCCCGTGGTCGTCCCACGAAAAGAAAATAGAGCATAGTAAACGCAGCGCATGTCTTCAATTAAAATACCCCAACACCATGAATCAATCAATCAATACATCCCATACATCGTGCATTTCCCAATCCGCACATCTCGTCCCCCACACCAATGCAATACCTCCCCTCCCCTCCCCCTCCATCCTCCATGCAACAACCCTTACATTAACCACCAACCCGCTCAACTGGCACCACGACACCCGCTCCCACCATATAGATCTGCACGTCACCCAAAACAGCCCCGGTTGTCGCACCGTGGAAAATGAATGGTTCAGCCACTCATCGCCTGACAGGTGTTACCCGATGGTGCATGCGGGCGGATGCAGAGGGACGTTTTTTCCCTCTTAGCGCCGACCGGCATTCTCGACCGCATAGACGTTGTTTAGGGATGTTCGGATCGAGGTGGGGTAGCGCAGTTGCCGATGGGATATCATGTTGAGGTTCTTGTCTGTCTGTCGCGATGGTAGAGGGTGGATTTGGTAGGATCAAGGTGGTAGGACTTCGTCGTTTGATTGGTTGATTGGAAAGTTAGTTCACCTTCACGACACTCGAAAGCTTGAGAGTACAATGAATTGCAAGACCGATATTCTACCATCCTCATACATACATAAAATGCTGATTCGTAAAAAATGAAAATCGTGAGGTTTCATGAAAATGCCCATAGACAATGAAAATATGCCTTTATGCGTTTTTATGTAGTTTGCTCGTGTGCCAGACACCCATCCTATTGTACCCTACGTTGCTTTCGTTAGATGATGTTTCGTTAAAAGTCGTTACTTGAAATAATGAAATAAAATGCTCAACCAACATGATGCCCTAGAAAACGCCGAAAGAAAGGGAGGAGTTGAGATAGGTGGAAAACAAACCATAGAAAAAATAATCGCAAGATGAAAATTGCAGGCTGGGGGAAAAGAACCCGAGGGCTAAGAGCTCCCTGATGAGGTCGGGCCTCCAGGCCCAAGTAGCAGTGGGAAGAACATCAAGGTTTTACCCCCGACGTTTCCCTCTGTAGTCATGGCCTCCCGAGTAAGTGTGTTCCAGTAATGCTTCGAACCGATAAAACTCCATGATCCGTCTTGAAGTTACGTATCCCCCAAGCTACATTGCAGCAGCCCTAAACACCTCAGCCTCACTAGGTCTCCAAGTCCCCTTTCATGGTCTCGCAAGACCTCGTGAGTCTAGATACTCGATAGCAATATACTACCACGAGGTAAAAGGGACATCTCAGTCCCACCAGCACCTTCTCAACCTTCCGTTCGCGCTAAGGATCTCCAAAACCTCGGCGCTGCTGGTCCTGATGCCCCAAATTCGCTCGATCGGCTCTGCTATCATCATCCATTCGAACCGCCTCACGTCGTAGAGGTCCAGCACTACTCGCACGAGCCAAGGATCGAACATCGGGACGGATGCGTCCTGGTACTGCAGCAACTGGATCGAAGATTCCATTATTTCTGGGGGCCCGTCGTTATTGTGGTGGTGCCGCTCGGCTGTGTCTGATGTTGTGGATGGAGAGGTAGAAGAGGAGCGAGAGGATGACGAGTCCATGGGAGAGTCGGCGCGTCCGCTGAGGAGTAGAACTGCTGGGGAAGCGGAGGAGAAGAGTGCGTAGTCTGAGGACTCGGATGTTGGGGAGGATTCGGTGGAGGAGATGTCGGACCCACTGAGAGACGAATCGGACATTTCATCATCCTCGTCTTCGGAGAGTTTCGTGTGCAGTATGAGATTTCTGCTGCGTTCTGCAGCGGCAAGAGCGTCGTATTGGGGCAGGGACGATCTTGGGATGATAGCGCTTGTGGATTTCGAGTAGGGAGATTCGTCGATGGGTGTTACGGGTATTCGAGAGGATGGGGAAGAGGTGAATGATTGGGAGCGGTGGATGCGGATCTTGGGGGAGGGTGTGCGGGGTGGTGGAATGTGGTGAAGGGATGCCATTTTGTCTGAATATTCTTCGACTCTATCTCTTTAATTGGTTCCCCGATTCGGAAGCTGAAGGATTATACAGTGATGTTGTGTAATGATGAAAATTTCGAGTCTGTGTTATACAAGCCGCGCCAAAAGAGCTCTTGTGCAGATGTCAGGGATGTGCAGAGGGGACGAACTCCGAAGCAGCAAATACGTGAAGAAACTGAAAGGCACGATGGCGACAAAGTCGCCAGAACCTGAGGGTTGGGGCAAACTTCGAGGGCGTGAATGCGAGACATATATCAGTAGATGTTCGTATCCTCCCGTCCACCCGCCCGCAACAACGCTCAGCATGCTCCATGTGCTGGTCCTGCAGGCTGCACACCATATGCAGGGTATGAGTACTGAGTAGTGGTGGAAATTGAAAGGCGTAGAAATTACACGCCACCGTTGGTCGATGGGAAAGAGGAGATTGCATCCCGCGGGATTGTCCAGAGGATCTATCGTTGAGTGGTTTTGCGTGGGCGTTGTGCGGTGCTCGACAACGCACTCCGCACTTGGCGTGATGCATCAAAAAGGGTGGGCGAGGATAGCACCCGAATGGCACGCCATCGAGAGATTTCGTTTTGTTAGTATAGTATTGTTTATATTTGAAAGCCCGTCATGATGCCTTTCCTTTGCTGTTCGTTGCTAGTAAGTCAGTTTTCCAAGCTACTGAAGTTAGGCTGGATATCGAACACACACTTAGGACACAGTCGACGAAAGGGGAGCCTCAACGGTCCGGGCCGAGACCGTCTATTCTAGAAGTCAGAAGACAAAGTGCAGTCAATAGACCCAACAAACGACCGCCGTGTTCTCTCGAGAGTGGTGTGGGCAGGGGTGTGACGTGGTGAACTGTACTTTGGTCGGATATGCGGTCTTTCGCCATTGCCCAATAACAGGTCGCTCCCACGCCAGGCTGTTCAAGCCATCGAATCCTATATGATCAACATCATTTGACTCTGACACTTGAGATACCTTTCAAGTCGAGTGGCAGACCACGTAGCAGGCAAGATCATAGGGACAAGTATTGAACGTGTACTGGGATCAGATTGTGTGATTTTTTTTGGTACAGGCTGAATTGGGCCAACCCTTTCCCTTGGCCTGTCCCTTCGTTGCCATCCCCTACCATTGCAGAGAGCCGCATGACGGAGAAGCGTTAAAAGCCAATCAATGCCGTTAGATAAACACCGTAAGTGCACCTCCACCCATCCACAGAAGCCTTGTACCCCCACACCATACAAGCTCCCAGAAGCTGCCCAGCGAAAGCGAAATCGTTTATCCCTTCTTCTTGGACACACCAACGGTACGTCCACGACGACCGGTGGTCTTGGAGTGCTGTCCACGGACGCGGAGGCCCCAGTAGTGTCGGAGACCACGGTGGGCACGGATCTTCTTCAGGCGCTCGAGATCGTCACGGAGCTTGGAGTCGACTCCGTTAGCGAGGACCTGTGAGTCCTTGCCATCGACAATGTCGCGCTGTCGGTTAAGGAACCAGGTGGGGATCTTGTCTGTAGTTGATCATATTAGCCACTGCTGTCGGGATCGTTGAAAATTTGGGCATGTCGTACATTGAAGAGGGTTCTGGATGATGGTGACGAGGCGCTCAAGCTCCTCAGAGGTGAGGTCACCAGCACGCTTGCTGAGATCAACTGCACACAGTCAATTTTTCACGTCCACAAAATGCGACCCAAGACTGCCATACCATCGGCCTTCTTGCAGACCAAGTTGGAGTATCGGCGACCGACACCCTTGATCTTGGTCAAGGCGTACATGACCTTTTGCTTTCCGTCAACATTGGTGTTGAGGAGACGGATAATGTACTGGAAGTTCCTGCGCAAATCAGCGTTGGTCCCATCTCGAAAATCCCCTTCGCGATATCCCGCGTCAGACCCCGCAGCCACAACCCGCACACGGAATTTTGACATGTCGAAGTTTTTGAGAAGAATGCAGGATGAGCCCATCCATATTCTCAGCGTTACGTGATGCGGTTCGGTGTGTGGATTGCGGATGTGAGGTCTTCGAGCAAGACGGCGACGACGTCGATGGCAGTAGCAACTTACGACTTCTCTGTTGCAGAATTAGTAGATGTCTTTGTGGAAATATATCAGTAGAACGTACCTCCGGAGACGAGAGACATGATGGCGGCTTGTCGAAACTCGTCGGGTTGATGTTCACGTTGTCGTTCAAGCGATATCGAGGATGAATTTTGGTGGGTGAAATTGGTCGCTTGAGTGTGGGTCTTAGTCATCAGAAGGCTTGGCAATTCGTATATTCACACCTCGAACTCCAAAAGTGGACCACCGTCCTCACCAGATTGGCCCCTTCAACGAAAAGAGTTTTTATTAACAGAAAGAGCAAGATTTTAAATCACTAAGATTATTGGTAGCACTTTACCTTATTCTTTTCTATTATTATGTTCACCTGCATTGACAATATTCGGAAGTCGCTGAAAATTGTAAGACAAGGTGTTTCGGAAAAACTAAATCTCCGGCCATTCTTTTCGGCCAATGATCGGCACTACTATTCTACTTCTCCTCATTCTTTATTAGCGTAGTTTTTACAACATCTCTTAATCCAGTAACTCTTTCGTTGACTCCATAAGGTATGCCTACCTAGCTATTCACCTACATTATCGATCTTCGCATTTGCGCACATGGGTTGGAAGGGCTGTGGACTGGGGCGCAGATCAAGGGTCAACCCGATCTACCTCTTCATATACTCTGATCAGGCACTGTGGCACCTTACCACATTAAAAAGCAGTCATGCGCATACTCTCGTCATCAACAATGTTATAGTCGTCCATGTTGCCATCTTATTATGAGATTACTATGAGCGAACAGTGTGCGATCAGTTTAGGCGTCAGACAATCTCAACTTTCTCAGGGCGAAGCACTCGGCTCCAAGACACCCACAAGCTTGATATCTGGTTTATTTCCAGTCACTAAAAGCTTCGGGCTTGCATTGTGTTCTCGTGGTACATATTTCTGCCCGGTACTGCTGGCAAGTCACGATTTTTTATGTGCCTCAGACGCCAGAATGGAATTTTGGCCCCAATGATTGCCTGCTATTGGGTGGCGCAGGCCCTAAGCCACGACCATCACCCTCTATTCGCTTTGTCCGATGGCAAAGCGTATAGACGTGAATACTATAGAGCACAACGTAGAGCACAGCATAGCAAAGCCATCTGCATCCGATAATCAGCGATACGGCGCGAGTTTCGCTCTTGGGGATACCTAGCGATTCGCTACAGGGCGTCTTTAGGCACACGGTATAATAGTGTAGCCTTGCTCCTGGCCCCAAGTGTTCGGATGTCCCATCCGCAGCCGCGAACCTATTTATTCCTTCAGTGCATTCCTATACGTCTATCTGGTCCGTCTTACTGGTACACCTTGACTAAATTCACATATCTGATCCCACGTACCCGTCTTGGGCCATATACTTTTGGCCTGAGTGTTTCGTTTTCCAGTATTTACAATCATGCCCAGGCCAACGGCAGATCTACGAACCACTGGAGACCACCAAAGTCTTTCCTTCAACGCGGAAGGTGTTGAAGAGCGGCGGCGAGTATCATTACAGGCTTCAACTCGCGCCTCTAGTTCTACGAGCAACAGCAGTTTGTACGGAGCAATCCCGCCGGGCTTCTACAAAATACCAATCCATGGAAGCTGCCCACGTTGCCATCATCGCCATGAAGCAACCGAGATCAAAATCAAAATTACATCGGGTTATGCTCAAGCCAGTCATATTAATTGTGAGAACTGTAACGAGCAATGGATGGCCCTAGGCGGTGCGAATGCAACCTGCATCTCGCTGTTGTCAGAAGCAACGAACGAGCCTGATCAGGTAGATACAGACTACCGCCGCGCTCTGATCAATATGGTCCGATCCATGAGTGCAGTAGCCTCACCTGTACTTTCGAATGTCCCGGAATCTCCGTTAGAAGCACCGTCAAGGAATTCCTCAGTTCGTTCGCCAAATACTAGGCTACAGAGTTCTCGGTCTCGAGCGACATCTTTTGAACCTGAGCGCCCAAACGATAATGAATCTCATCCTTCGAATCGTTGTCGCCAAAATTGCTCAAATCAACATACCCTGGAGAGGGGTGTATTCCAACGTATGAAGCGTTTAGCGGTCCGCGTTTCTACTTGGCGAAAATCATATTTCCACAGATCAATACGATTTGGAAGCAAACCTGGGGCAGATTGCATGGATCGAAACAATGCTCACGGAATCTCTCAAACGAGCGGCCCTTTCAGCCCAGAAGATTTATCAATCCATTCGGGCGATAACCAGCGGGAAAGGACACAATATGATGACCACGAGACTACGGCCCTGTCAATTGACGCCCTGAATGACGACCCCTTGCTCAGGAATTTCAGATTGGAAAAACTCCGTAATATCCAGAAACAGCGTATCGCTATCGCCAGAAAGCAACTCCTGACTTGGAAACTTCAGCGGCAGAGAACTGGCGAAGATCAACCTGGTATGCCTCCACCGGCGTTTCTACCCGTACCTTCGACCACGGAGGATTTACATGCGTCCGCATCCTCAACGAGTCTAGTACCAGAATTGAACTTCCAAGGAACACGAGAGCGACGCCGTTCGCAGGATATCCTACTGGTCGGGAGTCATCTAGACGGCTTTTCTGTTGATGATGCGGTCCGAGCCCGACCCTTCAGCATAGCCAGCACGACGAGACTGTCACAAGCAGCAACAGCCGTAAACTCAGATATACTTTCAACCACGACCATGCAGTCCACCATTCCGATTTGGGATGCATCGCGCTCTTTTCATAGTGCAAGGGCTGCTCAGTCACGACCGGCTTCATTTTCGGCTTCACATGTTTAAGCTGAACTATGAGCTGGTCGATGATATGGAAATATTACAGTGAAGACATCATCCAAATACTTTAAGGAGACCAGGGGGATAGATCTCGGATACAATCTACTGGCGTCGCTCTTCATTATGTATTACATACTATGACCATCAACGTTTGCTAGTTGTCAATATCGGTTCACCGTTCAGAGTAATAGCCTGTGATATAAACATACTATCCGAACTACGGGTTGGAGGGAACATCAAATACATACGCTTAGAATTCTATCGACTACCGTCCGAGACCTGGTACGTCGCTTGAGTCGTTATCTTTGAACCCCCATACAACCGGCTTGGGGCAGCCCACGCCATTGACCCCTCCCACTTTACATAAATTCTCCAAATTGCAGCCTTTTCGAGCTCGGAGACTTTGTTGGTCTTCCCCGGCTACCGATGTCTTCGGCGCAGTGACTAGATTGTAGATCAACGGCCTCCGGGCGGCGGCCTCATCATTCTCTGAAGCAACCCCAACTCTGGACGCCGGTGGACTCAACGTGCGGTTGCTTTTTATCTGTTATATTTGATGCGAATTCGATCCATTCCATATATTTATGGGGTGTGATGTCACTTCATACATTTCTGAACAAATTTGAAGATCTAAGACAGCGCTCGCTTGCGATGAACATGAAAGAACCCAACATACTAGACCCGGCAGTCATGATAATTCGTGCTTCAACCACTCAAGTCTGAAGCACCGTATAGCGAAGTCCAATGTGAATTTTCATTTTGTCAAGGTACAATCTAGCTATTGTCATGTGTCGACACGGCCCACCGTTGAGATCTCCTCCCCCAGCTGACACCCACAAACTCCGCCGTAGGAGCCGAATGCATGCTCCCCAACCTCCAACCAGGAAGCATTTCGCGCCCCGACATCACTCGCTCTCCTAATTGCCTAAATCGAATTGCATGCTGCGCGTGCGCGCGCAGCGTGCGCAGATCCCACTTCGTTGCGAATGCGATCGAATGTGCAATTTTGTGCAGCCGACCAACTACTCCAGCTTTCGTAGGATTAGGATTGGTATTGGCGTTGGGATCTAATAATAATTGCGATGGAGTTGATGTGGCGGGGAATCTGCCTTTGCTGGCCCCAATGTAGGTGGTTTCGTTTGGAGTTGCCGGACATGAAAGCATCGCCGCAGTGCAGGGCTCGGTTCGCGTTGCGGGAGGTGGTTTGATGTACATGTTGCATTCTGAGCGGTTATGTAATTGGTCTTATGTGGTTTCCAGTTGTGTGACTCCGTTGGCTGTGCCTTAGGTGGCGAGGGCCGTGGCCTGTGTACGGAGGGCCGCAGGTGGAAAAAGATAGTCATCAAGAGTCTAAAAACATGCTCAGGTTGGGGCGCTTCTGGTCCGAAATTGGTATGAGATAAAGTTGTGGGGAATTGATTCAGAAACTTTTCACTACTTTGCAAACTTTAGTGAATTAAAAGAATAGTATTAGTGTATTTGAAACGGGAGAACTTTTGTACTGATACATTTGAAGCGAACGCCCACGAGATGGTGTATCCCCATGTCATCTGTACTCCTGCATAACATCATCGGTCATTGCCAATTTGCATCCCTATTCGCCGGCCTATCCCTAATCGTAGGTATTTTCCTCTCATAGCCAGCAGGCGGCTCGGCATCTTGCTTCGGACCCTGCATTAACGAGTCGTGGATCTCAGCAATTGGCTGCAAAAGGATATTGTCAGTGCTTTCGCCCTTCCCACTGGCTCCAGACGACATCCCGATGGTTCTTAGATAGTGATCGAAAGTATCTGTTGCCGGGACCGCGTGTTGCCTCGACACTGTGTTGATGGTACTATTCTTTGTAGTATACTTTCTACTCGATGACTTGTTGCTGGATGGCAATGATTGAGAGAGGCTTTTCGAGGTTCGGGATGCGGATGAACGCATTGAGCGAGCCTGTGTCATACATGTTTTGAGGAGAGGTCGGAGTGTTGCGAGACATCCGGCGATGATGCCGGCGCCTGGTTCTATTGTGGACCAGATAGCAATATTGGCTGCATTCCCTACGTTACCTGTTAGCTTGGGTACTATGCGTTCGAAGAATGGCCATACAGAAGTAGTCCTGAATTTGGGTTAAACCATCGACGTATTGGAATCGAATCATTGAACATATACATCCTCTGTAGAATATGAGTCTCTAATACAATCCTACGAGATAAGAATACCAACAATGCTGCCAGTGAAAGAATGAATCCGACGGAAAGCTTGGCTCGTCTGTCCATGGTGGCGTTCCAGAGCATAAAGATCGGCAGGACAGCGAATACACAATCTGTGACAGTCGTGACGCTAGCAGATTGATATGCGAAGAACCGATCTAGAGGGCGCGGAGTGCATTTCCATGCTAGTTGCCGATAAACATAGTTGTCGAGGTTTGGGCCGCATCGCAGGAGCACGTAGAAGAAGCTAGCCATAGAGGAGACGATGTTCAACCCAACAGTCACGTAGATAGTGAGCAGATGCCAGCGGTCCACGACAATGCGGGCGAAGAATATACCAAGAGATATCTTAACAAACATGACTGTTTGGAGATAGGTCGCTTGGCCTACGATAACCCACTTCATCATTGTCAGCTATACCCAAGTGCCAATCTCGCCCACAGTACCTTTGTGAGGTTGACCATATCTTTCACACTAGTTATGTGCGTTCCTCCTCCGTGCGCCTGCATGTAAAGCATTGCTGCACAGTAAACTGTATAGATCATCTGCAGAGTGTAAGCAAAGTTTGAGTCAAAGTACCCTTAGTCTCATTCTCACGCCTGCAAGTATCATGGTAGCATCGTCCCAGCCGAAGTTAGTAATCATATAAGTGCGGGTCCACACTCGGAGTGCAATGAAAACCCAGGCTAAAACAATGAACGCGATAGCGATGTTGGCCTGTTGCTCCCCGGTACGTAGGATAGATGCATTGTCATGTCCGGCCATTGTAACACCGGTTCATGCAAGGTCTCGGCTAAGGCTCTGCCTCACGCATCTGACAGCTCATGGGAGGTGCTCAGACGTCCGATTGAACGGAGAGATGCTCAACTGCAGACAATATGGACAAAGCTCTGTAAATGAAGATGCAGGATTGACAAGTGGCTAAACGCCAGCGCTGGGAAGGCCGGCAGAGATATAGATCGCTCGGCTGCATGTGGCACTAGTCCCATAGATTTTAGAATCCTGTCTGTTGTACAGAGGATATACGAAACATCCCCTGGTAATTGGATATTCGTTCTTCCATGTGTACTCCGTATCCTCAAGTTCAAGGGGCAAGGGGTATGCTTGCAGTGCGAATTGGGCCATGGTCACACAGTGCACGATTCTCTTAGCTAGATGCCAGAATCGAGCTTGAGATTGAAATCAAAGTCACAACATACGCGTATGCCTCACTCATTTGCCGTAATTCGAGATGTTGCCCCAAAAGAAGAAGCCGAGGTAGGAAACGTGTGGCTGCTTGGAAGAAGGATACGATTGGCTGAGAATGGCAGGGCAGCAGTATGTGCGAAGGGTAGCAGCTGATGATACGAGTATGAAGGATTCCGAAAAGCCCAACAGAGGGGGTTGCTCCACATTTAGGATCGAGTCGAGGACATGACATGTGTGATGAGAATGCATGGCAGATGGTATACGGTGCGACGTTGAGGGCTCATAAGAGAGGACGATGGTCGTGAAAGGGTGTTACTAAACGCAAAAGGATGGCGCTAAAATTAAACTCCCGAAAGCTCGGACTCAAAATGAACATCAACTCTCCCTTCAACCTCATCAGGCGCGTATACCTGGGATATTCCATACCTTTACATTACACTATTCAACACCCACAAACCACGCTTCGGGTCCATCGCATGCAGTGAAAGAGCCGGGAATAGTTAGATCGTGTTACTGCCAACGGCTCATCAACAGCGTCCCTACAAGGATCTGATCTTGCCCCTACGCACAATCTTTCTCTTCCGCCAATCACAGGCCCGCCTGCCCTAAAACAAAACAACACGCATCCCCAACGAAAAAGCAACAAACACTTAATCGCGACTTGCCGGAGACCTGTCTTCGCGCGGAATAGTCCTTCTGTAAACGGTTATTCCCAAATTAATACTGAGTACCATACGCATTTTGGTGGCTGTCGTGCTCAAAACAATCAAGCAACACCGAATTTGGGCCCTCAACCTGCACATCGAATCACCTATATTGGGGGAGCGCGCGAGGACTGTTGAAATAGTAGTTGGAAAGCTCTCGGCTCGTTATTCTATTCACAAGATTCGAGCATCATGCCATCTGCTTCACGCTGGCACGGTACCGACCCTCCACAGCCGCACCAACTACGGTCACTGCCAAACAGCGATGACGAGGATATTAATAATGATGAAATGGTCGATCCTGACACAGAAGATGATCAAGGTAAGTAAGCATGTCACTCAGCGGTTTCGGCCATTCTTGTCACACCTTCCGAGACGCCCGATGTCCCTCTTTTAGAACGTCTTTCGATGCCTTTCCACTGCCGCTTGCACTCGAGTAGTACAACGTCCTGCCAGCGAGCCAACCTTTGAGTTCGACTCAATCATCCCGTGGTGCTCTATCATCTGATATGTTAACACCAACCAACGAACTTGAACACGCAAAGGAATTGTTCATGATCCAGACAACTGACATACCAGAACAGAATACCCTGGCTCTTCTCCACACTCTTCCACTGGGGACTATGATGCCCCATTCCCTCCAAACTATCGTGAGATCAGTACGCTCGCATCATGGACAGTCTCCAGTTCGAAGCCAGGATGTTCAATCCCTCAACTCCGCTCTCCCTCAACCCATCTCTTCTGGCAATCCGACGGGCCTCAGCCTCACTACCTCAACATCCACTTCTTCAAGCTAGTTCGCATCGTTGCCCTAAGACTATTCCTCGATTTTGACTCCGACGAAAGCTACACGCCGACACGAATCATCTTCCTCGCCGGCAGTGGTATGAATGATCTCGTCGAATGGGGTGAGATGCGACTTGAGCAGCCTAGAGGCTGGATCTGGGCCGATTTCGAAGGCGTGGACGATGAAAGTAGCGAGAACGAAAGTGAAGACGATGAAGATTTCTCTGAAGATGGAAATAACACCGTTAATGGCAATAATCCCAATACCACAACGTCACCCTTTTCACTGAGCGGCATGACTCCATCTGGCCGAGGTCAACGACAACGACGACAACGCCCTCCAGTCGACGACCCTATGGCACTCGATACCCCAGACCCTAACATCTCGGAATTCCAGACCCCCGATCGACCCCACACCGGCACACCCATTCTTCCTGTCCCCCGTTTCACTATCCCACCACCGCCCCAGAACGGGAATCTGCAAACCACACCAACCCTCCACACTCCACAAATAGCTTCATCATCCTTCATCAATCCTTCTTCGTCTCCAGAAATACCTATACCCGAACCTCACGACAACACTAACAAGCGCCATTCTCCGACCACCCGAAAAAAGCAGCCCGTTCTCCGTGCCCACTTAGTCCAGATCAAGATATTAGAGAACCACCAGAACGGCAAAGACACGCACCTCCGCGGTCTTCAAATCTTCGCTAAGGACGGGGAAGCCGATAATCGTCGACGGCGATCTCAAGTCGTTTCCTATCCCAACATCGACGTCGAGGGTGCGGAGGAAGGGAATGGGAAGGGCAAGGCGGGCAAGAGTGCTGGGCGTTCAGGTATCGACAAGTTGCCGCTTAGGGGGATGCAAAGGCCTGTTTGGGATGTCGACCCTGTGTTCCGATAGTCTGATCAGGAATTCTATATGATATCATGCAAGTGGATAGACAATATCGTGCCTAACCCGCACCCCGCGATTAGAAAAACCTTCATTCCATTCGGTTCTACCTTCTCAGATTGTTCGTGATGCAACAGATCGATGCTCTTGCTGTAATATTCTTGAGGAGTTTAGCACATTTCAAACAGTCAGCAAACTTTGTTAGAGGGATGTATTCAAGCGTAAAGGCTTCTGTCATTTACCCTTCGGCAGACATCACATCCCACAAATCACGGCCTTCGAGCTTCAACCCTACCTTACTCTCCTATCTATTGGGAGAATGCACATCACACAAAACACGTTCGATCATGATCCTCTTTGAAAAGGCACGTAAACTTGAGTAATACTATTATTGAGTGTTATCCTATCCTATGCTATCCTAACTAAGTCCTCCCTTGTAGGTACAATTCAATGCCCTTGGTATCCGTTTTGCGTCACACATAAAAACATAACGATCATAAGTTAGCAACAGCTGCCTGAAGAGATGCCGCTGTACTCTGCTTTGAGTACCACCATATGAGAAAGAAAAGGTCGTGTCTGCATTCCCACCCATAAGTATTTTTTTGTTTCCTTTGAAGGAATCGCCTGTGTCGACGTTCCCATTAGAGGGACATCTCAACAAGCCTGCGTGATGAAGCCTCCCTTAGAGTTATAATCCGGCTCCGACCTGCTGCTATCCTTCCTCCGCTCCGGCGCCTTCTGGATGTCGAGACCATCGCTCGAGTCCCCAGAGCTACCACCCAACTCGTTCAAGTTGATCTCGACGTCCGCCTCGGGGCCACCCTTACTCACGACGGACACGCCGCCGAGGTTGAACCTCGCGTCCTCGAGCGCGTGCGTCGCCTCCTCCGTGTTCTTGACGAGGCGGTTGAGCACGAAGAACTCGACCTCGAGCCTGATGGCGCAGATGAGCGGGAACCACATGTAGCGTGCGAGGTAGAACTTGAGGCACAGGAGGACGTTCTGGATGACATCCAGGGTGATGACGAGGCTGTTGGCGCCGATGAGGAGCTTGAAGGTCGTGGCGTCGCGTTTCCGGGCGGCGTCGCTGGAGAACTCGGCCGTGTCCTTCATGTGTTTCCAGTATAGGTAGATGTACGAGACGGAGAGGAGGAGATCCTGGAGGGTGAAGATGACGTCGAGCCAGGAGATGGCGTGCATGATTTGGCGGGAGAGGAGGGTTTTGTTGAGGGAGATGATGGCGAGTTGGACGAAGGACATCGTGTGGCCGAGGAAGGCGATGACGATGACCATGATGAGAAGAGAGCGGAGGAACCAGGGGTTGTTGGTGATGAGATGGAGACGGGAGTACAGGACGAGTCCGAAGCCAGTCAAGATGAAGATCTGGGCGAAGGTGTAGGGTACTGAGAAGGCTGGGCTCTTGACTGGGAGGATGAATATCCGGAATAGGAGCGCCATGATGTATATCAAGATGCCCACCGCCACGAGCAAAAGAGACCTAAGGGAATGAAACGTTAACATTCATGGAATCCATGGTAATCTGAGGGAAGATGTTCATACCAGAAATACAACGTATTCCTACGCTTGAAACGTAGGAAAGTACGTCCCATCAGCTGTATAGCTAGCTGGGCAGCGACCGCTGTCGCCGCAGCGTACAGACAGAAGAACGTGGGGTTCCACGGTACATGATGGCCGTAACCGTCGAAGTTACAGGAAATATCATGCCAATCATAGTGCGAGAAGGGCATGTAGCCACATGGGTTATCTGAATTGGGAACACTCATACTTGAGGTCGACAGATACTTGCTGTGCACTACTGGCTGGAAATCTGAAGAAGTTCGAAAATGACGTTGAATTTGGTTCACGAAGACGTCCTGTTCGAATGGGCATGCAACACCATAAATGTATTCCCGGAGATGGTGAAAGGTTGTCTTATCCCTTGGGCTGGCCAGGCTGAGCTAGCGACTCTCACGATCCACCTATACTTACAAGAGGGATAATGCTCCGGACTGCGGGGTGGCTGACATGGCGTGCTGACCGCCTGAAGCTTCATATTACCTTGGACACGGAACGGCAGAAAGCAAAAACATTGATTTCTCTGTCTGTTGACTGGCTACTGAAGACTTTTGACAACCGTCGATCCTGGCTGGTATAGACGACACATGGGGCTAGCAAGCGGGCTGCCCGACATGCCGTCTCCTCTGGACGTACGACGACTGTGCTAATTGGCTGGCAATTGATCCCATGTTCAATCCGGCGAAGAGCAGGTTACGTTCTCAACGACCTTTGGGGAGATGTCAAAAACGTGCAAATGCACGTCCCTATGTTTCCTCGTTCGTTGGAAGCGAGAGGTGCTAGCAAGGGGTCAAGCATCGGGCCTCTTTCACTCTCCCACTCTCCCTGTAGGACAAGTCGCCGTAACGCCTAGCTGGATTGGACCCGTTCGGCATCTTCCAGGTTGTGGCTGTCAGACTTCATGTGTTGAACTCTTGAGAAACTTATTAATAGTGCTTGTGTTGTTGTCATCATCTGGAGGCGTACAATGGAATTGGGCGAGTTCTGCTCAATATAGTACTCACGGGGACAGGCGACGAGATCAACGACTTTGCATTGAATGCCGAAACTAACACACATAAATCCACTGTAGATATGCTCTCCCCTAGAATCGCTTTCAAAAAATACTTGTACCTTTACAAAGCGGTATCACTTCGGCCGGCGTTGAGACAATTGATTCCATTCCAATCTTCGACCTATGCAGAACAGCAAACAGGATAGATCATCACTTGCAATAAGCCATACATAGATAAGAAAAAACTTCAAATGACTCCCTCCCAAGACCATGACTAACACAAAACTGGATCTTAATAAATTGCTGTTCTTTAACAGTATGTGTACAGTAAGGCAACCTGGTCCCCTGCGAAATTCGAGCCACACTTCCGCCCAGACTAATGCATGAGTAAGCATTTGTTAGCCTTCATAGATATCTCTTGTTAGAAGGCCATTCGGCCGCCAATGCTCGCAGCATAATCAACCCAAGAAATTATCCCGCTTCGCGCATTACTGAAAGGGCAATAAAACGATGATCAAGTCTTGTCATACAAAAGATTTGGTAGAATTGCAACAAGGTGCATTCATTGCTTTGCGAAGTCGTTGAAGTTGTTCCCGACTCTCCGGCTCGCGAGCTTAATGCCACAACCCTAAACCTAAACCAAATGCTTGTCACAGCCGCACACGAACAATGGCATATTAACCAATGCCATGCACAACTTGGGCTTAACGTTCATTTGGAGTCACAGCCGTCTGCTCAATACTAACATCAAACAGGACGTTAGCTGTTCCCTACTTAGTTCCGCTCCATCGGAGATCCGATGAAGGCCCCCCGTCCACACTTTTCGTCTAGATTATCTCAAGCGAAGAGATGAGGACCGAGAACAGGCCCCCCGATCTAAAAGCAGGCACCTCAGGACGAGCTTGCGGGCTGTAGACTGTTCAGCTGCTGCATATGTAATGGCCGATGTGCTTTAGTAATGTAATCCTGCTTGCAGATTTCGAAGAAATGGCATGATTTGTGGCGCATAAGAGATTAGCTGGCTGAAGGCTTGATTGCGATATCCACTACGGATCAGAGGAAGCAAGACGCTTTATTTGACTTGGAAAATCTGGCCGTCGTGCATTTGCAGTGCAGGCAAGCTTCTTCCATTGCTTGGTCGTAAGGATCTGTCAAGAAATCAGAGGTTCAACTTCCTCAATACTTGATAAATCGTGCTGTACGGAACAAACAGCATGAAGTCTTTAAGTCACATATACGGAACAATGATACCGACCCATAAGCTCCAAGCTTAATACCGCCACAAAACAATCTTATGAACAGTAAGCTACCAGCCACACGTCCTTGCACAACTTTACCACAAGCGTTCCTCTCTAGTTAGCCCATAGCAACCTCGTGCTAGTGCTATGGACGTTTAAGGCTAAATTGCCGCACAACTATACGCAATCCCCAATCGCCCACACAGACGCCTACATGAGCGGTGGACATAGCTCAGCATGCAGGATCTGCCCGGTGTTCAGACCAGGCAAAGGTCTGAACGGAGTGTAGCGGATGGGGAGTATGCTAAGACTCCGACTGTGCGTGCAGTAGTGAGCTTGCTGTTGCTGGTTTTGATGGCTGCTGTACTTCTGAAAGAAGAATCCGGTTCGCAGTCCGGAAATAAATCGATCGGTTCGATCGTCTATTGGAACTGTGATCTGAAGAAGTACTACATTTTGCTTGAAGATTTTCGTGGCTGTTCACATTAGCCAAAGGAAATTGTCAAAGGACGAATATCTACAGACATTGTTAGTGGCTAGTCCCAATGGACCTCTAGCACATTTGCTTCGAGGTCTCCAGTTGCATTTGACACAGCAATTCATCACTGAGAATTATGTGCATACCAATCAATTCGTGCGTTTATCGCCAGCATGATACTTGGGCATCTGGATATAACTGCAAATAAGACACTCCGGAACGATAGAACCGTCCACAGACCGCTCAAACAGAAGTCAATGACCCGAGCACGCGGCCTACAACTTTCTCCACTCGACATTCTCGCTTCGACATACGATGTCGACAGTGCGCCTCATGCATGCTACCGAGTACAAGTCTTCTTAGGATGTTACCTTAGACCTGTCGATCCAACCTGTCACTCGTAACTCAAAGCCCGGAGTGAACCGAGTAAATGCAGCAGACAATGTCCACGTAATACAGGAATGATTACGCGAGCAGCGTTGACAGGACGGAAAGCGGAATCTCGATGTGGCGATCTCTGCAGGGCGTTTTCTCTTTGGGGGAGACTAGCTTTCGATTATAGGTAGTCGAGCCGTGTCTCTAGCCAGTTAGGCAGGCAGAGTAGGCCACAACGTTTGATGGTTGTTCGTATGTGCCATTTGGAGATGCCAAGTATTGTAACCAGGACCCAAGACTCCTCGCACAATGACACATCCACTCCAACAGAGAGTCCAATTCCCCAACCAACCCACAGCACGCACGAACGCTTTGATGGCCAAAGCGAAGTAAATCCCAAGGCTTGTAGGCAAATGATCGCGCTTGGCTCGCTAGAAATTACCACAAGCATCGCCAGTCCCAAAACATCCGGGTGGACTCATACAGTACTCGAGTGCGCAAATTTCCATCATGAGACTAAGCCTGAAGACTGTCATGAAGTTCCTCCTACATTCTCAAGTCTCGGTGTTAATATATACGACGGTAGGCCCGACCTTGGAAGCCACTTTCATTCTTTCTTCACCGTGGCCAAGATACATAGACGTGCGTAGCGTAGTAGCTCCGACACTGCGGCGCACGAACTGCCACCGTTAGAATTACATACTACCGCAAATGGCAGATGATAAGTAAGTACTTGCTTCAATCCCCCCGCGTGGCAAACTGTTGGTCGAAGAGTATGTACATACATGCCATGTCCGTGTCTAGTTAGGTGAGTGGATGCTTGCTTGTTGCTCGGGACATCAAATCCGGTATGAGGGAAGCGACCTGTGTCTCTCTCATCCTGGCTGGCAAGCGACTGTGAATCTTTGTCACTGTTCGCCTGCTTATTACGAGCGATCACCAATCTCTGTTGGCATATTAGAAGGGGCGATGATCACCGATTCGTGCATCCCACACATCCAACAGTGCCTACTTACACACAACTTCAAATTGCGGAGAAGCTTTTGACTTGGAAAGAGGGCAACAAACGCCGACTTTGACGCAGTAACGAGCCGAGAGTTCCGGAACAACCTCGCATTGAAGATAGTTACTGTACATAGGTACACAGCGGGTGCAAGCGTGGGGAGTCGACTGGCAAGTCGGCAGTCGGCGGACCTTCCCTTCTAATTCAGATTTTGCATTCGAATCTTTGTGGGTAGTTTGCTATCTATCAGGAGTCGACTTCTTATACGGGTGGCAAAACACCTTGCTATCTATCTCGTATAGGATTCTTTCTACACGATAGCGAGATGGAGGAACACGAAAGATCAGGAAGGTTGTTGATAAGTAGAATTTCTACCCGCAGACGACGCGTGGCACTTCCTTCTCTCCAACCTTTTGTCCAAGCAGACTATATTTGAACCGAGTGGAGCGTGATTCCGTGATACTCACTGGTTCGTGTCGTAAAGGATATTAATTATGCAGACGAAGTCTGATCTTCATCATTAAGAGTTCTTTTTTTTAGTACCTCTTTCAGAATGCTGTTACTACATCACTGCAGCTGCTGGTTGGCCTTACATAGGCTCCTGATTTGCAGCCTGTACTTAAACAAACATGAGCCTTCCCTATGAGAGACATTGAGTCCATGTAATCACATAATTGTACCACATTTGATTGTCCGCATGCCAGCACTTTCAGCATATACAAGGAAGAATACAGATATCTATGGCCCTTTTAATACTGCAAAGATGATAAGTAAAGGTGAAGAACATGGGTAAGGCAAACTCTGTGGATGTCAATTTCTTTGTAGCTGATTCTGAACACCAATTTGCATATCTGATGTGATCCTTTTGCAACTCGCAGATTACATAACTCCAACTACCGTGCGACTTGCTAAACCAGCAAGCCTATCGAACAGTACCATAATCTCTACACTTAGTCAAGACTATGGCCAAGGGTGCCCTGTATTTCTCAATATCGATGGATAGGTAATGGGTACGTGTCGAATTGCATTTCAATTGCTTAGACATTGAAAAAAGGACGAGATCATTGATTCAATCGCTTGCGCTAACATTTCATAAAGACAGTTAAACTGAGGTTAGACTACTCCAAGGGACGATTTCTGGTTGCGGGAGTTTGACAAGAGCAATGGCGAAAGTGCCCCCCATAGTCATTACAGATTGGCGGGAAAGGCCGGACCTTTGTATTGCATTATTGCAGCACCTTTGCTCTCTTCACCGCCCGCTTCTTCATTGCATTCGACTACTTCCATTCCCATCAATTTTGCGTAGAAAGGCACTGATCGCTTCCAGTCGCTCGTGAAAAGCATACTACGTCGAAGGTATGGCATTGACTCGATAGACTCCTGCACACAGGTGATCAACCAAGCGCCGAGTCCCTTGCCTTGTAAGAGAGGATCGACATAAACATCGGTCAAAAAGACAAAGGTCGTAAAGTCGGTTATGCAGCGAGCAAACCCAATCAGCTTGAGCGTTTCTTCGTCCTCCCTACGGTCGCTTACCAGCGCTGATGGGTCGAGATCATACAGGCCAAAGCAGAGTGAATTCTTCAACGTTTCAGTCATAACTGATTCCGGTAAGGCGTCTGCCCAATAAAATACTTCAGACCCGAAGACTTTGTTCAATTCATCCACGGGAATCAGACTGGGATCAGTTGAAATTAGGTATGTATCCTTTCTCCAACTTCGTCGCAAGAGTGCATCCTTGGCAGACACCATATTTTTAAGGTGCCTGGAACGCAGGCAATTAGCACACTGTGGTTAAGTAACGATTTGAAGATCGGAAAAACATACTGAGTGCAAATTTTACTACAATTGTTGCCGATCCCACGGAGCGTAGATTCCTGCTTAATGAAATTTGCAAAGCAGACGGAAGTAGCCTTGCTAGTCGTTGTCAGTTGTGTATGTCGCAATGCTAATGGGGCGAGTATATGGAGTACTCTGTCATAAATCAAGTGGGCTATTTGGAGGCATTGGAATGATGCTCTTATAGGCTTGACCACACTCAGGCCTATTGCAAGGTGACAGGCGGAAAGTGAAGGATTGCGACGGGTTTTTTTCCAACACAACCACTCCCCCCAAATAGAGTATGACAGAGGGCTTAGCGCAGCGAAAAGTTCATGACCCAAAACGGCTACGGTGCTCATCATCACAATGGCTTGACTTCTTCCAAGAATTACATGATAAAATCGGCCGAAGACCATGGGAACGGAAACAGGTGAGGACGACCATCACCCGGTAGCAGTGCGAGCGAAAGTGAGTACATACTGAACCAGTATATCGAAGGTCTCCAGATTGGGCACAAGGAGTATGACAACCTGTACAATTGTCGAACTGAGTGTACTCCGTAGATATGAAGAATGAGTAATTATCCGAGTACAGAACAATCGCGAAGTTGGCGGTCAAGCCAAGTCTGAAGTCAGTAGTTCCTTGGGGGCGACACGAACAAACTCAGTGAAGACTGCTGGATTCGCGGCTGTGGATAGACGATTCCAGCACTTGCCCGTGCAGAAGATGCTTCAGTCTCAGTGCAAGGGCGCGGGCGGCTCATGTGTTTAGCTTACCATTCCATTACGCTACCTTCCAGCCATATTCTTTTATTTAGTATCGTGAATCCGATTGTAGGCTTCATTTGCGCTCGAGCACTGGCCATGCCATTGTCCAGTATATCAGTCATGATACCTGCACTTTTGGTTGCTTCTACGACGACCTATGGCCTAAACATGTACAAAATTGATATACTAATACTTCTCTCTGGAACGAGACGACAGAATCTTTGTTATGAGGCGTAAATAACATGCAAGTTCTACGATGATTACTGCCCTCAAGGTATGCAATACTGGTGTGCTTTTAGGCATGGCTAGGCGTCCACCTACACTTGCGGAATGATGTTGATAGCGGATACGTGCGGTCTTTTCCCAAGTGTCCTTGTAATCATCAACGGCCTCTACAATCTTCGAGTCCGTCGTCGTTGGCGTTGCATCTGACGCTTCAACTCCGATGGAATAAGCAGCATCACACTCCACGAGCCATCGACTGGAATTATGACTACGAGCACATCTTCCGGTCTCTCCTCCCTGACAAATCTCCAGCCTCGTCCTGTAAACTACGGAATCTAGACTGCGGCCGTCTAGCACGCCATCACGCTGCATGAGTGAGACGTCATGCCGCCTAGGATGTTGACAGACGCAGGTTCTTCTTTCTGTTGCCGTTCACGTCCTCTCTCGTGCTTGATAGTCTTGACCAGATCGCTCGCACCGTAACGTCAGCAATGCTAAGGACAAGAATAGACTTGACAGAAGTTATAAGGGTGTGCCTTGATTTCTATGAGAGAATGCACAGACGTGAGCAACCCGCCCAGGGCCACCCTTTGCAGCGAGGCAAAGCCCTATGTCAGGGGGGGATGAGTTGTGAACGATCTTGGTATGTCAATGGATGAGTCGTTTTGTGTTGACGAGCTACGCGTGAGCCCTCGTTCTCGTTATTCCGACCTCTGTGATTGTATTCGCTGGAGGGCTTAAATTCTAAAGCATTATCATATCATTTACTTCGAAGATAATCTCTTAGTTGAAATATTAAGCACACTGGGATGTGGCTGGCCTGCCATCTGGAAGAAGAGCAGATTCGCCGTATCTAGAGGGGGAATTTAGATAAGTTTACAATTAACAGTAGAGCTATCTATATTTGAACGGATTCGATTTGCCCTTACGCCTTTGAAAGCTCAAAGTCGATGGTTGACGGGTCGAATAGCCCCTGGGGTGTGAAAACGTGCAACGGCAAAAAGCGCTATGTACGGTCTGTCGCGCCATCATGAATATAGACAGAATATCCGAGAGTGTCACTATGAATTTGTACTCTAGTATGATAGTCTGGGTCTAAGAGCAATTGAGAGAAGGTTGCACAGCTGTGTCACTGTATCGCATAGATTGCAACGCAACAACCTTCTCAACAGTGTTCTGCGCTTATTCATGACATTCGCTTTTCTCTTTCTATATTCCGTATACAAAATCTTTCACACGCTAGATGTGGCAGAGACATGATAGGTATTTCTATTTATTTTTAGTATATTAGATTTAGATTCAAATACTTAGATTTCCTAAAGATACCTACTCACCCTTATACAGTCTGTTATATAGAGAATGTGTAAGTATGTGCGTATATGCCAGTCTCATATGAATCTACCTTTGTTGGAGGGGGAGAGAGAGTGTCCTAGGGATACGGGTTCTTTTAATTATAGTTGGATAGATATATAGATAGGAATATGTACAGATTGCGTTTTTAGTTACTCAATACTCAATATCACAATAACGCGATTACACAGGTAGTTAACAACAAAACAAGAAGAAAAACAAGGGGGACGGGGGCTGGTTCCTTGATACAAAACAGCATAGAGACGAGAGTTTTTTGTAATTTGAACATATTCTTCTCTACGTTTGTTTGTTGATTACAGACTCTAGTATTTACTTAATCTAGGTACTTAATTAGTTGATGTTTAGATGAGAACCCGTGAGTGAGCTATAAACACAAAACGCAAAAAGATGATCACCATCTTTTCCGTTCTACTCAATGACTTGACGATGGTAGATAGGTCAATGGATAATAATGTGTGAATTTGAATAACTTTCCCTCCGACGTTTCCTTTGCCTCTGACTCTAACTTTTGACTTATGTATATGTATGACGCCAAACGCTATGCATGGAAGTGTCCTACGATTTCCTTATTCCCTCCCCACACTCCTCTCCCCCCTTCCACCTGTAAACCCTCACCGTTTCCCCATGTACGCCGATCCGATCACGAATTTTATATACAGTACATGGTTACATGATACATGGTACATTGTATGCCCTCGCCCTCGCGGGCGTGGAGGATACTTTGGTGCCCGAAAAGAAGAAAGAAGAGGAAGAAGATAGAAGGTGAAGAGCGAGA
Source organism: Aaosphaeria pasadenensis (assembly GCA_022813625.1). Taxonomy (NCBI): domain Eukaryota; kingdom Fungi; phylum Ascomycota; class Dothideomycetes; order Pleosporales; genus Aaosphaeria; species Aaosphaeria pasadenensis. Next base: position 241,999 of record JAKLMB010000033.1, read on the forward strand.
AAAGACAAACAGTTGCGCCGCCAACCCCTTTTTCCCTTTCCGACCGTCTATATCTTTTGACTTGTTGTCCTGTCTTGTTCTGTGTTTTCTCTCTGATAAGAGAAGTGTGTGCGTGCCCCTTTTATGTTGATAGGATCTTAGTAGGGAGGTTCTAGGCCGTAGAGGGCGGTCTTGCAAGATGGGTAGGTTTGGAAGCTGGTATGTCCGCATCGCCTTTCCGTTGGGCACGGCCGAACTATTGTTAAATGCCTACACGCACAGGGATGGAAAGAAAGTTTATGTTGTTTCTTCGTGGACGCGGAGTCCATCTACTGCTGACCCTTCTTGCCCTTTCCAGAAGACTTGGGACGGCCGTTTGTGTTACCGTTGCCATTGGCCTTGACGTCCTCATCCTTGACGACGGCGGCATAGCTGGCACCGTTCTCCTTCACGGGACTGGCGTTGCGGTTCGGGCTCGACGTGCCGGAGACGACCTCGTTCGCAATCTGCTTCGCGCGCTGCTTGCTGGCCTCTGCGCCCTCGCCAATGTTCTCGAGCTGCTGCTTAACCTTGCGGTTGAAGGAGTCGACGAACTTCTGGTTGGCGGGAGAGAGAGAACCCGCACGCTGGGCGGCGTTGGCCTGCGCCGTTCGGCCGCGAATGCTGCCGTTCTTTGCGCTCTTAGTCGCGGAGCTGACGGCGCTGCCGAAGCCGTCCTCAGCAGACTTGCCCAGAGACTCGATCTCGCGGTCGACGCCGTGGATCGCATCGTGCGTAGACTTGGCAATCACGTTCTTCTTAGTCGCGTGCTTGTTGGAGGGCGACGTGCGGCGGAGGTACGACTTGACGAAGAAGCGCATGAAGAGGCCAGTCAGAGGAGCAAGGTAGATGAGGTTGAGGTAGATGGCAAAGGCCTGGCCGGAGGTGTCGATGCAGGGGACGTGCTGGTACTCAGTACGGTGGATGGTGCGCTGGATGGTGTTCTTGATGACCTGCTGGACCGGAGCGATACCCTCAGCGATGCCTTGCGCAATGAGGGCCGGGTCCGGGATATTCTCCGCAAGACCCTCCTCGCCGGCAGCGCGGTAGACGAGCTTCTTGAGGAAGGCAACACCGGCACCGGTGGCCGTGGCGAGGGCAGGTGAGGCGGTGGAGATGGCAGAGGAAATAGAGCTGACGGGCTCGACCGAGGAGACGGCCTCCTTAACAAGGTATGGGACAGAGACGGGGACGGTGTAGGACACGAAGAGGTGGATGCCTGCGAAGGACGCACCGACGAGGAACTGCGTGATCTGGAGCGTAGTGAGGGTACGCTTGACGGCATTGGGGACGCGGAAGCCAAGGGCGGACACAGTGTAGTAGGTGTACTGTCTGGATGTTAGCATGTTGCGGCAAAGTCGATACTTGAGAAAAGGATGCTTACCATCATAGCGTGAATGCCAGAGTTAACCAATACGAACATCCAGATGGGAGGAGACATGTAGCGCATACCCGCCCACATGCTCAACATGGCACCGGCGTGGTGGTAGGTCTGGAGAGTAGTGCTGCGCTTGCCCTTGGCGAGGATGATGACAGTATCGAGGACCTCGTAGAACTTGGAGAGGTAGAAGATCCAGCCCCAGAAAGCGAGACCCTCGTTCCAGAACCTGCCGACATCCGAGAACTCGGGGAGGCCATTGGATCCGATCTGGACTTGCGGGTTCCTGCTAGCGAATCCCCCAGTTGCGGTATTGTACGTCACGGCGTCGCCCAATCCACGCGGTCCATGCATCTTGCAGAGAGCGTCAATGGTACCAACGACTACATTGGGGTCGTCGTAGCTGGGGAATGAGACCTTGAGCGTGCGAACGGCAGCCACACAGGTGACGGCGGAGTAGACGGCGAGGAAGACATTGTGGAGAATGACGAAGGCGAAGAACGGACGAGTCTTGCTGATGGCCCATGGTTTGTTTCCATTTCTCCTGTTGTACCAGTTGAGGAGGAAGACGGTCGCAGCGTAGGTGGAGGCAATTGTCAATGGGACCTTGGGGTCGAGTGCGCCTGCGTAGAGGTCGGCTGGGATGGGAAACAGCGACCTCCAGGACGGGCCATCGTATGGGGGAGGAATCGGGGCAGGCGCAGCATCAGGCGGGAACTTGAAGACCGACCAAGCTGGCAGCTCGCCGGGAAACAGCGAGGGACCGGCTCCAGACATGATTGACGTTGTACAGAGCTATCGCCGTGGAGAGAAAAAAATGTTGAGACGCAGGTATAGGTATGGGCGAGCAGGTATGCAGGAGGAGTTCGTTGCGCAGGGAACGACAATGGCAATGGGATTGCCTTGCGTAGTCTCGAGGCCTAGATGATGCTATGGGAGGCGTCAGCGAATGTCCTTTGCGGAAAATGCGATAATGATGATGCGGATGAGGAAGATGATGTCAAGCAAGCAAGTAGTACGCTCATGCGGGGGCGTATATTTGGATTTCAGGGTCTTTGTGGGGACTCTTCCGTTCGACGCTGGGATCGCAGTCGCGGCGCGCAAACGCATCAATTGATACGATGCACCATCGAACACGGGAGAGGGTTTGGTAGGCAGAGACGTACTCTTGTGGTAGCTTCGTTCGTTTCTTCTCGGATTGACGAGGTCGCGTGTGGTATTCAGGCCGAAGCACGCGATATGTCTGCTGCTTGGGTGCGAAAGGGCGCGGCGCGCGGAGAGTGGCGATGGAGAAGGGAGTTGAAGTTCGGGGGGCAGTGAGATGAGGTAGATATATAGGACAACAACAGAGAGGGACGGATGGGATTGTTCGGAGGGCTACTCTTTTTGCGATAGCTGTGACCGGGGAGAGAAGCTGTTTTGGATGAGGAAGAAAAGGTACGAGTAGGGGTGTTGAGTTGTATTGTAGTGGTAATAGTAGTAGTAGCAGTAGTCTAAGTGTGGTGGTAGTCCCAAGTGTCTGGGCATCACACTTTTTTGGGACTTATTTGCGACCACTCCCTCTACAAATTCACTTTTCCCGACCAGTCTATAGGCAAGTATACGGTAAGATCCTACACGTAGATGGTTTAGTTTGATTTATTTAGTTGTTGGTTGTAGAGTAAATTAACTCAACTTGCGTGCAACGGTTTCCGTTTCCCGGCGCATCTGAAGGTCGAAATTCGTGTCTCTTCTCTTTTTTTTTTTTCGAGAAATCCTTAGCTGGGACGATCAACATGACGTACCGAGGCTACTCCCTTCTACATGATTGGCCAATTGCTTTTCATCACCGACAGAAAAGGGAAGACCTTGCGAAGTCGCTGTTGAAACGAAAAGGGTCCTCATAACGGTCCACAATCTACTGTCCACCAACATGTTCCAGTCCAGTCCAATCCAGTCCGACTAGACTAAAGACAAAACCTAATCCTTATAATGTTGTTGCAGTAATAGGCAGGTAAGGTAGACGATGGCTCGCCGGCGGACAAATGGGGATAGAAATGCGTGGCAGCCGTTGGATGGTCCATACACCGTTCTTACGGTGTACAATGGACACTAGGAACTACCTACAATCCTGCGCAACTATACACAGCATACACGGAGTAGACAAACAAAATTTCTATAGAGTAATAAACCATAAGTCATTGACTCGTAGTTGATGTCTTCGTCGTCGTTTTTGTTCGAGACTCATTGTTGAAGCTTCTTATCCCCTATCGGAATCGGAACAAATGCGTGCATGATAAAGTACCCCTGCATATCGTTTGGTCGTGTGCATAGGGTACCTGTCGTCCAGAGATTACTCTCGATACACAAGCAGACACTCTTGGATACATATTATTACGCGTAAAGACTCAAAAATATCGTGTGCGTACATGTAGCTTTGTGTAGATATTTGTAGACATTTGTACTGATAGGGGCTAGATACATATGTACACCCCTGGACTCATCTACCACTTCCTGTTGGCCCCCACGATTCTTCTACCGAGATCCATCTCCACTCCACCCTACTACCCTACGTGCCTACTAACCCCATACATACATATCGCTGACAAGTCTTGAATATCGGACCATTTAATATTAGAGACCCGTATTCAACTTCACATGAAAAGAGATAGCTAATGCCGATTTTGTTACTAATACATCAATTCATTCACAGGGTCTTGTTCATCAAATGGGGAAAATGAAATGAAGATAAAAGGATGACCTAGTTAAGCCTAGGGGAAGTCCTCGAATTGAGAAGACTGGAGCAACGCCGGGTATCCTGATGACGAGAACAATCAAAACCGGGAAAGAAATGCATGATACACCATGTTCTACGTCTTCTCAGAACCTCGGTTTGCTTGCTAGCGGGATCGGCGGCGGCTCATTCGCAGCAGTTGCATTGCCCGCGAGATTCTTCTTCTTCGGGGGTGGAGGCGGAGGCGCCTTCTTCCCTGCTGCTGCACCATGCGCTGCCGTGGACGATTCTGCTACGGGTGAGGTCGGAGAGTTTGGAGAAGACAGGCCATTGACTCTATCGGCAAGCCCATACTTCTGATTGAGCCCGTTGGCTGCGCGCACACCGGCCGCCGCTTGCTCCCCATGTCTCTCCCGGAAGTTGTTCGCAGTCGATGCCGCGTTCCTCATGTCTGAGAAGGATACTTTGGACGGATCGTTCCGGAAATTGCTCGCCGTCTTCAACGCTGCTTGCTTCTCCGCCCATGTGGTTCCTTGCGCGGGCGGCGGACTATCCGATGATGTAGTGGACATCTTCGAGAACCTCGATTGCAATTCGCTCAATTGCGGTCCTCGACTGCCACCCGCGCCGGCACCGGAAGCCTCGGGAGCAGGCGAAACGGCTGCACTCGAGGAGGAAGAATTCTGTCGAGGAGGCACGGGTGGGGAAGCTCGGCCGATCCCAAATCCCGGGACTGATATGCCTGCATTTCCCAATCGGTTCATCGCACCTTGATTGAGAATTCCCCGTTCGGGCGCTGGGGCCTCTACGCTGTCATTATACGAAGGCGGAGGGGGTGGTGCATGCATATCGGGGTGTGAATTCTGTCGAGGCGGTAGCCGTGGAGGCAGTCTGGGAGGCCCCGGTTTGGGTGCGCCAGCACCAGCCGCCGCAGGAGGAGGTGTCGCCTGGCCAGGTCGAAACTGCGGCGGCTTGGGGAGGTTTGCGGTGCTCAGTCCTGTGGTGTCTGCTCGATATGGCCCCGGTGGGGGCCTGTTCGCCTCTTCCTCTGCCCTTGCCTCTGCCTCTCGCCTCGCCTGTAATCTCTCCTTCGCAGTGCTTCCGTCCCTTGAGACCGGTGCTCCGAGTCCTCCAGTGTCGCCGCTGGATGTTGCGCTGCTCTGCCCAGCAGCCGCAGCTCCATGGTAATGAACATGCTTCGGGGGAGGTCCAAAGGACGAGGGGTCCTTCAAGGTCGACAGCGGTGCGGATTGGTGGTTCTCACGGGCTTCTGCAGCTTGGCCTTTGCCTTTGCCCATCCATCCTGCCTGATGACTGTGTGAGATAACGGAGGGGTAAGAATGCGGACCAGGGCCGACTTACCACCTGGTTGATGCCCTTGAAGTCGCTGCGAAAGGACTCTTTGCCGCCTTCTCCCTTGCCCTTGGGATGCCATCCACCTTTTGCGAGGTCTCTAAGGCCGCTCATATTGGGGCGGTACGGTCGAATATTGGGTTCATGTTCATGTTGGAGGCGCGGTTATCCACAGGGTCGGGGATAACGGACCATGACGCACGTTGCCAAGGATGATTCAGCGACTCAGGTCAGTCATGCGGTGCTGAATTCAGCAACCATCCGTCTTTCTTCTTACAATATCTTGAAGAAGATGTTCAATGCTCGATATCGAAACAAAAGAACTCATCGTCGCGTCACGTTTCGGAAGAGGAAACATTCCCCCAATACGGAAAGGAGAGAACATGTGACACAAACAGAACCACCATCAGTGCGTTGTGGTTTCATGCGGTAAGCCCCGCAGAGAACCATACCAGGGAATGAACCGAATCGCTGGGTACGAAAGGCAAAAACAACAATTATCCTTTGTCTATCAATCGCCTCGACTATTGTAGTCTGTTTCTCGGATGTTTATGCCTGCAGCAGTCAATCCTGAACGAACTACCGTTGAACTGGTCTGTGACTATTCAGACCCCTGGCATTCGGACTGATCTGCAAGGCTCAAGCACAAGCACATCCTGGACCTTGCTCTGCTTATCATTTGTGTGGGCGAGGAGTGTTGCTGCGAAGAGGCACTGTGCAGGCAAATGATGAGGTCCGATAACCATACACCAGCACTGCGACCAGACAGAATGAGTGCTTTTTGTCTATGGACTCTAGACGTCATGATCTGAACCTGAAACGCGAGAGCTGCACGAGCGGGAGCCAACATGAATTTCAACGAGGTCAGCCAGTCATGGTGACACTTTACTGTGCATATTCACACAGAAAAGGCCAATAAGGGAGCTGTCGCTGCAGATAATCGTCGACTATGGGAATGATCCGCGCTGTTGACGATAAGTCTTACCGCAGTACAGCCAGCCCGGCAGTTCATACCCTTATCTTCATCAGCAACGTAGCCTGGATGCCTTCAACTGTTCTCCTTGAAATGTGATCACGGCTTGCCGCACTCATCCGCCATGCATGGGTTGAGGGACCGTTATTTATTCGCATCAATAGTCTCTTTGTAGGGCCGAAGGGGCGGGCCTCTTTCAGAGACGAGACGAGGGGCGAGGCCTTAAAATAATAAAGGCATCTTGAACTAACTATCGATAACGTTCAGGTCAACAAATCATTTCGAGCTGACTCTTGGCCTATAATTATCCCCAAGACGAGTTGTGGGGTGAATTGCCTGCTAGCTACCTCGTAAGAGCCAGCGTCTCGTGAAGAAAGCAGGTGAAGACGAGGTTGATGCATCCACATCCGCATCCGCGCCTCTCGGACTGTCGGGGCTGTGCCAGCCTGTCGACTGGCCAGCATCGTTCATCCAGCCAACCTCAGCTCGGGATTCTGCAGTTGGCGTGAGCATTTGGCGGAATTCGGCAAGGATGGCTCAAAGTAACACAGCTCGACTGCGCCCACTTCAACCTCGAGTTGTGTTGTGAGGAAGCTCCTGATCATTTCTCCTACTCTCCTGCTTTCTTCCTTTCCATCTCTCTCTTTCGAATATCTCTCGCCTTTTGCAACATTGTTAATAGTGTTTCACGTCTTGTCCGGTTGAAGTAACCAGTCTTCAGTGAACGCTTTGTGGCGTCATCGATAGCTGTTACAACCACTCACAACCGCCTCTGGGTGTATTCATTGCTTAGCGTGACTTCGGACTACGGCCCCACCCTCACTCGCAACAAACAAAACTGCGAGATCAACATCTTACCGCGTTGAATTTTCTGGCAGAGGAAAGGTAGTCTGTTTTGTAAGATCAGGCTCGACGAACGGCAATCCTTGTTGTCTTCGCTCCCGTGGTCCGCGCCTGGTTCAAAGTAACTTAGTTGCGAGGGTCAGCCCGCAGGTACCGGACGTTCCATATCTACCAAGGCCGTCCTGTCATCCCTCAAATGGCCTCTCCCCTCGCTCAGCCAGACTCGAGTGACGATGAAATTGAAGAGATAGAGTTCATTCAAGTTTGGTATACAGGCGACGAAGACCCAGAGGATCCCTACGAGACCGAAACCATCAGTTCTGACGACTATACTATGCCATACACAAACCCGCCCTGGGCTGCTCCTACAGAGCGTCCGTCCGTACCTCCATGGGTTCGACCCCATGGACCTCCTCCATGGGTAACAACGACGACATCATCGAGCAGTCAAATCACCCCTCAGCCTGAGTATGGCCACTCCAAATCGTTGACTCCCATCTCTGAAGGCAATGCCCCGTCGACGGCTAGCGAAAGCGCGTCAACCTCAACAGGTGCACCCGTCGTTGAGGGAGAGGAGAAAGTCCACCATAAGGGACTCATCATGGCCATGGGCGTCGCCGTTCCTTTACTTGTGCTGGCCGGCATTGCCATCTTGGCCTTCATTGTGCTCCGCAAGCGTAGACGCAACAAGCGACAGGCGATTGCACATGCGCAAGCACAGGTGGATCAGATGAAGTACAGTGGTCGACCTTCACACATAGCGGCCCATTACCACGTTCCGCCGCCTCCTCCTTCAACATCACCACAATTCCCTCAGCCCTCAGCCCAGCCTCCCTACTCTGGACCACCAGGCCAGCCACCACCTGTGATTCTCGGACCCATCGTACCGGGCTCGAATGGAGCATACTTCACGGGTATCGACACGTCAGACGTGGTATCTGTGAACAATGACCATCCACCTTATCCTCCTCCCGGGCTGAACGACCGCACTGGTCTCGGCAACCCCTTCGCAGACAACAACAGCATTAATGACGAGCCACCACCACCATACCGACCACGCAGCATAGCAGCTCTCTCCCGAGACTCGAGCCTTCGTTCACAATCACGAAATGTACCGCCTCCTCCATTTCCGCCTCAGCTTCCGCCGATAGCAGATCACTCCCGCACCAACCTGCTCGACGCATTCCCCTCCCAGACCGGCTCCTCGAGATCCCCCTTCGCAGACCCAGACTCGGACTCGGACGACGACGTGATAAGCCAGATCTCAGGCCGCGCCCCGCGAAGAGCTAGAGAAACCATGTCCGACGTATCGGACATGTCCTATCAGCAGGACCCCAGGCCAGGTGTGTAAACGCCTCCTTGGGAACGAACGAAGTCATGCTCTCCATGAATCATCTCTACCTTTCTCTTATTACTTAGTCTCTATTTTCTATTCCATTTTGTTCTTCTTGAACCAACTTACTTATTATGTAAATACCATTTTGTCTAACTTCTTTTCCTCTTCTCTTTTCTTTTCCATTCTTCCCACGCGTTTGTGTCTCCCATTTACGAGGGCTTCATTGCATGCATGGTCGGTGGATTATTTAATTTCCTTTATTTACTTTCCTTTTACTTGGTCTACTCGCTCGACTAGTGGTCCTTTTGAACTGAATGGGACTTGTATTGCATAGGATCGAGCAGGGGGCTTTCTTCTTATATTGGAGGCTGAAAATGAAATCAAAGTATCGTCCTCGCATTGACGGTAAAAGCTCGCGAGGATTTTTATATAGCATATACGAATACATCATCAATCTGGCGATATATGTCCACCTACTTATACTGTTGAAAATGTCACACATATTCGCCCTACGCAACCATTAAAATTCCAAGCCGAAAGACGTGAGTGTGTTTACAAACATCTCCCCATCACTCTTACCCCCTATTTCCAATCAACAGACGATCGTTTTTTGCAATGTACCGAGGACATGAAACTTGGTTTTCTCTTTGGTAACTCGCCGTTCGGTGCGTAAATATATGTTCCTGTCTCCTTAGCGGACAATTATACCAACCATCAGTCTTGAATTTTATTTACTAAACCTATAATTGTTCCTTGTTTAGTATTTTTATTTATTCTTTTTGCATAAGAGGTGGACGATTGAATAAGGGATATTTTAATTTGATACGTGTGGAGTGTCTTTTTCTTTTTATTTAGTTTTGTTAGAGGAGAGGGTGTCGTTATATGAATAGGCATGTACCAAGCTTCGAGTGCAGATACACAAACCAACTCGGTCGACGGATCCTTTTACATACTTCGATTTTACCTCTATGAATACATGTATCTAGGGACGATGATGTGTAAGGAATACCTAGCTACCCACCTGCTGTGACTGTATATCCATAGTGCTTAAGGATGAAGGAATCAGCCTACCAATGACACAATCCCCACACCTCCGTACACCACACCACATTACACTACACCTGTACCTACATACATACATGCACACAAAATCACAGTACCTCAAGAGCACGCAGGGTAAGCCCCCAAAAGGCCACAATCCCACAGTAAATCCGATTTCGCTGTAGTGCAGTTGCGGTTGCGCTCGCTGAGGCGTGTACCTTGCATAGCACCCTCGCAAGCGTACCGGATTTCTACTTCGCTTCTGTGAGATACGAAAGTTTATATCTTAACCCGTTATGAGGGGCCGAGTGCATTGAATTGGATTTGATCGGGCGTTATGAAGAGAGGAGAGAGGAGGAATTGGGGGAATGGCGTGTTGTGTGTTTCCAATCGGTGTTGTTGAGATGATTGTGATGATGATGATCTCTGTGAGTGTATCGTGTGAGAGACGAAAAGTACACGCAACGGACTTCGTCATCGTCCCTGGCTTCGAATGGGCAGTACAAGGAGATAATAGTCTCTCTGTCTAGCTGGCTGGGTGGAGACTTTGCTATTACGGGCCTCATACCTAGCTTGATGGATGATTGTAGCTGTACGAAGATGCTACGAGTCTGATGAATATACATTATACCGGTCCCCGCACTAGCGAAGTAGGTATCTACAGTACCTCAGGGGACCTTTTTTAGGTTGTCTCGTGCTCGTAAACAGGTACTGCGTAAAAGTACATACGTGTATACGTTGATTATGTGCATTTCACTATCGGTGTGGTCGTGCGGTGACCGACCGACAGCCGCCCCCTTTTGGCCCTCTCGCACGAATGGAATCAGCAATTGCCAGCCCAGCTGCCTATTCACCTACGATTGAAAAAGGATGAGAAGATGACAATCAGGCCCGCCAGGTACAATCCCTCTCTCTTCCCTCACTCGAAGGCGGCAGAGAAACAGGTGCTTGCCGTGGCGTTGCGTCCGTCTACATACTAACCCCGCCGCCGTTTTTTCCACCACGCGTTCGTCAAGTCGTTCGCTCGCGCGCTTTTTCAATCGATAAAACGATAGCGAGGAAATCTTATTTTTAGGCCAAACGTCTTTTCTCGGTTTCTATTTGTCGCTTTTGATCATTCCCCCCAGGCGTTGAGCTGTTTAGGCGGTTTTGAGCTAGGCGGTTTGGGTGAACTGCATCGAACTGGGTAGCTACCTAGCGAGCTGGCGAGAGGCGGATCTTGTGAGATCCACCAGTCGTGGTGATCCCTCGACTCTACGCATCTGTCGAGGTTTGGGGAGTTGATTGAGCATTGAATTAATTGATTAAGTGTCCAAATGATGCTTGAATGAAGAAGCAATTGACAGAGATGTTATGGAAATATGGTGTGTGGTATGACGGAATTGTAGTTAATACTTACAAGTAACCTAGGTAGCAATACATCTAGGATGGTATCAAGTGAATATCTTGGGTAAACCAAAAAGCATCAATTCGATCTGGAATGATAGTTTACCGCACTTGCTGTTGAGTCAGTCATCTACTTGCACCTCTATAGATACGCGATTCGAGTGTCGATATTGTACAGAGCACATGTCCACCTCCTGATTCAACAAAAAAAAAAGACCAGAAATGGAAAAACACCGCGATAGCGATTCTTGATGCCCGCAATTGGCCAATGCGATCCATAGAACAGTCATCTAAATTGAATAAATAGAATCCTCCCTGGAAGGCAAAAACTTTCATTGGCCATTACCCCCATCCTCTCTCTTCCTCACAATCGCAGTACCCTACCATCCAGAGGTAGATAGACCCATCTCATGAACAGACGTTCAAAAACCCTTATAATCTTGTGCGTCTACATCAATACAGAATTCATTATCCTATAAGCCTCCCATGATCTCTCTTCCCCCCAAAAAGGAGACGGAAAATAAAAAAGGATAAACCCCCCCCTCTCTGGACCCTTGATCGTTGCGCTGATGAGCTGGCACCTGCAAGGCAAAGGCACAAATCTACAAGCGAAGCGCAGGGCAAGGGGAGAGAAAAAAAGGTAAGGCAAGCTATTTTCCTATTCGCCTGCAGCTCGCATCGGATTTGCCGGGGACCTGGGTTGGGGGATTGGGGATTGATTTTCATTGTAATTTTGATTGTGAATGCGAATGGTTATGCGAAGGGAGAGGGGAGAGGGCGAGAAGGTAACTGTACAAGTAGCTATCTACGGGTGTGAATGGTTCGTTTGGCCGTTCATCCAATTGCTCAATCGTTCGTTCGTTCGGCTGGATGGGCGAGCGAAAGAGCCCCTTTACCCAGCATTGCACAATACGGGAAAGCCAACGGACCAGCCGAACCATTCATTGAACTTACCAACAAACCAAACCATTGAACGATCGCTTGTGGGGAATCAATCACCACAGGAGGATCTGGCAGCTGAGGAGTATATGCTACTGCTGATGGTTGGTGACGGAGACGGGTAAGACGGGCCTAGGTACGATTGAGGCGGAGGAGTGCGGGACGGGCTGGAGGGCTGGCTGGCTGGAGAGGGTACCGGTACTTGTGGTTTGGTGGGCTGCTCGGGATGGGAGATGAAGTGGGATAATGGTGCAAGATGGATGATCTGGTTCTTGCACTCGTGAGATAGTTAGGAGATTGTAACTCCGTACGAGTACTGGTACATGTGGTTGGTGATAGACTGATAGTATGGGGTACCTTGTAGGGATGGGATTGTAGATTGTATGTATGGGGGATGTGAATGGATGTTCGAGGTGCCTAGTGCGGGCATGAGGGGGAGAGATTTGCGCCATTCACAGGGACTCCAGCGACATCCGCCACCACCAAAAGCACCTTTTAATCTTTTCCCATCAGCCCAGGAGCCAGAAGCCACCATCGTCTAATCATCATCATCCATCCAGACTTTCATTTGTCCATCTCTTGTCTTCCCTCATACCTAATTCATATGGTATACCCCTTCGTCGTGCTTCCGTGCCGTAGATAGGCGGCATAGCTATCCATATCATAGCATGCCCTATCCTATCTCATCCTATCCCCTATGGCTAGCCCCCATCTAGTCTTCCCAATCGCTCGTCCTCAAGGTTCAACCTGACCTGACCTGACTGACCTACTGGGTGCTGGTTCGGGCCTCGCCTGGAGAACAAAGCTGACTGGCTCTGTCGGTCGCTGGCAAAAAAAGAGACCACGTTTGCCTGGCCCTCTGCCTGTGTTTCCTTGTGCCGACGTCGTGCCCTGTCGATAAGTACAATGATTATGACAGCCCATCCCATCCATCAATCTCGACATCCCCGCGACAAGAGTAATGCCATCAGCCCGGTGCGGCGCCGTACCTGAATGTGATCGGCCCTTGCCCGCTTCAGGAGTTGGCGCGCTCCACTAGTTATTCTTGTAATCCCAAGCTTGCATCTGCTCGTTCGCCAACGACGACTACGACACTGACACCGACACCGACACCGACATCAGGCAAGCAAGCATTCCATTGCTCGTCTGGGTTGGCCCGCGGACGCTCAACCAATAAATCGTCACCGCAACGGGACGGCCAACGAACGACCAACGAGTGGAGAGGCGTAGTAGTGCAGTGGAGTGGAGTGCAGCGTAGTGGGGAGTCCAGAGTTGGGAGAGTAGAGTAGAAGAAGTACAGGTCGAGGTCGTCGTTGTCGTCAACAGCTTCGACATCGTCGATATTCGTCTTCAACCGTCTTCTTCTCTACTGTCTTTTCTCGTCTCTCTATTCAACAATTAGCCCTTGCTACTGTTGTACTCGCTCGCTCGCTCGCTCGCTCACTATACGCACTCACTCAGTCAATCGCTCCTTCGTCCTCTTGCTCGCTATATCGATTATAATAATAATCATTATTACACACACTCGTACGCACCCCGTTCTCTTTTCCTTGATTTCGCCCTTGCCCATGCCCTTGCCCTAGCTTCGGTTGTCAACATGCATTGGCTCGTGTGTTCCTGCATGGACTGCAGCACTACTGTACTGCGTAGGTAGTGCAGCGCAGTACAGACAGTACATACGATGGCACAGTATGGTTCAGTAGGGTAGGGAGTGGATGTTGTTGAACTCAAGATGTTGTATTGCGATGAATGGTTGGATGAAGGTTGAGAGAGTCAGTGGAAGAGTTAACAATTGACAATCATAATCATCATCATCGATTGTGGTTGTCGATGTCGTTGTCATCGTCTCTCCAACCGAATTCGGCCTTGCTCATCCTCCTTGGGTGGTTCCTTCCTTCCCTTCCCTTCTCTGTACCTGCAGCCACGAGGTCTCACAGACGCAACCTCCCCCCTACCTCTTCCCTCTCCTCATCCTCCTTCACTCCTACACTGTCACTGTCACTGTCTTGTATTACCGTATCTTTTTTCTTCATTGTCTTCATTGCTTCATTGCCCTCATGTCCTAATCCTCTGCCACCTCAGGTCTCGACATTGTCACCTCCATCCTTCGACGACACCTCGGCCAAACTCAACCCTCTCCACCCGCCCCGTATACCTCCCGCTACCACAGACTACCACCACCATCCGTCCGTCCTCGCCGTCTATCGCTCTAAATAATTCCACATAACTCTACATGGTCTTGAAGGAGCAGATACTGTCTCACTTGGTCTGCTATGAGTTTGGATCAGCATATATATGGGTAGGATAATTTTGTCTCTTCTCTTTCCATGAGTTTGGGTGGTGAACAGGGGACGGGAGCTAGGTATCTCTCCACCTACCAGTACTTGTACCTGTGGGTCAACCACCACACACTTTCTCTACACAATACGGCGGATATGACGATGCTGGACTTCAATGCTCCGAAGTACCAGCTCGTCCAGGAGGCAATGGGATCACCGATGGCCTCGACTGCCTATTCACACAGTCTCTACCTGTCAAATCAAGTTGGCTCTACCCCCAACTAGTGCAGGCAGAAGACAGGCAACACTGCACGGTCACCCATTCTCGATCCTGAAGCTCCAAAGCACCGACCTTCCTACCAACCAAACCTACCTTGCTACTTATTACCTTCAATTGCTTCGCTTTCCCCACAACGCTCGTTATCAAAACGCCGTCCTGCCGTTCCCTCACCGAGCATCAGCACAATTTTTTTTCTTCCTCGTTCTCCGTCTTCTCTTTCGTTTTCAACATGGCACCATAACCACACAATGCAATTTCTAGAGTCCGTTGTCTTACCTCACCACTTGCTGCACGATTCCTTTCCTTTCTCGTCCGCTACCAAATTCTCCGATGACCTCAAAAGGCTAACTAGTACCTCGTCTACCAGATCAACGGATTGGCATCTTCCCAGTCCCTCCTCCACACCAAAATCGGTGACGTTCCCGGACTCGACCTTCAAAACACCAAAAGCTGAGGCCCATCCTCCGCCTCAATCACACTTCCTTGACGCCTGGTCAACCCCGAGGGTCAATGGGCAGCAGACCCCTGCACAGACCCCGTCCTTCACCTTCACCACCCCAATAGACCGTCCCTCGAGCTCCTATAGCAACCAGAAGCCCCGCACCCCAGAAGATCCCGAATTTCATGTCAACCACTTCGTCCCAAACAACCTCCCGCTCCCGCCTGTCGAACCCGCTCGCAGGTTGTCGTCCTCGCCGGACCCTTCCAAGCACCCTGAAGCAACCCTTCGACAGAACCCTCCCCTGCGGCCCCGGCCAGTCAGCATGGATACTTCACAGATGCAGACGCCGCCCCCAACCAGGGACGCCACGTCGAGAAGAGGAGGCATGCAGCAGCAGCAGCAGCAGCAGGGGCAGCACCAGGCAGGGCATAACTTCAACAATACTCCGGCAACTGTGATACATAGGGCACAGGGTCAGGTCCATCCTAATGAGGGCATGTACAACCAGACGCCGCTGGGATTTCCAGCATTGCAGTTCTCCCCCGATCTTATCCAATTCCCCAGTACCGGACCCCTGTCAGCGCCTGTGATGCCACAGTCACGGCTGTTCTGGGACCAGAATGACTCGAATCAGATGGACATTGACATGCAAAACCACCACATGGGATCTGACCCATTCGGCCCTGCACCGCCTCAGAGAATTGATACGAACATAGACTGGCAGACCTTCAGTACACCTGTTTCCGCTAACCACATGAACCCTCAGGCATTTCAAGCACTCCATGGTCTGTCCTCACCAGGCCCGATGGCATCTTTTGCATCCAACAACGCCCCGGACACCTCGAGCTCTAGACCCAATTCATTCCTGTCAACATCGGGCAGTGTAGACCCTAGCATGCTGTTCAGCTTCTCCAGTCCTGGCCCGAGCACGTCCTTTGGTAACATTCCGCCACCAATCAGTATTCCTCCAGACAACAGACAACCGTATGAGACGCAAGTGCGGGACTCTATGCGTGAGAGGGAATTGGCCAAGAAGACGAAGAGTCAGCACTCTCGTACCAGTACATCTTCCTCCTCTGCCTCATTCGACCCTCGGCCTGGCCTACAGCGGAGCAATACCGACAGTGGCTTTAGGAAAAGCAGGCCGTCGTCAATGGAGTCGAAGACGTCTGGCCCTGCCCCTCCTTTCAATATCCCCCGCCGTTCCTCTCCTTTGAAGCGGCAGAGTGGTGCATCGTTGACGTCCATACCTGAAATTCGACGGCCACGAACACGCCTAGTGATCGATGCGGACGGACGTGCCAGGACCGAGACTGTCACCGCTGATGACGACACCGACTCAGGCCACGAGTCTAGAAGAAGCTCCCAGAAGGACATGAGGCAGCAGTACCCAGGGCTCTGGGCAGAGGACGACAGTGACTCTGAGCAGGAAGAGCCCGCCACCCTCAGCCGGAATGCATCGTTCAGCATGCCCCAGCGTCGAGCCTCGAAGCACGCACGTGCCGATAGTGGCGGGCTTGAACGATCCAACTCCTTTAAGATGGCACGGCCCTCTTCGGGAATATTCGACAAGACCTCCTTCGAGACGATACGTCCCATCAAGAAGGCTGCAGACCATCCCTTTCGTCGATTCAGCATGATGGACCTGCCCACCTCGCTGGGGGAGCCGAACGAGGTTGAGGACCAACAAATGCCAGAGTCTCCCGGGGATGCACTTGGCGCTCTGAAAAAGGTTGTGGAGGGCCGACAGAAGCGGATAGGTATGATTTTCGGCGTTTTGTGCTCGCCCCCTTACTGATGTTTTGTAGAACGTTCCAGTCAGAACACCTTGAAGGCCCACAACCAACGTTGGGCACAAGCTTCGGCCGACATTGCCAGTGCCAGCCCGCATGGGCTCTCGCTCTATGACCCGTATACGAATTCCTTCAGTGCATCGCCTGCTAACTCGAACGACGCTGGCCTCACCACCCCCTCCACTGATCGTAGCAGCCTCTCCAGCGAGAGCACTCGCTGCCTGTGCAACGGCTCGGACGATGGACGACCCATGATTCAGTGCGAGTCGTGCACAAAGTGGCTGCATATGGGTTGTGTAGGGTTGAACGGCCACAACATGCCCCCAGTCTATGTGTGCGTCTTCTGCACCGGCACCACGCCCATTGCGAGGGGTGGCAGGGTCCGCGGTCCCATCCCTTTCGACCACTCACCCTTGAACCACAAAACCTTCTTCCGTCGCCAGTAACCTCGCGTCGATTTACCACACTGCTAACATGATACGATACTACCCATCGCTCGATGCGGACACGAGCTCGATCAAGACCACGACCTTTGCACTCAAACATCAGGATACCCATATACCCGATCGATCGATCGATGATGCCACTGACTATATTTCCTGCATTTCCAATGGCCTCGATTTGCGAGCATCCCATTTGGATTCACCTGTTCAATTCTGATTCGAATCCCATCACTCCATCAAGCGTTGACTGAGCTACATGAGCGACCAAGCATACTTACCATTACACACGGCATACTTCGATGCCGATTCAGTTTTCGATTTCCTTTCGCGCGTTCCTTTACCAAAATAATACGAGTGCACTCTCCGCCGCCCCTCCCCGACATGTTCGACATAGTATACATACACAAACACCACGCCTAATCAGTACGTCCCCTGTACGTCGAGCATCTGCAGGTCCCGACGCTCCACGTACACCTAGTATCACCTACGTCCGATGACGCCGTAAACGAAGGAAGCAATAATGTTTATCTACGTCGTACACGGCCAGCACCTGTCTGTCTTTCCTTGATTGCGAGTGGAGAGTTCCCGGCCTGCCAGAGATGGAATCCAGGCGGGAAGGTTACACACAAAGATGTTAATGCTGACGAGCCTACGTTCTACTTTTTTCTTGACGCTCCTTACTAACGGCTGTTTATCGCTTGGTCTATGAGATGATGGTGTTTTTTTTCTTTTTCTTTTTTCACCTGAGGAAGAGGGGATGTTGGATTAATTTTGCGCTGCATTGTGTGCGGATTATGCGCGTGTCTCACATTGGAGGCCGCGAGAAGGGGGAAGTGGTGGTGGAAGAACGTGTTTTGCCTTTTGCATATGCATGGTCGATGGAGTTTTTTCTTTGCTTTTTTCATATTTGGTTTCTCCAACTTTTAAGATGAGAGACGAGAGGTCGAGTGCGTCTGTGAGGACAACGTGTTCGAGACAAGGATCTCGGAACCGTCTTGTCCTACTTTGTTTTCCCATTTTCCATCTCCTTCGCAGGAGGGAGAGCATGCTGTAGTGAATGATGAAGAAACAACAGCAACAATCAATACAGTTCCAACCCAGCACTTACACACATACACATACATCTTTTGTCCGTCCTACCGTCTGCCTGCCTGTCCTTTTTTCCTTTTGCAAATCACAACAAAGCATTTACACCGGCGCGCGTCCCCGTAAAACAGTTAGTTGTGTATACAAAATACTATCTCCTCGTGTCCTCCCTACTTTTCCAATCTCCTTTTCACCCTCCATGCATGTTCTTCCCTTCGATTAAAAAAGAAAGTCTTTTTCTTTTCCTTTGCTTTTGGAGTCCGAGTTTGGACGAGTAGTATGTAGCTAGAGATAGATGGACGAGTGGGGAGAAGTGGGAGTGAGTGAGTGAGGACTTAGCTAGACACAGGAGGACAGTGTGGAACTTTCAGGCGCAATAGTTTCGAAAATTCTATGTTTCATTTCCCGTGGATTGTATGTATCTAAAAGAGAGAGAGAGAGAGAGAGATGAGAGAGACAGAGAGAGAGAGGGGTGTGATTTCCAATCAGTCCTCCCAGTAATAACTCCAAATCTCCATCCCCATCATCTCATCACTATACCCCTTCGCCCTTGCGCCCTCCCCAGCAGCACCCGCACACACAATCAGCGGCATGAAGTGGTCCGCGCCACCACGCGGATGCATCGTATAGCTCCCCTCCCAGTCCCTCCAGCCCTCGAACTTCCTCCCCCTCGCCTCCTCGTCGACCTCGAACACCGCGTCGTGGATGCTCGCGCCCCACACGGTCGACAGGTCCCTGAACCGTCGCGAGGACGTCGTGTGCGAGTTGAACATCAGCGACAGGTTGTGCATGCTCGCGAACCCGGACCCCAGGATCGCGACGCCCTTTTCGCGGAGTTCGTACAGCGCTTTGCCCAGCGCGAAGTGCTGCGCCGGATCCTCGGACTCGAGCACGCTGAGTTGGATGAGGGGCACGGAGGCCGACGGGTCGATGAGTTTCATGGGGACGAAGACGCCGTGGTCCCAGCCGCGTTCGGCGTCGAGTTCGGCGGGGATGTTGTGCGCGCGGAGGACGGACTGGATTTCGGATGCGAGGGTCGGGGAGCCAGGGGCAGGGTGCGTGTATTTGTAGGTTTCGGGCGGGAAGCCACCGTAGTCGTAGTAGAGTTGCGGGTTCGGGGATGAGGTGATGAGGACGGAGGGGGTGGGGGACGACCAGTGGGCTGTTACGACGATGATGGCGCGGGGGGCCGAGGGGGTGTTGAGTTTGAGGATCTGGGGGACGCGCTTGCTGAGGGAGGTGATGATGGCGTGTTGGGAGGGGTGGTTGAGGAGGGGCATGGGGCCGCCGCCGTGGGAGAGCGATATCACGGGCGCGAGGCGTGGTGTTGTGTTTGGGGTGGACATTGTGTTCTGGTGGTATAGGTGGTGAGGTGGGAAGTTGATGAAGGGGTCGTAGGGTGTGCGAGTGGTTGCGGCGAGGCGGAGGGTGCTGGATACTGAGAGGAGTAGTGTGGTAGGTATTGTGAGGAGTGATTTTCTTGCCAGTCTCATGGTACGAAACGGCAGTGACGGTTACTATCACGATGAGATGATGGGCGGGGATGAGGTTGGGTTTTGTTGTCCGCAGCAGTCATCGTGGGCGATTACAAAGTGGAAATCAGGGGGGCGTCAATTGGATTCATAGCTCGCTAGGGTGATGCTGGCAGATTCGAATGTTGATTTGTGATATCCGGTGCTCAATTGCTCGTTCTCGTGCGGACGGTGATGGGTTGATGTTGTTTTTTGTTTGTGTTTAGTAAGGAAATGTTATACATCATTGCGGAATTGTTTCCGTCAGCCTCATACCTTGCCTGTTCTGGCTAGTGGGATCGTTAGAGTTGGGAGAGAATGGTCGGAGGCGCGGATGCTGACCTCTTCCGATGCCGAACCGAATAACGGCGGCGAGATATCTTTGTACGAGTAAGATGCGTGTCCGTTTTGAATGGCAGTCCGACGGTGTTGTCTGAATCATACATCTCGGTGTTTTTTCGTTTACTCCTATCTCTTAAGGCCAAGATGATTGAACAGCCCACTCTAACTACAATTAGCCCTATCTACCATGGATGTAATGCGCAGTGTCTAGGAACTTGGAAACTTACGTTCACCGTTATCGACATGACCACGAACATGGACAGACCTGCCCGCTAGTCTATGAGATGGTGTTCTCACAGGGTGCGGATTCTTAGCATCCATGTGAAGTGATTTACGAAGACAGAATGAGACAAGATTGTGAACGTAGATGAGAGTGTAGTTTTGATTTGACTTTCCATTTGCTATGGTAATTTTGAGGATCCTGGCTGTCCAGTGCGTTCAGTAGGCCTCTCGTTGCGGGGAAATGGGAAGGGTTTTGTTGAAGTTCGATGTTCATTTTCGTAGTCATCATTTCATGGTCGTTCATATCGCCATCCAGTGTCAGAGCCCGAAACCTTGACAGAATATGATTCTTTTCCTCCTAGACCACTCCACCTCAGCAGACATAAGAAAAGAGAAAGAAAAGAGTGATGAAACGCCCGGGTATAGGACAGAAGGGTGCATCCCAAGCGAAAGAACCGGTGGTAAGAACGGGGAACGAAGACGTCGATTTCGACGTTTGCGAGCGATATTCATTCGATTCTTTTCTTCGCTTGAGCGACGGAAAGCTGACTACTGGTTGTAGTCATCGCCGCCGAAGATGGATGCTGTGAGGTGGGTTAGTATGATGAAGAGTGACATTGAGAGGGGGAACATACCAGGCTTGGGCTCCAACTTGATCATGTCTTCGGTGTCTGCATGACGAATTAGCACGAGAATGAATGAATAGAGGAATCGTGGTACATGTTATCACGAAGACATACCTGACTGGATCTCAGTGTTGGCGTCGGCCTTCTCTTTGGGGCCTGTGGCGGATTAGCACGACGAGAAACACAGTGGAAAGAGAAGGCATATAATCATACCAGCTTCAGCTTCAACCTTGGCCTTTTTGGGACGACCAGGCCTGCGCTTCGGGACATCGCCAGCATCTCTGGCAGCGGCTTTCGCTTTGCCCTTGCCCTTGTTGACCAGTCCAGCGGCGGCTTCGTTGTCGCCGTCCTCGGCGTCGTTGGCATCCTCGTTCTCGGGGAAGGCGTTCTTGCGCTTGCGACCGCCGTTGGCCTTGACCGGAGTGGAGGGGCCATCTATGCCGGCAGCAGAAATAGCGCCACTCATGAAGACGCCGAAGCTGGGGTGAGCGGCAATGACCCGCTGCTTGATCGGGGGGAACATCTTCCGCAGAGAATTGACCGTGTTGCCGGTCAATTCGGCCATGAGATCATAGTTGATCTGGCAAGTAGAGAGAAATTAGCTGATGCCGCTACAGAAGGGAGAGAGAGAAGGGGAGAGTGACTTACCTTTCCGGGCGCCGTCATGGCCACGAAGGCCGCGGCGAGTAGCTTCGTCTCGCGGAGACTGAAGCCGACGATCGCGTCGGAGATTGCAGCGCCCTCGGTGGTGGAACCAGATGCCTTGGGAGCCATCTGGAGGATATTCTTGGTGTTGGTTCTGCAGTGGACAGTTAGAATTGCTCTTTTGGAGATTCTGGTTCGGAGGTGAGTGTGGATTGTTTTGGGGAAGGAGAAGAGAATCGAGAGGGAGAAGAAGGACAGAATTTAAAGGGAACGAGGTCGAAATTGTCAGTGCGAAGGTAAGTGAGAGGTGAAGTGAAGGTGAAGGCGAGCGTGCTCTTGAGCTGTCAATCGTGAAGGTGAGAATGGGAGTGAGGCATTGAGAGTAAGAGCTCAACAGTGATCAAGGAAAAGGCAGAAATATTGTGGAATTTAGTATTTTGTTTTCATCTTCATCGATGGTGATCTGGTATATTCTAATTGTCTTCTGTGGATACATAATCTTCTATTTTGACGATAATTTTGAAAAAGTTATGGTGACGGTGACGTCGCGAAGGAGAGTGAACTTTTGTCATGACGCGCTTACACGTCGACACGTGACAAACTCCAACCCCACTGACATGTTCATGAGCTCTCTGACAAAGAACACTTGATCGAATTGTAATAATCTTCACACATAGAGCAATGTTGCGCCACTGCAGCGCATACGTTAATATTTTGCTTACGAAATTTACAGCCTAGCTGACTGGGAATTGTCATAGTCGGAGAGCGTTAACCGCGGCGACGAAAACCGCGCAAGCGCGGGACACTCGGCAACGGCAGAAGGGATTGATTGCTTGAAAGCACAATCCCATCCAAGCAATGGCTTACATGTGAATTAATTGCCAATTCTATAGTGGGGAAGTAATGCGCACAGCAAACAAATCAGGTGCAATGGCAGATGGAGCTTCACTGCGCTTTACAGAAAGGGATGCAGCCGGAAGCAGAAGCAGTGGTCCGAATCACATCACAGTGCAGGCAAGGGCAATAGCATTGACGCAACGCGGAACCGCGTCCCAGATGGGATCGGCGCCGGACGACTGAGCCGGGACCGACGCTGTGGGTGAATGGACTGCCTGGGCAGGGATGTGGAGAGACAAGGGAGAGTCGAGACGCGGGAGAGAGAGAATTGAAGATAGCAGTTGTAGGTCACCGCCGATCCACGTCGATCATTTGGAGTAGAGGCGTCGGAGTAGCGATCGGAGGTAACCTTTGGAGATAGGCGTGCAGAGGTACCATACGGGCGACGTACGAGTTGCGTTTATCTTGTCAGTTGGAACGTACGAGGACAAGGAGAATTACCTCGTCCCGGTGCTCGACGGGAGACTGGACGTTGAAGACTGGGGCCTAATGGTGGCCCAGGGGTAAACCAGTCGCGCTGATCCCAAGCCTAGCTGAAATCTAAGAATTGCTCAATCTGGATTTGGATCATGTGATAGGTCAATGGAGGCAGAATAGCAGACATCTCCGCCTGTAGGTTTCTGTGGTGCAGCTGGTAATGGCTTGACCCAGGTACGCCAAGGTACCAGACCGATCAGTTGCGTCTATGGACAGGCTGCACGCCTGGCCTGGATATGAGCAGCGTCTCGTTACCCCTGCACTGATGTTGAATGGTTCGCATTCGGGGCGGCGGGAATGGGTAGATTCGATTGAACGGGATGGTTGATTGAAGGATTGAGAGAAGGGAAAGCCAAAGACACGCAATGAGAGCGGACGAGACCCCGGAGAGAGCGATCTCCCGAGGTGGGCGGCAGTCTGGATGTGGGGGAAGAATGGTACGATTCATGGGCTCGTACAACAGCACCACTACTACCATCATGGTGCATTGACTACGGAGGTTTGAGATATGGAGGCAATACTCCGTATACTGGATGGAAAGAAGTACGTAGTAAACGGTTGATGATGATGACAGTCGGCGAGCTGGAGCTGAAGAGTGAGTTGATGGTGGCGGAGGATTATAATGTGCCTGTCATTCTCGTACCACTTTGGATTGAAGAAGTTCGGGCTGTGGAGGAGAGGGAGGACGTCAGATTGGTACGGAGGATAGTTCCTTTTCTTTCCCTGTTGCGAAAAGGGACGGTACGGGTAGTAGCATAAATAATGGTACGAGTATGACTATGGGCGGGCGAACATACGGAGAGTTTCTGGAGATTTGGGGGGAAGAGCAGAGGCTAAAGGTCGAGGGTCTGGAGGGTTCGAATGGACTCATTGGAGGGTTGCAGGTGGCGTGGCGTGGCGTGGCGTAGCAGTAGAATTAGGCATTAGGCGATGGCGACTGTGCTTTGCAATCATTGGTCTGAATTTTGATGGAATCGTCAGGGGAAGGGCGATGACTGAGAGCCATTTTATGGATCAATGAATTGAATTGAATTAAATGAGATGAGATGGATAGGAGATGAAGATGAGGGTGAATTGCGTTTGAGGAATTGGAGGTTGGAGGTTGAGATTCCGTTGGAGGTCAAGGTTTCGTATCTTTCCCTTGTACGGAGCTAGTCTCGAATGGGATTAGCGTGCAACCGGATCTGCAACCGGCCCGCTTTGCACAGGAAAAGAGAGACGAAGGATTCAAACACACAATCATATTATGATAATCATAATCATAATCATATCAACGGTCATATTCATATTCGTGGTCATAAGAAGACAGATAGATGGACACGAGGGAATCTGGTAGAAGCAGAGAATCTAGGATAGAAGAGGAGAGGAACGATACCAACATCACCGTCAACCCTTTACTTGGTACCGGATACCGCGTTATAGGGTAACTCCATGGTACAGACAAAGCTGAGGTTACTCCGTACCTTAGTCGTAGTCGTCTTCTCAATGTATTGCATTGCCTCGATGGCCTGACAATGACCGACAATCGTACATAGACAAGCTCGACAAGCATCTCCCGCATCCGCGTCTGCGCCTACGCCTACGCCTACGCCTACGCCAGTGCCTGTGCCAATGCCTGTGCCAATGCCTACACCTACGCCAATGTCTACGTCTAACATCGGCGTCTACTGTCTAGTCTCTTCGAGTAGTTCCTCTCTAGTTAGTGACTGTCTAGTTACTGTCTAGTTACTCTTTACCGTCTACGTCTACGTCTGCATTTCTGAGTCTAACCGTCTAGTTTACCTTTCTACCATCCTCGTCTCATTGGTTGGATCTGGTCAATTCTTTTTTTTTCTCGCTCCTAGTTACCTCGTACCTCGTAGCTTCGTATTTCCCTTCCCTTTCCCATGTAGATATTTTGTACACACTACGTAGACAACTACATACACTCACTCTGTGACTCTCTTCTTAGCCTGTGCCTGTGCCTGTGCCTGTGTCTGTGCCTGTGCTTGTGCCTGCGTTTGCGTCTCATCTCAATTCTTGTAATTTCTTATTCTTAATCCCTCCCCATCCTCATCCTCATCTCATCCTATCCTTTGCTACTTCTACCTCTTCACGACCCACCTCCCCCACGCTCCCCATTGATATTCTACCGCTTCTCCACCTGCTTCTTTTTCTACCAACTCATCACCTCCTTCCTCTCTCCTACACTCTCCTCTCTTCTTTCTTTCCCTCCTCGAAGTAACACTTCTCTCTTCTCATCACTTTTCCATACAGTCAGTCAACTTCGGCCGCCGGACGCACACCGGCCGGACTTGTATCCCTCCCCACCTCAAATCCTACTCTACGCTGAGCCCATATTCAAAACCTGTCGAGATCCTCTTCTCCTCCTCTCCCTCCTCAATCTTCAATCTTCAATCTTCACAATCAAACCCCCACCATGGCGACTCAGAACCACCCCACCCGGACTCTTTCCTATCGAGAGCGCGCCTCCATCCCCACCACCGGCCCCCTCGCTTCCTACCTCCTCCAACTCATCTCCATCAAGAAGACCAATCTCTCCCTCTCCGCCGACGTAGAGACCTCTGCAGAACTCATTGCCCTGGCCGAGGAGGTCGGCGACTCAATCTGCATCCTCAAGACCCATTGCGACATTGTCACCGACTGGACCGACCGCACCGCAAAGGCATTGCGAGACATTGCTAAGCGGAAGTGGTTCGTTATTTTCGAGGATCGAAAATTCGCAGACATTGGAGGTATGTCGATCCCTGCCCTGTGCTGTCGTCCTTTGCTGTCCCTTTCCCCTCCCTCGCTCGCCTCGCTCGCCTCGCCTGCCTCTGTCCCTCCCTTTCTCAGCCGCAACCGCCGCCCCAGCGTTGTTACGCGGGCCTGCATCTAGACCCCCGGCACTGGTCACGCCCACCTCTCATCTGCCTCCACCTTCAACCCTCATCCTCGCAAGCTTCTTTTTTCTCTATACTACTCGTACCCCTCGACCCACGCGGCACACCCCCGACTGACCATTCCAGGCACCGTCCAGAAACAATACACATCAGGCCACTACCGCATCGCCAATTGGGCCGAGATCACCAACGCACACATCCTACCGGGCCCCGCCATCGTCACCGCCCTCCACCAAGCTGCCGACCAGACCATCGCAAAGTACAACACCTCGGTCAACACAGAAATCTCCGCCGAGCCCCGCCCAAAGACCGGCGACGATGACGACGAAGATGATGAGGACGAGTTCGACTCCACTGCCATCGACAGCACCGCCGTCGAGTCCCCCTTGGAGGTGGAGGGTGCAGACGAGCGCAGGCTAAGCATAAAGGCAATGGACCGCAAACACAGCGTCGTCAGCATCAGCACCACCATCTCCACACGCACCGAATCCATCTCTCCCCGCCCCGAGCCAGACTTCCACCCCAACGATGCCTTCGCAATCGACACACCCACGCAACTCTCCCGCCTCGGCGAGGTCCCCTTCCTGCGCAGTCTGCTGCTGCTGGCGGAGATGAGCTCCGAGGGACATCTTCTCACTCCAGAGTACTCGCAGCAGTGCGTCGACATCGCGCGACAGAACCGCGCCTTCGTCATGGGCTTCATCGCGCAGCGAAGTCTGAACAAGGAACCCGAGGACAACTTCCTCACCATGACTCCCGGGTGCCAGCTGCCCCCGCCGGGTCACGTCGAGGGCGAGAAGCTGGGCGACGGACTGGGCCAGCAGTACAATACGCCGAGGAAGCTAATCTTCGAGCAAGGCTGCGACATCATCATCGTAGGTCGCGGTATCATGAAGGCCAAGGACCGAAAGGCCGAAGCCGAGCGATACAGGGTCGAGGCCTGGAAGGCTTACGAGGAGAGGATCGCGGCGAAGAAGGGGTGATCTGACTTCGAGTAGAGCGTCACTTTCTTACAACCTTATCCACGACTCGTCTAGGCCGCGATCGTCTGTGTCGAGTTTGGGGGTCTTTGATTTTTTTTTGGCTATGGTTGGACGGATTTCGGGGCAGGAATAATGCATAGCTACGGCATGATACAGGCGTTACAAGATGCGCATTCTTTGCTTCGGTGCGCAGGCGTTGGCAGCATGTATGCATGGACGGGAGGACAAGAATCGGGATGACGAAGATCAAGCTACGAGCTATCATTACCGGCTTGCCAGGAATACGGGCAAGACTGGGGATGGTACGCAAGTGAAGGGATACATGAGGGACTTGGCCCTTTTCCACATATTATCGGGCTCGGAGGCTGGAATTTACGTGAAGAGGCAATCAACATTGGTGTTGTTGTTGTTGTAGTAATAGTAGTAGCATCGCATCGCATCGCATCATATGGATATGGTAAATGACCTTTGTATTACCAAGCAAGTAACGACTTTTGTACTGAATGAATGAAGAATTGTATATCCAGAATCTAATTAATTGAATTCAACTCATTTCAGTCAAGTCCAGTCCAGTCCAGCGTCGTCCAATCTAGTCCAAAGGAATTGATACATCTAGCCAAAGCAATATGAACACCAAAGAAAGAGTCACCAAGCCATCGATTCTCCCTTCTCGCTCCTCTTGCTCTCTCCCTATGAAAGTAAAAACGACGACATTGCTGTATGCATATAATAGCATCATGCCATGCCTTCCACCAACAATGGCTTTTTTACATCCTCGATGTGAGGAAACTCTGCATCCGTCACGCAATGACCCCCTATCTCCTCCCCATCAGACATAGATCTATACGTCTCGACACGCCCCCCCGCGCGCGATAGATGACTCGTATGATGGGAGGGGGGGAGAGGAGAAGGTAGCTTGTGCATGGAAGGGGGGGGGTTAAGTGATGGGAGAAGGGAGATACGCATGCATATATACATACATACATGTCAGAAACAGAAAGAGCGAAAGGAAGAAAGAAGCAAGTGACAGACCCGATGCGGCACAATGAAAGAAGGGGTACTTTAGGGACTGTGTCTGTGTCTATGCGTGGTATGTATGTCTTATATTGATATGTAGATCTGGACAGCGTTTGTAACTGCCATTACTAAGAGTTTCTTTTTAACTCTTTACTTTTCGTTCTTGATTTCATCTTCTAGAGGTTGCAATTCACACATTCACCCCTCTATGCTGAGCCAGATCCCTCTCCCTAGAACTTCCTTCATCCATCAGAATTCTCGACGTCCACGTTCTTCAATCCTCGCCCTCCCCCTTCATAGGCTGCACACCATACCACCCAATGACCGCCATGCCCAGCACCGCCGCGAGCGCGCTGAACCCCAGCGCCACCCACCCCCTCGCCGTGAACCCCTCCGGCAGCTTCCCGGGGCTCTGGTTCTCGCCTCTCAGGTCGAACACGTCGCGCGTGTTGCCCGCGGCGTTACCTCGCGTCGGGACGTTGGCCGCCTTACACGCCGCGAGGTGGTCGTCCGGGACGCCGCCGAGGGAGGACAGCTGCGACTGGATGGCCAGCGGGGCCTCGATGAAGGTCGCCGTCAGGCCGGACACGACGTGCCATTCGATGTGGCAGTGGAAGAGCCAGACGCCCGGGTTGTCGGAGCGGAACCGCAGCACGAGGTTGCCGTTCGGGTTGAGGAGGACAGTGTCGCGGCGCATTGGGGTCGACGGGAACGAGTCGGATGGCGGTGGCGAGGCGGTCGGGATGTAGAAGCCTGCGTCGTCGGAGGAGCGGTGGACGACTTGGAAGTTGTGGCCGTGGAGGTGGAAGGGGTGTCTTTTTTTGGGGGACGGGTTAGAGAATGTGGGATCGAGGGGAGGCAAAGGGGGGGAGTGTATGGACTCACTTTCCGTCGTCGTCGTTGTTGAGGATGATTTCGACGACTTGGTTTGCCTCGAGGACGAAGGCGTTGGTGTTGGTGCCGTAGACGATGGGGTTGGTTGCGTTGGCCCCGGTCGACAGGACGGTGTAGAGCGTGGGCACCTTGGGGTGGACGTATGTTCTGTCGTTGAAGAAAGCGCTAGATATGGTCAGAATATATAAGTCAAGTCTGGTAAAGGGTCGCCTACTAGTTCAGTCCATCGTTCAGGACGTCCATCTTCAGATCGAGGCGGACGCTGTGGTCGACCTTGTCGAAGATGGGCTGTTTGTCCTGGGGCACGAGCGTGAAGTCGTCGAAGGGTTCGAATTCGGCGACTTCCTGTGCAGCGGGCTTCTCCTTGGAGTCATCGTACACAAGCCATCCTGTCACGTTGGGGTTGAGACCGTCAGGTATCACGTCGAAGAGCTCCTACGCCATGTCAGTGACCTGGACAAAATACAGAAACGATCACGACAACTCACCTCGTCCATGCTTCCAACGAATGCATAGTTCCTGTCCGTCTCGGTCTTCGTTGTGAGCAAAACGCTGTATCTCTGCGCGGCAGTGAGATACAACATGTCGGCGTCCTGAGGCTCGGTATAAACACCATCGACCTCGACGACCCGCATGGTATGGTCTTCGAACCAGACATACTGGCCTGCGAAAGCGCCCATGTTGATCATCCGGACGAGGTACGTCTTGCCTGGCTCGATCTTGACTTTGAGATCACGTGTCTCATTCACCAGCGAAGAATCCGGGACGGGCTCCGCGCCGGACGGGTTGGCGATGTTGAGAAACTCGCGCTGGATCAACGGCACCATGAGCTCATGGTACCAGTCGGAGAAGGAGAGTACGATTTCCTCGTCGTACAGGTCCTTGTGGGGAGAATCCGGGTCGTGGACGATCAAGGGTCCACGAAGACCGTCAGGGTACTGTCCCCTGGTGTGGGAGTGGTACCAGTATGTTCCGGGTTGGTCGATCTGATATCACATTATTAGCTGCGTACTATTCAAGAGGTTGAGATTCGTACGGTGAAGTCGTAGGTGAACTTCTGACCTGGCGGAATGTCACATTGCGTCACGCTGGCCGGGCCGTCCATGTGCGTTGTGCCATTCTGGTACAAGCCATGGAAATGCAGACTCGTGCTCTCGTTCCCCAGCGAGTTCTGCACGTTGATGACGACTCGGTCTCCCTTTGTGACCGAGATGGTGGGAATTGGCCATTGTCCATTGATGCCGATGACAGGACGAGTTGCTAGGCCGTCGGGGTTGGCATACACCCAGCCGATGTCGAAATCATAGGTCCTCACGGCAGCCTGCGCGAGGGATGCAAGGATGCATGGAGTCAAGAGGACTCGGAGGATAGACATTGTCATGTTGACAGGACCTGGCGCTCAGTCATACATTTGTATGTATGAAATGGGCTGAACGGTCTGTACTTGAAAGTGCAGCACGCACACACTTCCATCCACGTGCAACGAGGGGGATGTGGGATAACTATTACTGTGTAAAGAGAGAGAATGAGACGACAAGCTACCCTGGTCCGAAAATTCGATCAGATTAGGATCGCAGCCTCCGGTGTGACGGCTCGCGCGGTTGGACTGCACCTCGACTCGGCCCTCTAGCTGTACTGGTACTAATCAATCCCAAAAATTGTCTTTTCGGAGAGAAGAGAGGGAGATGCGTCACTGGGGCTCCGCACCCCTGCCGTGCTTTCTTCGGTTATTCATGTATGCGCGGACACCAAGAGGCAGAATTTTCGCTGGTTTCTTTCTAAAAGACTCTTAAAAGACGGAACATGAAACATATCGAAAGGTATCGGTACAGAGGGGACAAGATCGGTGCACCGTAAGTTGCTGCCAGTCATAACGACCACGCCCAAGTCGATTTAGAGCATTTATCAGATGATCAGATAAATCCTTATCCCATGCACTCTGTGTCAAACTGACCGCTCTAGTGGAGTTTTGGCTGATGTTGGCAGTGCGAAATCGGTCTAGGGAACTGCTTGGCTGCTGGTCCCGTCTCCATGATGCTTGCTAGTGGGAAGCCTTCCGGGGTCGACATTTTCACGGATCATTATCTGATTTGGCATCACGAGATGCTCGTGACGTTGTGGACAGCAATTACTGTGCTGGTTTGAAATTTGTTATTGGATCCACCCACATAGCGGTGGTGCTGTCCCGCGAATGCTGCATGCCATGCTTGGTTCGAGGAGGCATCCCGCCATGGGCATAGGAGCCATATGCGATTCTCGATGCCATTCGTAGAGAAAGCTTGCAAAGCGGAGCGCGGTATGTAACGTAATTAGGTTTCTTGCAGGCCGGTTTCGCACGCCCACGCTGCGCCTTATTATACTGTATAGGCAGTGTTATAGGTGCGTTCGAATGGGCCGGTGTGAGGGAGGATCTGCCGAGTCTCCCAGTCCGTCATCGTGCCGGCTTGACGGTGACCTAATTACTGTACCCGTGTGTTACCATGGATGTACGATAGTTCGATCAGACCCTGCAGATGGTGGACTAGATAAGATGCGGCAGCCGATAATTAACTGATCCTCTCTCGTCCGTTCCCTCTGTTAATTACAGCCCAACGTCGAATTTCTGTTCGCACGAACACGTTTGACAATTCCACATCGCTGTTCCCAGGCCAGAGTACCCCGCCTGGTACATTTTGCGACAATGGTGGACCTCTTCGCAGTTCCCGGTGAGTCGGTCGCGCTTCCTAATTCTTTGTGAATCGTTCTGACGGTCAAGTACAGTATTCTTCATTTGTTTTCGCGAGTGTCTCGAGACCAGCATCATTGTCTCAGTGTTACTGGCATTTCTGAAGCAGACTTTGGCCGATCATGACCCGGCGGTGCGAAAGAAGTTGGTCCGACAGGTACGTTGCACAATATCAACATTCGTACCAGCAACTGACGGAGAGCAAAGATTTGGTGGGGAGTCGCTTTGGGATTGTTGATCTGCATTTTCATCGGCGCTGGATGTGTCGCTGCATTCTATGTGGCTGGTGAACTCATCTATGACAAATTTGAGCACCTTTGGGAGGGTGTCTTCAGCTTGGTCGCTGCCGTCATCATCACCATCGTCGGCGGCGCATTATTGCGCGTGAACAAGCTCCAGGATAAGTGGAGGGTCAAAATCGCAAAAATCATTGAAGCCAGAGAATCCGAATTGCCTTCCGAAGGACGTTTCAAACGGTGGGCGGAGAAGTACGCAATGTTTATTCTCCCATTCGTGACCGTCCTGCGAGAAGGCATCGAGGCTGTTGTGTAAGTAAACATTGGTCATGCATATCAGCAGAGATTGACTGGATTGTAGCTTCATTGCTGGTGTAGGCGTGGGTCTTCCCGCTACCGCATACCCTCTTGCGGTTATCGCTGGTTTTGGCGGCGGCGCATTCGTTGGATATTTGATCTACAAGTGAGTTTTGCAATCCGATGCCAGAAACGCAGCTGCTGACACACCCGCAGGGGTGGCAACCAAACCTCGCTGCAGAAGTTCCTCATCGTATCGACCTGCTTCCTCTATCTAGTAGCTGCAGGTCTGTTCTCTAAAGGTGTATGGAACTTTGAAGAACAGGCTGTATGTGTCTCCGACTGACGTTTCCCATTAATCACTGACATCAATAGTGGGTCAATCTTGCTGGTGAAGATGCTGCCGAGGCCGGATCAGGACCAGGATCTTATGACGTTCGCAACGTCGTATGGCATGTCAATGTAAGAATATCATATCTGAATGGGTAGAATCCTGGAGCTAACAATTCAAAGTGCTGCAGCCCTCTCGAGCATGGTGATGGAATCTGGGGTATCTTCAATTCCATCCTTGGCTGGCAAAACACTGCCACCTATGGTTCGATCATCTCCTACAACCTATATTGGTTGGTCGTCATTGCTGGATTCCTTTTGACCGGCTTTAAAGAGAAGCATGGAAGATGGCCACTCTGCAAAGAGCCTGCAAAGGTCAATTCAGAGGATGGCGAGAATTCTGGTGTGTATGAGCCTCTGTTGGCAGCATCAGACAGGCGGGATGTCTCCATCTAGTGAGCCATAAGATTGGGGATTGTGAGCTCGGAATCCTAACCCTTGAAGAAAAGATAAATTAAATAGAAACAACGTAAATATTACATGTAGACAACAACTAGAAGATGGCCGTTACTTGTTGGTAGATTTGTGTTGCAGCGCTCTCCATCTTAGAAATGATCGGATGACAAAGCGGCCTCAAATCACCAAAAGGGGCTTAGTTCATGTTGTGCCCTGGGCTATCAGATCCATCTACTTCGACAACTCTCCATACTTCGCCGCCCGATTTGCCTTTCAGCACCACGTATAGGACTCCATCTCTTTTTCCTTTCTGGAACATGGCTTGGCCGTACCCGTGAATGCTCTTGACTTCGATTTGCATCGCTCAGGTGCCACCGAAAACCAAAATTACACCATGTCCGATCCCAAGAGTATCTCCGTCATTGCGGAAGGAGGGGACCTAATCCTTGAACTCGGCCAAGAGGAAGGCAGCATACACTTCCCTTTCCGAGTGGACTCCAAAGTCCTCCAACAGCAGTCTCGATACTTCTCCAATCTGCTGAGCGACCGTTTCAGCGAGGGCCGAACACTACTAGCTGGACTCGAAGCATTAAAGCGTGCGGGACACTCCAACGTTGCAGACGCTCCGGTAGACGAGCTGCCCAGGATATCAATCACCCACGTGGGTCGCATATCGAAAGTCTCGACGGTTCAGAATCTGTGTGCGGATTTCCTCCGAACTCTCCATGGCCAGGACCTGCCGACCCTGCCACCCGTGGCCAATCTCGCGAATCTCGCTGTCCTTGCCGATCGATTCGATGCCCTCCCATATTTCTCCCGATTAGCGCAACGGAAACGGTACATGCAGACCATCGATGCGAAGACGAAGGGGAAATCAAACATAAGCATTACAGAGGAGCGGGCCCGTCAGAAGTTGCTTGTTGGGCTGCTATTGGACTATCCGATATGGGTGACCAAATACTCCAAGCATTTGATAATGCGTGATTCAGTGCAATGGAAGGCAGATGCGGATCTGAGCGATACCGCTGCGTTATGGTGGGACATGCCGAATGGCGTAGAAGGTCAGTTGTGACAATAATAGTACCCAGAGGTTACGGCATTCTAATGGTCCGCAGACGAAATGGTCCAAAGGCGAGAGTATATCCTTGAGACCATAAATTCTCTTCAAGCACATTTCCTGAAACTCTACACATCGGGGGAGAGGCAATGCAAGTTAGGCTACGATTCGTCCCTGCAATGCGATTCCTTTCAGTTGGGCGAAATGATCCGTTTCTTCTCGAAAATCGGTACACTTCGTTTACAAGGTCTGATTTACGATGATGTAGATCCCACGCAATACTCTGGCGACATTGACAGACTTCTCGACAACCTCCGTCACGCATCGCCGTACCAGATCGACCGCAACCATGCTCATTGCGGTCTTCGCACTCGGTTGATACCTATCCTCGACATGCTGCACCAAATGCTTTGCTTGGATGCAGGCAGCATTGACATAGGCATGTGCGCAGACTGTTGGAGCAGCAACAGGCCATCGTATGCCTGGTCGTTGGCAAAGAGACCAGTGCTATGGG
Organism: Aaosphaeria pasadenensis; assembly: GCA_022813625.1. Classification (NCBI taxonomy): domain Eukaryota; kingdom Fungi; phylum Ascomycota; class Dothideomycetes; order Pleosporales; genus Aaosphaeria; species Aaosphaeria pasadenensis. Next base: position 276,413 of record JAKLMB010000033.1, read on the forward strand.
TTCAGAACCGGGCAATATTGACCGGAAGTAGATCCGCAAGCTCTTCGGTGAAGAGCGGCCATCACCGAACACCTAGCAGCTGCCTGAATAGGCACAACGTCGTGCGGGACTTGTTCATGGCGGTGGAAAAGGACTGGACGGCGGAGAGTGGGCGGGTCGAACCGCTTCCCATGGGGCAGTTGAGTCTGGGTAAGGTCTCCAAAGCGGCCTGGTGAGTCCTTTCTCTCTCGGCACTCTGCATAAGCTGTAGATGGACTAGTAAGCAAAGTATGGTACGGAGTGTAGATCCGTATATGTCCGAGGCTGGCAGGCTGGCCTGTGCCTGGCGCGGCTCCCCTCCGCTATCGAATACCGGTGCAGGGCACTCAGCCCTACCAGGCTCTTGAGCATACTGTAGACATTGTAGACTAGAATCAAGAACCATTCTCTTTGTTCGCCCCCAAGGCATCAATCGTTCCTTCTTATCCGACTAAACGTCATCGAGAGCCAAGCAATTCATGCTCCATACTTCAGTTGTGCCGCAAGAACTAACATGCTCACCCACATGTAGTCCCTCATCTCCTCACCAACAACAGTAACGAAGTACAAGAGGACTACAATAAGGCACATAGTCCCATACATCTAGAGGACTACTATCCTCTCCCCTCTTCTGCCTTTGTGTATGCCTTGGGAACAATTCGTTCCGAGACGGACTAGTAACATTATTGGGCGCTCCGCTTCGCAAGCGAGGAGTTGCCCGAAACGGATTCGTACTATGTACATACATGTACGAGTGTGGTAGGTGGAGAGATACATCAAACTTACAGGTTGCAAGGTAAATATTCCTCTGAAGAGGGACCCTGGAACGGTTCGTCTCATTCAGGTGCTGTGCATACCGGGCTTTCAGAATGGAGGGGGCACCGGGGTTAACGAAAAAGCCACAGGGGCGAGCAAAGTACACAGTAGGCGGCTATGCTATTTACTATGTATGCTAATGCGTGCAATGGTATGCGCCCCTGGGCCCTATGCGGCGGCGGTTGAGGCGACTAAACGGACGGAACAAGCGATCAAGTGTCATGATATGATTGATCATTGTATCATGTGAGTCGAAACATGGGCAAAAAATCAGAGTTACCAGGGTTGGTTTGGGGGCTGAGTTGATAGTGAAAGCACCAACACAGCACTGCCGCACTTGCGCCACCAAAGAGCCGCCCAACCAAACAGACCAACGAAAAGGTCAAAGGACCCAACAACCAGAATAGGAAGAGCCACAGTTTTGGATTTGATATTTCCGTGGTGCTTTGTTTTCGGAGTGGGGGGCTTCGAAAGCCTTGTGAGCATGTGTGTTTGGGTGCTGATGCAAGGCGAGGCGCAAGGTGCAATTCTGAGGAAACAATGTGTGAGCGTGTTTGTCTGGATACCTGTTCAAGTGCAGATAACTAATGTAATGTAATCTCCTGCTGCCATATCCATCGAATCAGCTTATAGCCAAGGTTACGTTACTACCTCGTTTGTTCGTGTTTTACCAGGCACAAGGCAGAACACCAGAACACCAAGGCATCTTTTCTCTCCTTCGCATACCCTTTCGCCATCTCACCTAACCCCAATAGCCAACCGCTGTCCTAACATCGTGCCCGTATAAAAGTGGTCTCCAACTCTGATATATATTGTGCATTCTATTGAATCCTTCGAATTAGGATAAGAAAGAAGTTTAGAATCCTACCCCACAGCCGCATCAGAATCGACTAGATACTAGACACTCACCTGCAAACGGAACCATTCGTTTGACTTCCCCATATCCACGTGGCAACCGAAGGCGAAAAGGATTCAACAAATTTATTACTTTGCCCTGCGTCATTTCCGAAACTAATCATTGTCTGTCCCAGACTTTATTTCACTTCACTTAAATAAGGCTCCCAGCACTCGCGTGTTTTGGCCACCATGTCTGCGCACAAGTCAGCCTTCTCCAACGACCTCAACATAAACACCAACACCAACACCAAAACTTCACAATCCACCGCAGCCGATACAGCTTTCAGCAGATCAAGATCGCCATCACCTAGCATGTTCAACAGCCTGAAGAAGAAGCTATCGCGCAAGGGGTCGAATCCATTCACCAAAGGGGACGATGCAACGACGTCCAGGGCGGTAACTTCGACAAGTGGACACCTTGCCGCGCCTCGAAATGCCAACAATCCCTTCGTCTCTGCGAGTGGGTGTAAATTCTATCTAATTACTTGAATCTCGAACTGACATTTCACAGATTCTGCGGCAGCAGCTCCTAACAACGATGCACCACCTGCATACACGGCCACTCCACGTGCATCCCCTCAAACACAGGTGACAAACATCCCCGTCGGCGCGGGATCCAGCACAGATGACCCGTTCGCCTTCCTCAAGTCGTTCGACACCATCTTCTTGATCGACGACTCGGGGTCCATGGCCGGCCGCTCGTGGCGAGAAACCCAGCGCGCCCTAGAGACCATCACGCCAATCTGCACACAGCGCGATGCCGACGGCATCGACATCTACTTCCTCAACCACCCGGACTCGGACTACTACAAGAACGTGACCTCCCCCGGCTCCGTGGTCGAGATCTTCCAGAGCGTGCGGCCGGGCGGCGGTACGCCGACGGGACAGAAGCTTAACAATATTCTGCGTCCGTATATCAGGCAATGTGAGCGCAGCCTCGAGACCACGAAGCCCATCAACATCATCGTCATCACGGACGGAGAGCCGTCCGACGACGTAGAGTCCCCGATCATCAACGCGGCGAAGAAACTCGACAAGCTGGATGCTCCGGCGTGGCAGGTGGGAATCCAATTCTTCCAGGTTGGACGGGAGCCCGGTGCGCGGGAGGCGCTGAAGCAATTGGACGATGGGCTGGAGGAGATCGCTGGTGGTGATCTCAGAGACATCGTCGACACGGTGCCGTTCATGGGGGATGACAATGCTGAGCTCAGTGCTGCGGGCATCATGAAGGTAAGCACTAGATCCTGCTCCTCTTCTCTCCCTCTCCCCTTGGGCTTTCTCCTCCCCTGTAATATGTATAATGTGAAAATCGCTAACACATTTGGAACCCAGGTTGTCCTCGGTAGTGTCAACAGACGGCTAGACCGAAACTCAAAAGAGCTCCACCGGAGGTCTTGAGCGATCTCTCCCGGCCAGTAGACCTCTGCATATCGCTCCCCAACAGTATGGCCTGGCCTTGAATGCATGTAGCACTTCCTGACTCTGGAGTTACCTACTCTCACATGATTCCCCTCTCCTCTTTCAATGAATTTCCAGTTCCATTCCAGTCCACTTCAATTCTAATTCTAAAAATTTTTATTGTTCTTTCTATTCTCATTGATTATTATGTATCCTCAGCATTGCTCCGATTGTGATTTACTACCTCTTCCCTTCATATTCATTCACGAACACTTCTTTCCTTCCGTCCAGCAGTCATACGCTTCAAAAACCCTACTTCTATATTTTCCTTACCGTTACAAGGTACAAAGTTTCAGCTCATCATTATTTTCACTACGTGTGGGTGGGCATATATGGCCATTACATCTAGGCAAAAACGTCCCTTCCGAACTCATGTCCACCAGAAGATGGACGAGGAGTGAAAATAAGAGGCGAAAGCAATACGTTCTACGTTCTCCTATATGATCATGTATTCCCTCATCATTCTCCTCACATATTATTAGCACCCGAGCTTTTGGTATCTTCTTTTTCGAATGAATGGAATGACAGTTTTATACGTGTGTGTCGGACTTTAAATTGAACATGGTGGTTTGTGATTGTGGAAGTGATGAAGAAGGATGGGAACGTGAAATTTGATCGGTTTCCTTCCCCTGGTTAATAGTGTGTCACGGAAAGTTCACTGGTGGCATCTTCCTTTTTCCGTGAGAAATTAGGGGAGAAGAGTGAGGAACAGAGAAGTGACGGGCGAGAGATGGGTTAGATGTCATATATATACACCTATCATCACTAGGCTGATATGGCTGGGAAGGGTGCATGTGTGGTCAACGACGTCGACGTGTTGACGCTGTGGGTGGCGTCTCTGTACCTGTCTTTTCCTTCCCTACTCCATTCGGCTCGACTCTGTTCGACTAGATTAGTTGCATCCATGAAGTCAGAATCGGTGGGGGAGTAAGCATGCAAGATGAGATATGTATGTGTATCTGCGACATCAAACTACTGGGAACCGAGTGGAGCAGTAAGGTAGCGTTCGGCGACCGCAAGGCAGACTCGACTGATCCTCCCCCTTTCCGAGCGTGATACTGAGATCGTGGAGTTAATTGTTCATTTTTGGCGATTTTTCTGATAAATGAAAAACATCCAATCATAAATTACTGGCAACAAGCATGCGTCGTGTGTATATTACTTAGAGAGAAAAGAATTTGATTCTTGGTAGTACGGGCACGGAAAGACACAGACTAGAAACCCACTGACTGTCTCACGTTGCCACCTTCCTTGCACCCATACTACAACATCATCGAAATGCAACAAATCTTGCTTCGCAGCTCTTCCCGGGCGGTGGATGACAGCGTAGATTTAGCAAAGCGCAATGAAATGATACTATGCGACCTATTTAGCCATCTGTTCTTGGCCAGGAAAGACATCACGAAGTGCGCAAGTCTGGAGCCCGTGGAGGAGTAGTCGCTATGCACTAATGTCGCGGGTTGTCGTGAGACACCATCGCTTTGATCGGTGACGGAAACCGTGCGTCTGGCGTCCTGATCTATAGACATAAGAACAGTGTAGGTATGCTGTAGATTCAATTCGACTTAATATAAGCTCCAAAGGCTCCAACCTCTTGTATTCTGGTAACTTTTGCAACAATACCTCTACGAGCTCTTTCAAATATTCATCTTCTACCGCATCGGAGTTGACAAGAGCGGTCTCGACATCGAGGTTCGTCGGTTTAGATATTACACAGAATCCGCTTTTGTCAAGGCTGAAGTCGTTCACGTTCTGCATCGCATGGATGTTTACATGCTGAGTTGTGAAGATGTGGGTTGTGGACTTGATGCCGGGTAGCTCTTCGAGGTCAAACTCAGCTCTGTAGGGCTTTTCTGTCTCGAGGAGCTTGTCACAGGGTAGATATTTCAATGTTGGTCCGACCATTTTGAAGTTTCGAGATGATGTTTTACATGGATCGTGAATGACTCTCTGTCACCAAATGACTCACTTCCCGTCAATGACTGTGCTTTCCATTCAGCGAAGTACCGCCTTTGACAGTCAATCGTCAATCAGTCACACATCTGTGATGTCGGCCTCCTGTGTCAAGCTTGCCTCTTGTACCCACCATATAAAAGCCATCTGCAGAACTTGTATAAGTGCATTTCTACTGATTAACCCCAACACTTAAACTCTCCAACAAGTTATAGCCTTCTTAATGGATACACAACAACTGTGAGTAGGATTCGAAGCTATATGATCGTGGTGAAGTGACAATCCTAACTCAAATTAGCGATCAGTCATCCGATGATCAACAGGAGTCTGCTGCGGATTCTTCCTTTGATGTATTGAGTACATCTTTTCGATCCCTCGATTCCTGGGGTCTTGCGGTCATGGGTGCTCTGTCCTTTTTAGACTCAGACAACATTCCCCAGCGACTCCTCGAATTATCCATCAGACTAAGGTATCCCTGGGAGCTACGAATTTGCCCAAGTCTATTTCAGTGAGTAGCTTTATAGGAGCTTTTATTGTGACTGATTAACCGAATATGCAGTTTTGCCGATGTGATGGAGGATCTATGCGATGTTTCTCTGGTCAGGTTTGATTCCACATCAAGAACGTTCTCACTTCATAGAGAGGTGCAGAAAGCGTTCAGAGGTTTCATGGCTCCCGAGCAAAGGCAGATCGGATTCAACAAAGCGGTGGGACTGATTCATTACGCCTTCCCTCGCCGTGATGATAATCTATTAGCAGCCGATCTCTACCAGTCCTGGGACCAATGCGCCGAATTACTGTGTCACGTAACCTGCCTCAAGAATTGCTTCCGCGAGGAGATGGAACGGAACCCGGAATTCCGGGCTTTGCAGATCTATTGTGACCTGAACAATTCCTGCCAGAGGCAAGTTGGCTACCTGCATTCTGTTGGCTCTTATCTAATTCGTTTAGGTACCTCCTTGAGGTCAACAAACTAGATGATCTTGAGGACTTGATGGCGGTCAATAGCATGGCATTGGATACTTTGCCACCAGAACAGCAATCGATCGGCCTCCAAGGATCACTTACCTCTCATAGAGGTCAATTAAACTTACGCATCGGCAAGACAGAAGAGGGAGTGAGATGGCTTCGAAAGTCCTATGAGATCCGCCGCCAAGACGATCCATTCAAACCGCTTGAATCAGCATGGGCGGCCGATAATCTTGCAGCAGGTTTGGGTTCTATGAATGACTTTTCGGAGGCACTGGAATGGTGCAAGATTGCGCGGGACCACTATATGGATGGCACCGGAAAGACGATAGACTCCGATCCAGCACTTATGATAACCACAGCAATCATTCTATTTCGCTCCGGTAAACCCAAGGAGTCAAGGCAGATGTTGAATGCAGCACTCGAACTGATTGAGATAGCACGGCCATATGAATGGTACAGGGCATCAGAGTAGGACAAACCACTACATTCAAACATCTCACGCTAATGATGAGCAAGAATTCACTCCCAGCTAAGTTTACTTGATCGACTTAATAGTCGTTTTGCATCGGCCGAAGAGCACATCATGGAAGCACAGGATCTGTACATGAAAGCGGACGGGATGCGAAGTCATCCACTGAATGCGGCAAACATGTATCGACTTGGCTGTATAGCGCTTGATCAAGGAGAGGTTCAGGAAGCAATGTAAGTTCGTCTAATAAGATCGCGACGAGATGATCCTGACAAGGCCAGCAAACATCTCAGCGACGCACTGTCCATCACTCAACCTCAAAGCCACATTATGATAGCCGAACATGCAAGAGTTTCGTTCAAATTATCTCAAGCGCTAGCACGACACCCAGGGAGAGAAAGCGAAGCTCGCTCGATGCGAGATCAAGCCGAGCGACTGCTTCGTGAACGAGCACCGGATGCTGGTCCAGCGGACTTGGAAAGTACTTATGACAGTTTGATTGTTCTTGATTGGCGTTGAGGGTTATTGGATATTTGCTCGATCTCTGAATCGATTGTAATGAAGGACGGCGACATAGTATACATGTCTTGGATCACGCTAGTAGAATACTGTTGGCCTCCCTGGCTGTTCTCCAAATAGTTGGCAATGGTGAATGAAAGTATTTAGAATGAATCAGTTAATCTGTCCGACATAGAGATGACTTTTTATCACATTGGGAGTTGTTTAGATTATGCTGCAGGAATTATCCGTATGAAGCTCTTAGGCACTAGTCAGCGGATATATTTTCCACCGCATTCACGCTATTCATAATCTATCAGATCCTGCCTGACTTTTCTGAACATCGTGAAGTTCTACTTCCGGGAACTTGACAAACAACGGACCGTTTTGTCGAACAAGGGGGAGCTGCTCCAATACATGAGCCACTTGAATTAATGACCCATTGGAGAACAGTTTTGTGACCAAGAGAGGAGAAAACCTGTGTGCATTTAGAGAAGTGGTACAATACCAATACCTATGGGTGTGACGTACGATATTCTTGGAGCAACTGCTACAAGATTGAGCTCATCTTCGTCATGCTCAATAAGCGTATCTTCATACCAAAAGCCTAATCAAACAGGAAAGCCCATCTTGGCTGGTAGGTCATTCACAATATCTTGGTCAGCTAGAACAGCAAGCACGTCGAGACTTTGCTTCCCCATCGGTTCAAGTATGACACCTTCCCCACCGTAAAAGCTTTACTGCTCAGCCGTCTTGCTGTACCTCTCAATTCAAACATCAATCGCCTTGACTTAAGTCTGTAGAATCTTCTCAATATCTTTCCCTGGATAGTCTTCGTGGGGAGACCTATTTGTGAGCTCAATAATGTCCACTGCACAATTTATTCAACTGGGATTCGATTCTAGTGTATCAAGTTATCGCGCGATGTCTCTGTTGAACTCGGATGCTCAAAAGTTTCCCTTCACTTCTTGGTTCAACTTGTTGAAGTCTTTCACATTCGGAAAGTCTTCATTGTCCAAAAAGTCATCCTCTGAAGAGCGTAGAAATTCCAATATAGAATCAAACGACTATTCAATTGGTTCAAGTGAAGCTCCGGTCCAGGTATTGCATGGAAATTCGATCATGATGGCGCTAGAATCCGTATTTCTGCAACAATCAGTGAAGTATCGGATTGAATTGAATGGGTTCTTCCAAGTTCTCTCATTCCTCTCACTTCAACGAGCCATACGCAGCGTCTCGAACCGCTCTCATGAGAGTCCTGTGGCATCCTGGCGAGATAAGATTGGGATGACCCTGTCGGTCCCGATGAGACCACTACTAGGCTTGAAGCCTATGGCATTGATCAACTCAGCTGGTCCACGTATGCTGCCCGATGTATCATGTTGATTAGATTTTGTTGCGGGATCAGACATATCACTCCTACTTCTGTGCCGATGGCAGCATTAGCTAGTTCCAAGGCGGCATCTACAGCAGAACCAAAGCTACTACCTACAGGAGTTGGATTGGGGTAGTATGTGCTCAAGATATGTCCTCCTCTTGAGCTTCAGTCAATTGAGACCTCCAGATCGCGCAAATTGCCCATTCTGAAAGATTCATTTTTCCCAGAATGACAATACCAGCTTTTCGGAACTTCTCAACAGTCGAAGATTCATTCAGGGGCTTTACTCCCAGCAAAGCAAACGAGCCAGCGGATACATCCAATCAAACCTTAACCATGATGTTGTCTTTCACTCGGATGGGGATACCGTGTAAAGGCCCCCTGCTTCCAGATTGAACTCGCTCATCATCTAGCTCCTGTGCAGCAGCAATTGCATCATGGTAGACTTGCACCACAGCCTTGGACTCGGATGCTTCTCGGATTCTTGCCAGATATGCCTTAACCAAGTCTACGGATGTGAAATAGCCCGCTTGAAGACCTTCGGCAGTATTCTCGATAGTGAGATCCAGAATTGGGGGTAATTCCTAGTTTTCCAAGCAGATCAGCTATCGCGTTGTCATGCGCGTTGAGCTTTGTCTGGACATATTAGGAGTCATGGTTCTATGTTCGCGAACCTGAAGTTTCTGTGAAGTGAAGCCACGGAACTTTGGATAGGCAAGAATGCAGATAATGCCGTGAGTGAGGAGTAACGGGAATCTGGTTCTGAACAGAAACCGCATTTATACCACCCGAAGTCAAGAGATGTGGTGAGAAAGACAAGCACAGTCAGGCAGATTCGCACGAATAAACGCCAATATTTGGTTTTGCAAAGGCCGTTACAAAGTAGCTACGTAACGTTGCTTATCCTCACAGTGTGTATTGTGATTGACATGTGGCTGTGATACTGTAGGCATGCGTGCATATCTGACCGGTGAAGCTGCGGGCAATATGATCCGACCAATCCAACTAAAGGACGGCGTGCTAGAGAGTCAAATACTACATTCGGCCTTGCTCTTCTATAGCGCATTGGCATATCCCCGCACCGGAGGAGTTCACAGTTACACAGACATTTGTTTATGTTCCTATTAATGTCTCGCTCAATAGAATGTTCAAAGATGATTCACGACGCAGATATGGAGTGCAACCTTGATGATCTTTGACAACGATCATGTCGCACGATGATGGCAAAGGCGGAGAACCCCCTATTACTCAGCTCATTGGATCGTCAAAGAACTTTTGGCTTTGGTCTCACGACGCAGGCTGGGATTTGACTCGCCCACCCACCCCGTCCTCACAGCCCATTGTGCCTCGCCTCTACCTTCGTTGCCGTCTTAGCAATGCCACTCTTGACTCATCCAAGACCGCTTTGCCGATGACTGACATGCAACACTTCTCTATGAGTAGCGCACTAGGTGAGAACGATCCCAATGTGCTATAAGCACAAGATGTCTAGCTCCATTACGCCATACCTGCTGCTCGGAAAGCAAACATATAGATAATATGGTTGAACTGGGGTCTTAACGAGGTATATCTTGAGTCTCTGACTCTAGCAGCGATGCGAGTGTTTGGTTGGTCCCCGAATTGCGACTCAGAGGATTATGGAATATTTGCCTCCTCTCCAGATCCAGATGCTGGTGAGACTATGGATCAGTGCGGAGAAATACCCACAGGGCAACATTCAGGCGCTGGACTGGGCCATGTCGTTCTTCCGGAAGGCAAATCCATTGTTGCTGGTCGAGCGCTCATCAAGGGGACTTGGACTGTAGAGCTTCACGGGCCACTATTATCTGCCTTCCGAGAAGGCCTGCTAGGAAGAAGACCAGATGTGCCTGGTCTATAAGAGCAGAAACTCTACTTTGTAGTAACTTCAATCGATGAAAGAGATTTCCGCGAAGAAAATATGGTGTAATAATACCTTATTCACTATCGAAGTAATTGACATTTATGATATCCCCTCATTCACAGAAACATGCGTTGGAAATAGATGATGCTGCATGTTGTCCAGTATCCTAGGATATGTTGAGTTCTATCACAATCCTGAGAGGGTAGCATTATTGATCCTTGAAGTCATGAATAGTATGTTGATAAATTGCCTAACCTTCATAGGCGTTGATGGCTAGATCTTGGTGTCGTCGGAGCTCGGGGGTTTCTTCCTCCGCTCCGCCCTTAGCGTGTTTGACGCATTAGACTTTCTGAAAGATCATACCATTGCAAACAGACGGCCACAGCTAACAATCGCAAGTGCATTGGTGGCTCGTCAGTCAATATGAGGTCTTCATATACGTGCAATCGTTGCATATCGGCTATTAAGGCTTCAAGGACGCAATTGCGCCCTAGAACGCCTTTCCGCCTCCCCCATCAGCAATTTGCGGGACGAGCTCACTCCACAAAATCTCCAGTATCCGCGAACCTCCCAATATCTCGACGTAGCATCTCCTCTACCGCGAACCGTCAATTCGAAAAGCCCTTCGAGCCCTTTGAATATGTCGATCCGGAAGGCAACACACGGAAAATGGTCCTCAGCGAGGACAATCTGTTCAACTCGTTCACCCACTCTCCCATCCCCGCAATTCGCAAGCGGGCAGCCTTCATGCGACAGCATGCCTATTGTCCCCATCCAGACCACAAGCCGACTCGTGCCGCGGTCAATGCGGGTGATCTCGAATCTCGCAAGTCCTCAGAGACTGGCTCCCCTCCAGCGCATGTAAACTTCGAATGTCCAGATTGTGGTGTACCTGTATACTGCTGCGAGGAACACTGGGCGGATGATTACGAGGCCCATTTGGGAGTCTGTGATATCATGAGGCAAAGCAATGAGGACGATCACGATCTTCATAGCGGGCGCTTCTTCAAGGAGTTTCAATTTGCGGTGCCACAGATGGAGGAGATCTTGGTCAACATGAGCAGCTGGGACACATACCTTTATACTCGAGACTACGATGCACTGAACGAAGACCGAGAGATGCGACAGGCTACAAAGCTTTTGACTTATCCTATGACCGTTGCCAGTATACTACATGAGTTGAGTCCTTATGGCCTGCGGGGCGATGGTCGCATGACACCAGAGGGTCTCAAGAGCTTCACTGGTATGTTGCAAAGAAAATTGATCGACTCACTTACTAATAAGCTTTTAGCACTTCGTCATTCCCTTCATCCAGCCCGAACTGGTGGTGGTGATACGTGGAAGAATCCTCGCCTTGCCCCGCCTTCTGTACGCCTTTTTGTTCTTGGAGCGCGTGCTGAGTCTTCACTACCGAGGGAGACCTGGATGCAGATGGTATACCTCTTCCATAGAGTGCAGTTCTCCTTGCATTTCATTGGTCCTGAGGCAATGGCAAACCGCGGAAATGAGCTGCCATTGCCTGAGCGGACGCCACTTAACCCGTTCGGAGCTGTAGTTGAAGATCGCATCTCCAACGCTCTCAAGATCAGCACATTTGTCGAATACTACCACACGATGCACAAGGCTGGATATTTCTACCCCTACGATCCCTACTTTGACTGCTTTATCGTCTTCCACCCAGGGTTCGGAAACCCAGCATCGATGCATGAGTGGGAAGAGACACTGCCGCTTCTGCTGGAAACAAAATGCCCTATCATCGCTACAGGGTACTCTCCATGGGACATTCAGCAAGATGTTGATCACCTGGAGAAGAGGTTCGGCAACGAGATGGACATACTACTTAAGCCAGGCGAGAACAAATTCCGTAGTTTGAGGTGGGACTTGAACGATCTGGATCCCCATGATGTGAACTGTAGCAATTGGGGCGTGTACGCATTTAGAGGCAAGAGGTACGAGGCAACGAAGAAGGAGGATGAAAGTGAGGTGCATAGCGAGCGCACCGAGTAGGCACCGTGAAATTACTAGTGTATTATCATGTACATTATTGTACCAGTGGTTTCTAGATTGTAACCATTGATGAAATATTCTTCCACATTTTTATCCACAGCGATCCACGTCCAATCTTGGAGAAATCTGAAAAATCCTTTCCGTTGACCGTCTGCCTGCAGAAATTCTCATTTTACCTTCCCCTTGATATTTCCTCCCACCTTTTTTTACCTACAACTTATCCAGTCTCGGCTTAATTGTTCGTCCATATTTGTCGGCCTGCATTCACATGTAATCCGAAGCTTCGAACACATGAAATCATTCTTATTTATTCCATATCGAAATGATGCTCAGGATGAACCTCTGCGGCAAAATTGTGTTCAAAAAAGGACCTCGGAATCTTGATGCGGCAGCTGATTTTGTTCGGTATCTTAGATCGGCAGTGAATTAATATATATAACCCCTGTTTCCCCACGACAAACCCCCTGATTTTCTACCCCACACTCCGTAACTTTTGTGCCAACGTCAGACGTCTACTTAGTCCAGGGACCATAGATATCACATGTATTCCCGGAAACTTCTAATTACACTCCTGTTGACGTCGTTTTCCCGGGTTGCATGTCCTGTCAGGAAAATCTTCCCTACATTCCGATATGCAATGCATGCAATTTGATAAATGAGAGGCTGAACAGCCACCGGCATACTGATGCATTGTCATAGCAATCGTGTAGAAATGATTAGTGATTCTTTAGCCACAAAATGTGCAGTTGTACTACAGGTATAAATATCTGTGAAGCAGCTCTACTCAGGGACATTCAAATCAGGATTATCAGTCATAACAATGCCTTCAATCTCTACAGTCACAATCACTTTGCTCGCAGCGCTTTCCAGCGTTGGCAATGCCGCTCTTTCTCGAGTCACTGACTTCGGCTCAAACCCTACGAAACTGGAGATGAATATTTGGGTGCCTTCAAAGCTAGCTACGAAGCCTGCGATCATTCTCGCGGTACGTGTAACACAGTATCTCATATGGTTTGACATCCTAACAGAAATCAAAGTTGCACACCTGCGGCGGCACAGGCGAAGCCTACTCTAGTATGACCAAGTATGGCACATCCGCCGATCAGAAGGGCTTCATCGTCATCTTCCCCACCACCAAGAAAGACTCCAATTGCTGGGAAGTCAACACCGCGAAGGGGCTCTCTCGCGAAGCAGGCGGCGACAACCAAGGCCTCGCCAACATGATCAAGTACACGATCCAGAAGTACGACGCCGATGCCAGCAAGGTCTTTGTCACTGGCGCTTCGTCCGGCTGCATGATGACCAACGTCATGATGGCTACGTATCCTGATCTCTTTGCTGCTGCAAGTTGCTACAGCGGCGTTGCCGCAGGCTGTCTTGCCGGATCTCCTGGTGCCTCTCCAGGAAGCGCGGACCCGACCTGCGCCAATGGCAAGGTTATCAAGTCCGCGGAAGAGTGGACGAGGACGGCAAAGGCAATGTATCCGGGATATAACGGCACTTACCCGCGACTTGCCACCTGGCACGGTGTTGCTGACAACTTGGTCTTCTACCCCAACTTCGGAGAGCAATTGAAGCAGTGGAGTGGGCTGTTGGGTGTTTCTTTCACGAGGAACGAGACGAATAAGCCGCAGAGTGGGTACACGAAGATGATCTATGGTGATGGCACAAAGCTTGTTGGATACAGTGCCGCAGGCGTAGGACACATTGTACCTGTTCACCCGACTGACGATCTGGCGTGGTTCGGTCTTTGAACATGAGTCAACTTTGCTAGGACTGTTCAGATAGCCAAGTAGGAATGTAGTATTCCCGCTTGCCGACGCACGCTGCGTCAATGCAGTCGGCCAAACTACCAAAATGAACACCTCTTTGTACCATTCCCGGTCCATAATGCGCATACTTCCCCGAAGTTGTCATCAGATTCTTAACATGTACTGGTATAATGGGTTCGGTGATGAAGCACCAGCATGTATCTGTGATGACCTCAGCTCCGTAGTCAGTGATTATATCAATGTGCCCTGCTGCTTCGGCCATGCCGTATGACTCTCGACTTGTAGTGACTACTACCCGGACGTCGGGGTGTCGATGTCTTCCCTCGCACAATGCGCTGAGAATCCTGAATTCCTCAGGAGAGAAGTGCGGGTTTCCCAGCGATATCAGCCCGAGTGAGGAGTCACGAGCCGAGTTCAACTGCCGATGTGTCTTTTGAAAATCAGGTAGAGCAATCTTCGCATTTCTGAGGTTCCGCTTCAAAGGCACTGTCTGCAAAGCCTCAGGGGTAATTCCGGCGATGTGGAACATTGGGGCGGAACTCGTGGTTGCAAAAGCAGCACCAAAGGCTTTCAGGTCGGCGATTGTAGGCTTCAGATGTTCGATTCCAGAAATGAAGGGAATGTCGGATTCACTGATCTCTCCTACCCGATGACCGAGCAGTGGCCAGAATGAATCATCCACCCGTTCAAGATGTTCAACTTCTATCAGAACCTTCGGCTTCCGGCCCTCATCAAGGTGGCACCCTGCAGCTGGGGCTCTTCCAGTGAGCCCGATGAAGACGTCTAGAAAATCAGGATATTTCTGTGTCCTGGCCCCCAAGACAGAATTTGCAAAGACCACTGCGTTGCTCTCCGCCCAACCGACTTGTTCGCCGAGTTTTGGCTTGTCATCGCGGAGATATGGGGCGCATGTAAAACTAGGTTTTGCACCCATCGCAACATATAGATCCGCGACTTTAGACGCTGCTTCTCCGAATGCGGGATCGGTGCCCAATTCTCGCCAACGCCGTCGGTCAACAGAGATGGAGTTCAACGTTGTCGGTCCAGCGAACTTTCCACCCATGGAATGTAGACGCTCGGCGAATAGAAGTGTTGAAGGACCACAGTAGTAGCACGTGTCTATGTGAACGCCAGAAACGGGAATGAATGATGTGGCTCCTTGTAGCTTCGCGAAGTGGTAGATTGCTTCCATGGATACCTTCCGTGCTTCTCCGTACGAACCGGAAAGCATTTTCTTTTCGTCATCGCTGAGTGCGATGGACGAACCGGATGGGTCAGGCAGTGTTGCTGGAGCAAGCCCAATGTGTGCTTGCTGCGAAACGAGACGCAGGCCCGTCTCCGAAATATGCGCTGTCTCTCCATCGGACAACGTTGCGAACACAGCTTCGTCCAAAACAATTATCGGAATGGACTTCTCAAACAAGACCTTCGCAACGAGAACACCGAGTGTTAATATCTCCTCTGCCTTGGAGAATATGAAGGCTGCGGGTCCCTTTCCTTGCATGAGCAACTCTAATATTACTCCACTACCCGAACAAGAACCCCTTCCCCGAGGAATAGCTAGAATTTGATCTTTAATTATACGTCCTTGTAGGGGGTGGTGGTGGTCGACAATCATTCCGGTGACTGGATCTACGCCCATCATGAAGCTCAGTGGCGTTTGCGATACAATGAGCTTTCCGGAAGCCAATCCGGGTACAATGACCCGCCCTTCCGATGCTTTTATTTCTCTCGTCATGTTGACCGTATTAATAGTAGGGGGTTCTTGCAGTTTAATTTTCTGATTCGTATGATGAGGAGGGAGTGTTGTTCTTGTGTTTGGGGATGCTGTTGAGATTGCAATTGATGAGGTCGCTTATCATCGGAACTGGTTACCGCGAATCGTCCACTTATGCTTAGTTCTGCACCGTATTTGGACCACAGTTCTCGTACAAGTTGATCCAACTTGTCGACATATAATCAAGCTCTATCTGGATTTGATGCAAGCGCAGACCGCCTGAATTCGCAGATTTTAATATGATTTGATTGATACCACACGTATCTTTGATCCACCGAGGGTGATATACTTTTCGAGGACCTAGCACAGCCAATACGTTATTTCGGATCCATTGCAAAGAGCACAGCCACATGCTTACAATAGGAGATCGGGAAAAGGTTTTAACAGTCCCAGCAATACCATGCTCTAGCTCTTTATCCCTAGCTGATTTGTTCTAGTTAAGGTTCTCATCCACCACAAGACTCAAGCTAGAGGCAGAAGTGCTCGGGATCTCTTCCGGCAGGGGACGCCATTTCATGCCGGAGACTACATGCAGAGAAAAAGCTTATTTAGACGTCAAGGCTGGTTGTTTGCTAGAAAGGTGTGTTATTATTGGATTCACTAGTTTCGAAGAAGGAAAAGACAGATGGAGTGATAAGGCCATTAGGAATAGCAGCAAAGGGCGAGTCATATTTTCTTCAAGTCTAGCACTAATAGTTCGTTTTGTAGATGTCAAGAACACAAGCTTCGCTAAGAAGAACACCATTTTGTAGGACACACATGGCTATAGACAGATACCGAAGTTTGGAGTGTGAAGAAAGCGCCACCCAACGTACCGTGGCAATTATGGAAGGTTGAATCTCTCGCTTGTTTACCTTCTCAATCGGTAAGAGGTTCTTTATCTCTACCCGCCGTCTTCAGTTGCATTTCTCTCTGTATTTTATTTATCATCAGTCAAACCATATGACCTCACGCAAGCGAGGGCGATCCTGTCCGCCGCCAGTCACAGATGGCCCTCACCGCAAGAAACAGCGCCTGACGGAGAACGGTCCCGGCCAAACCGCACATCATGATCCACAAGATCTTCTGTATCTCAAGGCCGACCTCGTCAGGGCTTCGCAAAGGCCACCAATGATGAAAACCGGGCTCGCAGCTTTACCGACAGAATTAATAGACCAAATTTACGATTACTTGCACGCAAGTAGTAGCATTGGCGATGGTAGGCCGGATAGCAGAGTACGGAGAGTGGCAGCGATGCGAGAAGTATGTTGGAAAACCGGCGACAATCGAGAAAAGGATCTCTACAGAACAGTTCACTTCTGGCTTCACCCTCGAAGTATTGAGAAATTGGTTTGGATATCCTTGAATTTTGCTGGCCAAGTCAAAGAACTAGTCTTGGAAGACGTCATGATCGAACCAATCTCTGACTTGGAGGAACGATGGAAAATAGATCCGCCTCTCACTTGGTATGACAGGAAGCAATACTGTACCTGGCGCAAAGCCACTGATTATGCTGATCTCGAGTCGGATCGCTATGACATGTACACCAGCTCAGTCGAAGCCATCCTGCGGCTCAAAAACCTTGAAACCTTCAAGTATCACGCAGGATTCCAGGAAAAGCGTCCAAGCCCACCAACAAGTAAGATTGATCTTTACAAGCTACTACATGTTGACGATTTCGACGATGTTGGAAAGCTTTTTGAATATCGGCAGCGAATCTGGGCACAGCGTGGGTCGGGCATCATCTTCCGGACTCCGCACGGCATGGTTACCCGCACGAAAGGTATTGATGCCTTCCATTTCTTCTTCCACTACGCAAGCAATTATCTGGACAAGCTTGAAGTCATGTCGATCACTACTAATGACAACGGGAGCCCGCTGAGCCCAAGTTTGATTTTGTTCGGTATCGAAGCCTCGCAGATTTTCGACAGAATCAAGATCCTCGAAATTCTACATTTTGCACGGGGGACAACGAATTATTGGAATTTCGGTTTCAGTCTCTCCAGTGATGTTAAATATCTCTGTAGGCCTGCCGGTCGAGCTTTCGGACGCGTCCAAGTGTTGAGACTCAAGGGTGCGTCTTTGCACATATATGAGGCAATACAGCTCCGAGGGTTAGGTTCGAAGAGAGAAAACTGTCTGGCACTTCCATCCCTGAAGCGCATGGAGCTGGAGAACGTCATACTCCGCCCAAGCTCTCTGAAGTGGCTATACGATATGAAAATCCACGTCTGGATCCATAACGCTGTGCACGAAGCCTTCGTCCCGTGGGAAGTGCCGCCTCCCAGAATATCGACCAAGGCCAGTGTACGCCTCACCGGACTGCACATAGGTAGCTCCAAAGTGTCCTCGCGTGTCGTCAAGCTCCGTGACAAACGCATCCGCCTGGGTGGTTGGCAAATTGGTGCGTGGATCATCGCCGAAAACAGACAGGATGCACGAGCGAGCTTGGAGTGCCACGCTGCATCGTTTGGCATGGCTGGATCGCTGCACAACTATCCTGCAGGAAAGATTCCCTACCTAAACACCCATGAGGTAGACCGGCTCATCCGCCGCGAGAGACCGTTCATTCCCCGTTTCATCGTGCCTTACAACCTGTACACCTGGCGCGCGAGAGATACTTGCGATCACAAGCCCCGGAGAGGAATGGGCCCGAAGCTGAAGGTGCGGGAAAGGTCGCCGCTTATGAAGGCATGGCCAACGTAGCATCGGTATCCGCTTCATCCAGACGGGTACCGTGACTGGAGTCGAAGTTGACCGTAGCTATCTCGTAACGAATGGACAGATAATTCTTATCGTGTGATACACTGTTCTTCATATACGTTTGATGTCTTCATTTAATCGCTTGCTGTTCATCAAAGCATAAATCCCGTGTACACTTCTTTCTCCCTTTCTGTCAAGACACAATCAGAAAACTTAATGTACATACTATCACCGTAACAAACAGACGAATCTACAAGCACCACGTCCAAAAAGAGGTGCAGACGCGCAACTACCTCAATTATCCTCCCCCAGGAACAGCCCAATGGACAAACCAACCGACTCATACCAAACTAATCACTCGTTACTGAAACAAGCAAATCTCATTAAATGAGACTCCCTGCGATCGGATGGCTGCACGCGCGGGATGGATGGGCAGGCAGGGCGAACGAACGAGCGGGGAACCCGGTGCGCTGGGCCTGGGGCTGGGCTGGGGTCTTGTCTTCCGTCACACGGCAACGGAACCGGCTGTGTGGATAGGCAGGCGGGCATGGCGGGTGAAGATCGATTTTCTCTGGACCCTGAGATCGAATGGTTGGTACATGGTGGAATGTGGGCAAGGGTCTTGTGTCTGATGTCGTGTGTAGGTGCGAGTGAGGACATGGCGTCATGACGTTATGCATCTGTTCCTACTGTCACGGGTATCACGAACGTTGCAAATCGAGGGATTTCACTGTTTTCGAACACGTGGAAGGCACAGTAACGTCACGATATATGGTTTCAAGGACGCGCATGTATGGATAAGAATGGAAACATTTTTGGGGGTATTCTGGAGAGTACGTGTGTACACATGATCATATATACAGGTCGTGCAGAAAGACATACGTCGCGATAAGGGGGAGGTGATGTTGTATATATATGTAAAAAATTGGATATATAGTATTTTCAAATAATCATGCTGGCGCGGTTTCTCAAATGTTTGGGATGAGAAAACACGCGGCCGCAGAGATTGACCACCTGGTGGTTTTTTGAAAATTGGGAGAAAAGGAGCATAAACAACGATCTGAGGCAGGTAGAAAATCTCTGGAGAGAGACTCTACTTGGAGTGGTGGCTGGCCACACTGGCGCGGCGCACCTCCTGCAGGACTGCGTCCTCGTGGACGGGAGGGCCCTGGTAGTTCTTCTTGCCCCAGACGAAGTACCATACGGTGGCGACGAGGAAGAAGGCGGCGAAGACGACGGAAGCGTAGTTCATAAACTCTGCAACGACGGGGATGGCTGTTGGCATACAGAAAAGAGGGATGGCAAGGGCAGACCAGGCTGGGAGATTGTTAGTAGATTGCAAAAAAGGAGAATGGTGAGCAAACACATACCAAGAGAAATAACGTTGCAGAAGACACCCAACTTTCCAAGGAAGAAGTTGCCCTCGCGGAGAGCCTCGCGCTTGTTGACCAGAGACACGGCAATCGGGCAGGCATAGCTCAAGGTCAAGCAAATGACACCAACACCAGAGAAGGCGTTGAAAGCCGCAGAGCTACCGAAGTAGATCAAACCCAGAATGAGCTGGACAGCCATGCTGAGCATCATTGCGTTCAAGGGCACGTCAAGCTTGACGTTGACGGTCTTCCACCACTGAGATCCGGGAATGGCACCGTCACGTGCAAAAGCCCAAGTGCATCGCGAGGCAGCGGTAGTGCAAGCAACACCGCAGAGAAGACCGAGAACGAGCAAGGGCACGAGCAAGGCGAAAGTTCCACCGGCCGAGCCGACGGCACTCTTGATGATGATGGGAACGGGCTGGCCCGAGGCGAGCGCTGCGAGCATGGCTTGGTCGGGCATGACGAAGACGAGTGGGATCAAGAAAGCGAGACCAGCAAGAGTGTTGATAACGATGGTAGCGACCATAGCCTTGGGCACCTGGGTGGCAGGCTGTTGGACTTCTTCGCACATCCTACAGTAAGGGTAAGCATTTTGTTCACATAGGGACGAAACAATACCGTGTTAAACCGCATTGGGGAAGAGGTCGCGTGGGGTCTGAAGATCAAGAGGTTGCTTGGGATCTGCTGGGGGCTTGCTGGGGCTGCTGCATGGGACTTGCTGCAAGGGAAGAAGGAAACGGTCTGTAGTTGCTAGGGAGGCTCACGAGATGATCATTCCGGTAGACGAGGTTGCGTAGGCGGCGTGGAGGAGACCGACACAGAAAGACCAACCAGGGGTCCAGCCCGAGTTGCTCGCGTCAAATTCACCAAAAACATAGGCGGCGTCGTGGCGACCATTCTTAGCAATGGCAAGGATGCACACAATGATGCAGATCAATCCAGCGAAAGTCCAAAAGATGGCAAAGGTCTATGTAAAGGGTAAGTAACGATGCGCTTGTGAGAGTTTGGAGCATTGGTAGGGGTTTTTCTCACATCCAACCAGGGCAACCACTTGTTTCCGAGCGCAGAGATGGCATTGGTCAACAGAGTAATTCCCAAGAAAATAAGATACACCTGGTAGGGCTCGGCTGCGAAGATTCCAACCTCGGGATCGCCAAAGACGTTGAGGCAGGCGCCCAAGAACAGAGCAGTGG
Source organism: Aaosphaeria pasadenensis (assembly GCA_022813625.1). Lineage (NCBI taxonomy): Eukaryota > Fungi > Ascomycota > Dothideomycetes > Pleosporales > Aaosphaeria > Aaosphaeria pasadenensis. The sequence goes on from JAKLMB010000033.1 coordinate 297,561, forward strand.
CGAAGTTCACGGCGAGGGTAATGGTGATGTTGCCAACGACAAAGGCCCATCCGCAGATCCAGGATATGATCCTACGGTAGGAGGCAGGTGCAAGCATGAAGGTCTGGTAGTAGACACCACCGGATGTGGGGTAGACGGAGGTGATTTCACCAAGGGACGCAGCGACGCAGAGAATGATGAGAGAAACGAGGACCCATCCCCAGATAATGCCAACGGGACCGCTGGCAATAACGGGGTAGACAAGGGTGGTAGAGAGACCGTATGGGATAGAGGCGAGGACGAAGGACATGAAGGCGACCTGGAGGGTGGAGCGCGATCTCACGAGTTCAGACTTGTAACCCATGGCAGCCAGAAGGTCGTCGGCAGAGTGTCGATCAGACTCTTCGAGGTTGCCTGCCTTGACCTTGCCTGAGTTGCGACGGTGGATATCATTTTCGGCGAAATGCGCATCGGATTGGGTGCCATAGAACTGGCCTTTGGAGGCTTCCTCGGCCATGGTTGCGGTCGCTTGTGGGAGACGGGACGAAAGGTCGATGGGCGATGGGCGATGTGGAGGTGATGTGGAGGGAGAGGAAGGGTAGAGGGAGGCTCAAAATGAAGGGAGGGAGAAGGGAATGAGAGGAAGGAGGTGGAGAGGAAGGGAGAGAGGGAAAGAGAGAGTATGTATGTACGAGATTTGAAGCAAAAGAATTGTGTATGCAGGGCTGGGGATGTCAGAGACTTGTAGTCGTTGTTGGTATCTGCCAGGTGACGCACTGGTCAAGGATCCCCTAGTCCCGATTGGGAAAGTATGTCTCTCTAGCGTGAGTGAATGGAAACTTGGCAGGCGATGTCCGAGAAGAGTTTGACCTCGACGGCCAACACACTGGGAGAGGGTAGCGTTTACGGTAATACACACTTAAATGCCCAGTATTGATTGGCTGAATCTACTGTAACTTGGTAGGGGGAACTCGACCGAGAATAGGCGCAATTAGCTGGACATGTGGGCGTCGGCATGGGCGTGGGCATGGCATGGAACGGGCATGGGGCATCAGCATGGGCGTCGGCGAGCATGGACCCCATGGACCCAGGCCAGGGAGCGGATATGAGCCGATGCGAACAATTGGAAAAAAGCGCGCGGTCCTGTTACTCCTGTATGGCCTGTATGGAGGGAGAGACGACCAAATCTGCTGTAACAGTGGGGTAACCTGGTAGTCTGGTAGACAATCGGTCCGCCCGGGGAATTGGACAACCGTCGACATTGGTCCCATTGTCACCCCCCCTTCTCCCTCTCACTCCACTCCGCCTCTCCTCTAGGAGTACAGTATTTCTCGGCCAACAAAATCTAACCCTGTTCAAGCAAAAACTAGAGGCGTTAGTATAAGGAGAAGTTCAGGCCAAGTCCATTGTTTCGCGACGCAGAGTTTTCGAGGCGAGGGAGGGAAGCCTCGGCTGTGGCGTCTTTCGTACTCAGTTTGTGGCATGGTTGTTCGAGGGGAGTACCACACCAATCGCATTTAGGTGCCAACATGTGAGAGGTCGAGGAGGGCCTCTCCAATGTCTCCATAGGTTCAGATACTCGATGCGTGCGTCGATGGTGGTTTGGTGGCGCACGGAGCACGAGAGCCTTTCCATGGTAGTACAGAAATCGGTGCTGACCGCAGAGCAGACAGGCTCGCGCAGACAACGGAGACGCCGGGGAGTAGAGATTTGCAGCAAATCTGTGGTAGACGCTGTACAACCAACGATAGGATAGATAAATCGCTCCCTGCATGGCACCCTCGTGGGAAAGGTCATCGTCCGGTACACAGCAGGACGGACCTGTCTATCATCGGCTGCCAACCGCAACAACCGCGGCCAATGGTGAGGCTCGTATCCAAGTCTTACTGGTGAACATGTCGTCGGATAAGGGCCATTGGCTGATGAGGCGAGTACGAGACCAAGCTGGAGGAAAGTTCTGCGCATACAGGCATAATGCCGTGTGCCGTTGAAAAGAAGTAGTCAACTCCGATGGTTGAGGATTTTGAAATCATAGCCAAGAGAGCAATGTTCTCTGTCGACAACCCTAACGCTGAATCTGTATATTGGTAGAACGAAGGATTTAGACGCAGGAGTATTGGAGTAATAGTTACGGAGTAGTTATCGGTGAATTGATGTGGCTGTGGTGTGGTTGTGGTGTCGCGTGAGTTGAGGCTGATGAGGTTCAGTTTAGGTTTGCGGATCATCCATTATTCCCCTTTTCCCTTTCCATCCCATCATCCCATCGCCGTAATCGAACACTGACGACATGTCGCTGTCCTGTCACTCTTCTTTATTGGTGTAACCGATTACCGCCCACGCCCTACCGGTGATTTGCATTGCTTACGTAGAACCGAAGATTCCCATGATCACAAAACAACAATTAATTCATAAACAAAAAGTACATAGGTAGTCTGGAGGACTTGGTGAGTAACATCACAGAAGACAAGAACCCCCAATTACTAATAGAGCCTCCTCTATCATCTGTTCTCCTTTCTTCTCTAATTGCCCCTCCCCCTCCCCCTCATTTTCGGAAAGTAAGGCCAGGACACGATGCATCATCATATCGTCGCCATTGAACGGGTCCATCAACCTCTCCCAGACACATTCGACTTCCCTCACACACTCACCACTTACCACCGCACCGACCCATCCCAATTGGCAGAACGTCTACGCGATGCTACCATCCTCATCGTGACTATCGTCAAAATACCCGCCGAGGTATTGGATCCCGATGTAACGCCGAACCTACGTCTCATCGCTATCATGGCGACCGGCACCGACCCAGTCGATCTTGAGGCTGCCCGCGCTCGTGGCATTCGCGTCACCAACACCCCTGCTGCCAATATTGATGCTGTCTCCGAGCATGCGCTTAGTCTGTACTTCGCCGCACGGAGACGCACCGTGATCCTTGATGCTGCGACCAGGGCCGTGCCGAGCGAGTGGAAGGCGAAGAACTCCCTGACCCAACGGCTACGTTTCGGGGACGGCAAGCCGCCATTGACTTGCGGGGATGAAGTCTTGGGTATCGTGGGTTACGGCGGTCTAGGTATGTATGCTCATCGTTATCATTTCTGCGACATTGTTTGAACTTGTTACAATGTCTACATTACATTGTCCAAGGACCGGCCCGTTGTATTGTTGCAACGGATGATTGACGAGCCCTGTAGGGAAGCGAGTTGCAACGCTCGGCCGCGCATTGGGCATGCAAGTGCTCGTCGCTGCACGCAAGAACGCTACTCCATCTGCATCTTCTACTGCTACAGCGATTGATAATGGCAATGCACCATCCCTGGAGAATGCTCTTGCACCGCCTGCAACGGCAGCTGCACCCGACGAGAGCCGCATCCCTTTCGACCAGGTCCTGCGGCGCAGTACCGTCCTTGTTCTATGCCTGCCGCGCACACCAGAAACCATAGATCTCATCTCTGCAGCAGAACTCGCCGCCATGTCTCCCTATGCCGTGCTCATCAATATAGCACGGGGTGGTATCGTCAACGAGGCCGCCGTGGTCAAAGCACTCAAGGCCGACCAGATCGCAGGCTACGCCACAGATGTCTTCGAGACAGAGCCTGTCGAGGAGGACAGCCCGCTACTGTCTGAAGAGGCGAAGGCCCTTAACATCACATTGAGCCCCCATCTGGCCTGGTTCTCCCAGCGCACCCTCACCAATCTCGGCCAGATTTTGAAGACTACCGTCGAAGCGTGGGTCAAGGGCGACCCCATCAACGTCATCGTATGAGCCTCCACTACTCCTCGCTGTTTACCTAACGGGGCCCCGAATGCGGTTTTTCTGTTTCGCCATTAGGCTGCGTGGTATTGCTCGTAGCCACTCGTGGGCGACGATCTCTTCTAGCGGGTGTTCTAGCGTCCGCCGTCGTTGTAGGCACCCCATTATTTGTGCCTACACGGGTGGCTGAAATTGGAATCGAAGCAGAAAGATCGTGAAACGTAAAAAAGGCGCAAGGCCACCTGCGGAACCTCGCATTCGACAGTAAAATTGCATGCCCTTAGTGCCGCAGCAGAGAATGGGTTGAGGTTTCAAGAGCAGCGCTGCATCTACAACACAATCGTAAAACGCGCATGAGCCACCCAGGGACACAGACGTTTAGAAGTAAATTTTTTATAGAAGCAATTCTCAAAGCGACAAGTTTAGCGATGAATTGATACCAAAGTAACAACAACCTACATTTTTTTACTTTTTCTGTTTGAACGAGAAAACCACTACGCAAATGCATGCACACGTAGGTGGCTGGACTAGCTGGCCGTAGCGGTCTCTGTGGAGTACATTACTCGTACATACGAGGTGCGAGGAATATGTGCATACAAATAGTTATCCTACAAATTATGACCTAACCCCTTTTCGTCCAACGACTCCATTCGGTAGTCAGTACACAGTATAAACAATTAATTAATTATCATGCTATGTACACGGTAGTTATTATTACCATGTATTCTGCAAGACTGCAACGTCGTTACTGGGAATACAGATTCCGTAGAATGGCACCGTGAGGCGCTTCCTTGCTCGCTGTTATGCCGCTGTCGTCTTACGTACAACAGACTGCTATCGCTTAATCGACTCTTTTCATCACAGTATACATGCTTAGAAAAGGAATGGTATACGTAGTCTCGCACTCAGAGCACTACTACAACAACAATAACAACAACATATTATCGTTACATCCCCCCATCATCCCCACAGGAATGGAATAGTTTGCAAATATCTACAATAATTATCTGTCTGCTATGATCCTGCTGGCCCCACTCAGGTGTTGCGAATGAATCTGACTTGACGATTCAGATACCCTAAGACATCAGTTGATGTAGTGTTGAGCCCACGAACTTGTATACTTGTTCGTGAATTGAGCGTTCGAAGTTGTGGGGAAAGCTGAGTCAAGTTACTTTTAGGGAGTTGGATTGTGATGGTTTGAGGTGTGCTTAATGCTCGATAATTTATCAGAGTGATAGACCAAGTGCTCAACAATCTATAAAGGCGAATTGATCCAATCCCTTCCCGTATACGAACAATGGAAAATAAAGACTGAGTCAGCCATTAAGTCTTTTGGAGTTCTTGTCTTGAGTACCGCACGTATAAAAAGAACATTTATAGAGTAGACCCTTACACGGAAAGCCAGTGGATATAAAGAAAATCGACAATCATCACATCAACCCCATGGACCAAGAGCCTTATGCGGTCCCTTCGCAACATAACTTGCACTCTTTGACAGTTTGATTCTCTCCGCCGTCGCCTCCGCCACCTTCCCCTTCCACGCCCGCCCCAGCTTCTGGTCATACAACCTCCAGAGCCTAGGCAAGAATTTCACGTCCTGCGCACAATACTCTCTGATCTCCTCCTTCAACGGCCTCTCGTTGAAAACTTGATAACTCCCCCCTTCATCTGGTAGGAAAAGCTTCATCCCTGCCTCTTTCGTAGTGAGCCATGTTTGTCGCTCAGATGCTGTCATGGGGCAGTGTTTCTCGATGCATCTGGACAGGCCATTTACGCAGCGTCGGTTGAACGACCGGGAGGCGTTTTCCATGAGCTGGATGTCGTGTATGCCCGCGACGCTGATGCCGAAGTGGGCGTACAGAGCGTCGGAGTCATTTCGGATATCGAAGAACGCCTTCGGGATTGCGGCGGATTCGAAGATATGTTTTAGGGTTTGGCCGCTGGTGGTGCTGGGAGTCGTGAAGGCTAGGGAGTTGAGGGTGTGGACGTCGATCAGGTGGGTCGTGTCGGTGGGGAGGACGTAGAGTTGCAGGATTGAGACGCTACCGTGGCGGCAGAGGTTGATGCCTTCGATGTCGACGTAGATTGAGGGTGGGTTGGTGGGGAGGTCGAAGAGCGAGTCTATGAGGGTTGATATCTTGGTGGGCGTGTCGACCATGCCGGTATCAAGAGTTGGGGGCTCTAGTGTAAGTCCATCGAGGGCTACTGCTGCTTCGTCTGTGGATGAGGTTGAGACATTGACCCCCGTCTTCGCAGTGTCTGTTCTTGCGATACCTGATGTCGGCGTTTGTAGCAACGGATCATCACTTTTCGGCAGATTACTGGCTCAATGTTACCTTCGATGATTCATACTTATCTCCAGAAGAACGTACTCGTCGGGGAGTTCTATGGTTTTCCTAATCTCCTCACTGCTGGGGCATAAAGGCATCTTGGAAACGAGGATCACTTTTTTCGTACACATACGCACAATAGCATTTAATTTGATTGTAGACTATGCCCACCGTATTTAAATTCAAGAAGAGTTTCCTTGAAATTACATACTTCGTTCCAATGGTTCTTGCGACCTACAGAAATCTACATTCCAGCTTGACCGGTAACAGTGTGTAACTGAAGCACATCAGGCAACAACATAACACGGGCGCTAGAAAGCATTCCTACTGAGAAATTAGGCAAACCAAGAATTTTATAGTAGCAATGTGTATCAAGTCACTGGACGGAAAACAAAGATACTTTGATAGTGCTCTTCAAAGGACTTCCTTGACTACACACGGAATGAATGCTTTCACTTTGCGAGAAAGGGGGTTTCCCGCCATCAAGCATGGAATCTTGAACTGCCCAACCTTGACACAAAAATCACAGAGAGAATGCAACACTTGTCCAAACTTTCTATTTCGTTCTCGCATGGACGTGCTGGGGCGCACATGCTTGCAAAGAGTCGGATTCACACTACGAGGAAACACCACCGCATCACGGCTGGTCACATTAGAGATACATTGCATCCTGGATACATCTAGGGGTCATTATTCGGACAATTTGGTACTTCAATCTAGTCCGTCGGAAGCGAAGCATAAGCCTTCTGGCCTCATGCTGGCTGCAGGCTAATACTAGTAACAGCCCGAGTAAGTGGCTTTCTAGTGAGCAAAGCCACATGTATTGTCTAGATGCAAATCCAGACTATACTACCCCGGACAACACTCAAATCTAGTGCGAAATGGAACGGTGAATCCCTTATCAGTTCTGTCGTAGGGGGCGGGTAAGGAGGTTGTCCGGGTCCATGTGCGGATCCGACATTGCACTAGCGACCCGGGACACTACTAGGGCCCTGCGGAGCAACAAATAAACAACGATAAGCATATCACAACTGACATACCTACCCGCACGCAATTAATTACTGCTTCGAGCATTAGATTGGCAGGGAGCATATCTACTAGTACGCACGATGTCAACGGGAAGTGGACGTCCATTTTCCGACGGGTTACACGTTGCGACCTACAGTGGCAACATGTTGGAGCTGGGACCATTATTACATGAGATAGGAGATAGTGATTAGGCCAAATGGCCATGTAGACTGTAGCAGAGGCCCATGCTTGCGCGTCCCTGTTTCCCATCACACTCGCTGAAGCTCATAATGGATGGCTGGGTTGGAAGTTAAAAGTTGCGCCATAATTTACATACCAATACCAATACAAATTGAGAAAATGGAATCCAGAATAAGAGTATTCAACTAGAACACTCTTCATTGTTGAATGCTAGAACAAAGGCGCATCAATTTCCACGAACTTTACCATGACAGGCCTTCACAGTTTAATCGTTATGCTTTTAATTATCCTTGAACCCAATAATCTACAAATCATTTCGTGACCAATCAATATCTTTACACTTGAAGTCCATACTTTCCAAGACCATGGCCAATGTGCGCTTCCATCGCGTCTGGCCAGAAGAAAGTACCTACTCGACGGTGATGGATTGCAAAGCACCTTCGGCTTGCAAATGCTACCAGTTGCTTGCGATCAAATTGTATCGTCACTTGCAATGATGATTGTGCTTCCTTCATCTTCATCCTCCTCTTCGTGGTTCTCTTCGGTGAAGTATTCCTCAGGATACACATCGGCATCCTCATAATACTCGTATCCATTCTCCTCATATTCACTCCAGTCATAGTACCCGTCATACTCATCATCTTCATACACTTTAATGAACCTTTGCTCTTCATCATAAACATCCTCGACCTCTGGGACATTGATCGGTCTGTTTGTCGCAAGGCCATAAGGATCAGCAGTGATATTCTTTCCGCGACCACCCCCCTCAGAACCTTCAACTCCAAACTGCAGGTCAGAAACAAACTTCAAGATCTCTTTCTTCGAGAATGCGGATTTGAAGCTGGAACCGGCATTACCACCGATCTCGCCGAGCTGCCCGCAAACATCGCATGTCCACCTTCCGTGATAAGCAGAGATCTTTTGTGATTTGGTTAGACAAGTGTAGTGGAATCGCGAGATAGGGCATGTTGAACACGCGCAAGTAATGATTCTCGTGTCGACAGGTTTGGTGCCGGGCTCCTCGGCCCTTGCGGGCTGTCTACAATAGCAAATGACATGAGGTGGGACCTTCGATGGAGGAAGTATGTGATTTGGTCGTAGTCGACCGGGAGAAGCGTGGGGTGCTTCCTTGTCCGCTGATGGCAAAGGCGATGCAGGTGAAGCTTGGGCAAGCGATGAGACATTTGACATGATTGTGAGTGTTGCCAAAGGGGCTGGATTTGAGACCCTGTATATGCTGTTCACAAGTGCATCTTCGTTCTCATACATTTGTTTGATGTTTGGCCTCCCATATTTACCGAGCCCCCTTCTCATTGGAAAGATTCTGTAAGCACTTTCCTGAATATCGCTGTGCCAGACTGGAAAATAGCTGGTAGGAGGATCCACTTCGCCAGAAAGATATGATGCTGGGATTGACGAGCCAGATTCAGTGGAATCGCTCTGGGCTGCAGTATACTCGTACTCCATTACATCATCATCCGGAATTTTGTGATTGACTGGTCCCTCGGTTGGCCCATCAAGTTGTGGGAGATCGGGAGTGCTGAGCATATTGTCGTTAGGACCCATGTTCGTGATAGTATTACTATCCAAATTGTGCTCATGGCGTCTTCGTTTGGATGACATAGAGTCATCCAGGTCCCGGATTTCGGTCTGTACGTTAATCTGCGTAGAGTGAGTGCTATTGTAATTGACGGCCGCTTGCTCAGCACAAATATTTCCATCATCTTCACTGGGATGTTTGCGAGTATTCACCTGGCTAGGTACCATGGATGGATCTCCAGCTACGTTGCGTGAAGGTCTGTAACCCAAAAGCTTCCATGCCCTCACTCTATTCTTCCATAGAAATTCCAAACACGGGATACAGAAGCATAGAAGTCTGGCTGATTTGACTGTTTCTGGGACGTGGAAACCGTACTCGCGGAACATCAATTCATCCCGCCTGAACAATAGGATTTGGCGTCCACAAATATTGAGATCGGATGCTAGAACCAGTGTTCGAACATGAATCAGTGGCTCAATCATAACACATGGCCACCCATCAGGCTTTTTCAAGTTCTCATTAACAGCATCGCACATGGGGTTGTGGCAATGTTCAGCCTTGTACGGGCACCACTCATGGTAGACGAAAACTCGATTACCTGCGTTGTTTAATCTAGGTGAATATATTATGAAGTATGAGACCTACTGAATTGAATGCATTCAGCAATAATTGCAACCATACGAGCAGTTGACGCGTCGATCTCACTGGATGTATCTGGGTCACTCGACGGGCGGGCAGCATTGACTTGAGGAATCGTGGACCAGTGTCGCGCCTGGAGTCTTACGAGCTGTTGATGGGTCATCTCATTAAGAGACCTCTGGACAAGATACTCATCTCTGAAGTATTTTGGATGAAGAGTTCGCGCCAGGTAGTCCCGAAGATTCTGAGTCGTAGTCGTTTCGAGCGAGAAGCGAATTGTAAGAGTATCGTCGGACGTGTCCAGATAATGCAACTGATCATTTTCATCACTTGTATCGATGTGCTTGAGACCATACACGTCGAGTTCATACTCTTCATCATCCATCATTGTACCCATGTTGAAAGTTGCATGCGGTTGCGAGTCTGAGATAGCTAAGTGGTGAAGTTTGGTGTTTTGTCGACGGGTGGGAGAGTCGGTTATTTATCAACAATAGATTTGCAGGCTGTGCCCTGGTTTCTATTGGCTGTAATCACCTGAAAGACAGAATGCAAAAGCAGTCGCCTCACTCACTTGTGATTAGTACGCAGCGAGGGCCTTTTCCAAATGGGCTGTGTCCAAATCGATCTTGAAGTGAGTGGGAGTTGCCAACGGAGCCGCTAGAGCTGCTGGTTGGAAGGGTCAATTAAAAGACGTGTAGGTAATGTTTACAAGATGTAAACACGCGCTAGAGCTTTTCTTTAGATGCCTGGCGCTTCACTTCTGTAACGAGCGATCGAGCAGCATGTACACTTCACCAATGCACGACAATCACCGATGGATACAAAATGAACAAACAATGCAAATGTAATAATATCAGAAGAGAGATATACAAAATATCCTGAAAATGAGCTGTCGTACGTAGAATATATTCTGAAGCCTCGGGTACAGAGGATCGGATTAAAAACTGTAGAATTTCGGGGTAGCAACTTTAGCTTTCTTTGGGGACAACAGTATTTTACGGAAGACAATTGAAAATTTGGACAGACTAATCTGTCGAGAATAGGAGCTGTTATCAACAACGATTGATATTATGGTCATTCACTATTTGGGTGAGGTGTGGTCCAAATTGACCTATGAGCTTTCACGTCGGTCGGCAGAATGGTTCTCCGACCACCGCGAAAGGCTCTTATCGATAACACCTGAAATCTTGGCAAGTGTCCCTTCCCAACTTTTTTTTCTCAATCGCGTCGCAGCAGCTGGAAGTGTTCACAGAAGCCAGAGTGCTTTGAACAGCTGCAAACTCGATATTTCTAGTCGCGCGAGGATATTATAGCTGCCTGACATAGCCATGAAACGGAAAGTCGGCGCCCTCGAGAAGGTTCGTACACCTATCGCTGCTTCGAAAAATTCCGACATTAATAGTATTCTAGGTGGAGGCGGACCTTACAAGTTTGAGGTACCGTGTAAAGCGAGACCCGCCGTCATACGAAGGAGACTTCATTGCGCAGTACGAGCTATATCAGACATATCGAGACCTCTTCCTACAGAACCCCGCGACGAGCGACAACAGCGGCTTGGTCTCTTTTCGCGACCAGGTCGACTTTGTCACACACTGTTCAGACTGCTATCCTTCAATCACAAAGGATTTCCCCACGGACATCGTAACAATTCTTCGCCAGCACCATGCGGAAATTGAGCCGGATCTACGAGAGAAGTTGGTGGGCAGCTTGTGTTTGCTGAGGAATAAGGAGGTTATTTCCTCCGAGATGTATGCTTGTTCTTCAATCGCTGGGGGCTGGACTAACGAGACATAGGCTGTTGGGAAATCTTTTCCCCCTCTTAATTGCCACTCCCAGTAAATCGCTTCGCCCTCTGCTATATACCAAGATCATCTCTGAGCTGCGAAACTCGCCGAACACCAAAGCCAGCAAGGCCTTCCAGACCTCTCTATACAACCTCATAACCAGCGATCGCGAGTCCTCTAAGGCGTTATGGTCGGTCAAGATATGCCGGGAGATGTGGAGGCGGCAGGTTTGGACGGACTCCAAGGCTGTGGAGATCCAAAAAGAGGCAACTCTGTCGGACAATGAGAAGGTCATTGTTGGGTCAGTGCGGTTTTTCCTGGGAGGCGATCGCGAGAGAGAAGAGGCAGCGGAAGAGTCAAGCGACGACGAGATCGATATGGGAAAGCTTCGCCATCAGGCGGGAATCAACAAGAAGTCCAAGAAAAAGGAGCGCGATCTTAAGAAGGCCGCAGCGACCGTTAAGAGGAAGGAGAAGAAGAAGTCAGCACCTCATCCACTCAACTTTTCGGCTTTCCACCTGCTACACGATCCCCAGGGTTTTGCCGAGACACTGTGGAGCAAGCACTTGAAGGACTCCAAATCAAAGCTACCCCTCGAATCCAAACTTCTCGTTCTGAATCTCGTCACCCGTCTCGTGGGTCTGCATCAACTGTTGGTCACCTGTCCCAAGCTCTCGAGATTCCGTGCTAATCATGACTAGTACTATCATTTCCCTCTACAGTTGGTTCCTCAAATACCTTACTCCCCGCCAAACATCCGTCACGTCGTTCCTTGCTTGTCTAGCCCAGGCAACGCACAACTTCGTCCCTGGCGATGTCCTCGAACCTCTCGTCACCAAGATCGCCAACGAATTCGTCAGCGAAGCATCTGCGGCGGAGGTAGCCGCCTCCGGTCTCAACGCCATCCGTGAGATCTGCGCCCGCCAGCCCATGGCCATGAACGACACTCTATTGCAGGATCTCGTCTTGTATAGGAAGAGCAAGGACAAGGGAACGATGATGGCTGCGAAGGGTCTTCTCTCACTTTATCGTGAAGTCGGTGCAGAACTCCTGAATAAGCGTGACCGAGGCAAGGATGCGACCATGGGTCTACGCGCAGGTACTATGAAGGAGCGACGTTTCGGCGAGCAGGAGATCGGAGACATCCAGGGCATTGAGCTCCTCGAGCAATGGAAGGAAGAGGAGCGCCGCAAGAAACGTGAAGCCGCCGGCCTTCCCGCAGATATCGGCAGTGACGAAGAGGAGGAAGACGAGGCGGCTGATTGGAAGAACTGGGACGTCGAGTCCGACGACAGCGATTCATCTACTGGTTGGATCAATGTCGAGAGCGACGGCGAGGACATCAACGTTAGTGACAGCGAGGACGAAAAGGACCGTCCGAGCAAGAAAGCCAAGGTAGACGCCCCAGCCAACGACGATGCCAAGTCCACGAAATCAGAGGAGCCAGAGGCGAAGAAGATCTCGAAGCTGCTGACAACGACCATCCTGACGCCCGCGGATCTCGCCAAACTCAAGGAGCTTCAGCTCGCGAGCTCGGTGAACGCGAATATGTCATCCAGCAAGCGCCGCGAAGCGCTACTCGCACAGCACGCGGACGACGCCATCACGGCAGAGACCATCGAAGCGGCCGGCCTGCTCGGCAAGAAGAAGACGAAGGAGGAGAAGATCGCGATGGCCAAGGGCGACCGCGAGGAGAACCACCAGTCGACGACGGCGAAGCGCAAGGAGAAGAAGAACGCCGAGGGCAAGAGCACGACGAACAAGGAGAAGGCGAGGAAGAAGAACTTCTTGATGACGCTGGGCAAGGCCAAGGGCAAGCAGAAGCGGAGTCTGGTCGACGTGCGGAAGACGCTGCGTGGGCATTTGGACAGGCAGAAGAGGGGTGGACGACGTGGAAACAAGTAGTGGTGGTCATTGTTGCAGAAGCTAGAAAGGATACCCTGTCTACAGTCAAGATATCAAAATTTCCATTCACTTTCCATTCCTTATGGGCGCAGTCATCACAACAGCCACGCACGCAGACACTCCACCTCAGCTCCATCATCCACTGAATTGACAACTCTATCAATCCGGCCCCCATCCCATGCATACCCATACCACAGCAAAACACCCACATCTCTCATAACACCCAACTCCCACAACTTCTCCTCTAACTCTGGCACTTCCTCACACAACACCGTATAGAACATGCTTCTAAGCTCCTCCGCACAAGCATAATACCTCCACACATTCGCCTCCGCGTCAAGAAACCCAAGGAACTGCTCAACAGCGTACAAACACACCCCGAACGGCAACCACTCCGCCTCCGCCCAATCCACCACCCCCGTTATCCTACTCCCCCCTTGATCGCAATTATCGATGCCCACGAGGATATTCGAAGCAATCAAATCCCCATGCGTCAGCACCACTGGCCACCCATCATCACAGTCCATGATACCCTCATAGTCCCCCAGTGTCCTCTTCGCCAGCGCCCTCATCTCCACACCCTCCAACTCCTCCGCCAAACGCGCGAGTTTAACACGGATCACACCCCCGACCTTCCCCTTCATCTGCCCTCTCCCACCCTCACAACCGCCCTCAGCATGACGATGGGGCATCGCGTCATCGAACGGCGAGTCCACCCTCCCCCGCCCCCTTGAATGAGACCGAGATGGCCAAGCGCGTCCGATAAACCTAGCAAGGCATCCCACCAAGCTCACCTGTCTCGCGAACATTGCGGTTCCTGGGCGGATATCCACGGTGGGTTGGAGCCGCGAGTACGGTGTCCCTGGGAAGAGGGGCGTGCAAACTACCTGCCACTCCCCCTCCTCATGTTCTGGGGAGGATGGGGTGGGTAGGATACGTGCGAAAGGAACAATCTCATCCCCGTAGACTCTCCCCGCCTCGGCTACGACACTAGCATCGAGGGCATGGATATGGGGGCGGAGTTGAAGCACCATGGACTCCTCTTTGACATCGCCATTCTTGTCGTTTGAAAGGTTGGGAGTCAGGAGGAATGTGTGGCTGCAGCCGCCTTGGACGCCGGTCCAGAAGGTGAGGTTGTGGGAGGGGAAGTGTTGGATTGCTATGTCGTGGGCGTGTTGGACTATGGAGGGTGAAGGGAGTGATTTTAGTGGTGTCATAGTTGGGGATTTATGGATTGTTATGATGGTATGGAGAGAGAGTAGAGGCAGAGATGGAGACACGAACCACATCCCCGCTCACAGTCGTGCATATGTACCTTACCTGCAATGCGATGCGAGATGTCACGCCCACGTCCGCAGTATCTACATGTGGTGTGCATGGTTGCTTACATTCGTACCCTACAATGTGGTGTATGAGTTGCGGTGTTGGAGGTACGGCTTCGACGTTCATTCGTCGTTTCGCTTGGAATGGGAGGGATGGGGATGGGGGAGAGACAGCAGCACGTGGGTGTGGGTTTTGCCCCGCCTCGTGGGCGTGGGGATTACGAGATGTTGTGTGTATGTACATGTATATGTATATGTACGTGAGGGGGGATAGAGATGTAGATTCATGGGATTGTGCAACTGCTTGGTTAGGTACTTGTCAGCGTTACGAGGCTGGGTATCAGTCACGGGTTCATTGTGATATCTAGATGTTATCATTACATCAGAATGCCCCGGATCACGTTCTCTTGAATTGCTGCTTTCGCGAAGAATCAACGAAAAGCCAAAGTAAATGCTACCACCCAGCTTCTCCAACTCGTCACTCATCATCTGATGCCACCCACGCCAACCTACAACTCCTTCTTCAAGAAGTGCTCCGGCGCGTGGTCGGTCTCGTAATCGACATGAACGTACGCGCGCTCGACGTTCGGCAGGCTCTCCAGCTTGATCTGCAGCTCCTCGGCGATGTCGTGCGTAGCGCGCAGCGTGGCCTCGGGGTCCATGACGATGTCGACCTCGACGATGAGGCGGGGTCCGGAGTGGTATGCGCGCACCGTGTCGATCTGGTGAACGGAGGGCGAGTGCGTCATTGCTGTATACATATCAGTGTTTGTATATTTTGATATTGTGGGATGGGCGAATACATACAGATGTAGGTGATGAGCTGCAGCATGTGTGTGTCGGCGCTGACACCGATCAGGAGCTGGAATTCAGAGTACGCGGTCCGCGACCACAGGAAGATGATCAAAACGGACAGAAGAACAGCGCCTATCGGGTCGATGAACCACTTGATCTTCGCACCGCCAACGCTAGTGAGGATACCGAAGCCATTGATGAACAGATCGTTCCTGTGGTCCTCCCACAGAATCCGGACCTGGCTGTACTTGTTGCGGATGGCCCAGCAGTACAGGAAGAGCGCGAACTTGGTCGCGAACGCAATACAGACTGCGATGACAGACGGGAGGAAGAAAGCATTGGTGTCTGGATCGGTAGCTCGATGCTCGGCGAACTCGCGGATGGACTCGACAATGATGACAACGGACACGGTGATCATGAGGAAGCAGAAGAAGATGTTCCCCGCTGTCTCGATGCGCGCCTTGCCGGAGGGGAATTTACGGCTGTCAACGCGCTTGACGGCGCGGGCGCAGAGTATGAGCGTGAGATTGGAGAGCGGATCGAACAGCGAGTCGGCCATGGTGGTGAACAGAGAGAGCGACTTGGATGATATCGCGGCATAGAGCTGGAGGACGGCCAGGATGACATTCGCGACAAAGCTGCCGATGACGGCGATGCGATATTTGAGATGGTTTGCGCCCTCCTCTTCCTTCGCATCCCGCCTGTGGTCGTCTACCGGCTTGAGCAGCCGCTCAATGTTCTCGTTCTGTGTCTCGTAGAATTCCTCGAGGTTGCGGGCCTTCCGCGCCTTCTCGTTCAATGCAATTGGGCCGAAGCCATCGCGTTTCCGTGACGTGTTCGCGCGGATTTGAGCGAGTTCGTTCTGGGGTTTCAGCCGGGAAGCGAGCTGATATGGGTCGTTGTCGGCAGTGTATTGAGGCGGCGTCTGTCGCTCGACATCGTAGGTCTCGCGAGAAGAAGAGGAGACATGGCGTGCGACGGGATCGTGATCTTCGGATGCAGAAGAAGTCTCGACAGCGGTGCTAGCACCGTCCTTGCGTGAGCGTGAATGTGAGCGCGAGTGTGGTGTTGTTGTGGATGTGGGGAGCGGGAGGGCCGTCTCGGAGGTGGCGGCGGGGTGGGGACTCGAAGTACGCTCCCGCGACGAGTGCGGGCTATGGAACGGGCTCGGTTTCAACGAGATAGCTCGATGGACGTCAGGCTCTGAAGCCATGGATGATAGGGGACGATGGAGAGATTGAGGATGGTATTGGTATAAAGATGAATGAACAATGAAGCAGCGGTGTGGGCGGTGGCTATAAAGGAAACTCCCGTCTCAAGGCCAAGGTTTGCTAAGATTTGGATGCGGAGAAGTCCATACACTTGTGAGTATACAAGACCACGTGGGTGGGGGAGCCTCAGATCCATCCAATCCTGCGAAACAAACTCTTTTGTTTCTGGAAAGTTTATCTCAAACATGGTTGTAGTTGAATTCGAACACTTTGGCCCATTCAATGTTGCTAGTGATTCTACTATTGTGGATCCAGAAACAGATTGATACAAATATTCTTTTCCCAACGCGATGCTCAAAGAAACGACAGACCAATACAAGCAGCATCGCATTGTCGACGTTCCCCAGATACGAATACGAGTACGAGAACGATCCCATCCGTGTGGAGAAGAACTAGCCATGTACTGTAGCTACCGCATCGTTGTCCACAACCGAGTGATTAGACAGCTTCTTTGCAGTGTATAAAAGGCCATAGATCCCTAGACTTTTTCGTACTTGTTCAGAACAACGCATTTCGACGTGGCAATAAGCTCTGTGCCCAAGTATAATTCCATCTCGTAATGTTTCACCGTGATCGACTGCGATCGACAGCCATAGCTCCTTCGCTTACGCCTGCATTCCTGTCATAAGTCGTAGCTACAAATCACGTCATTCCAATCTTCCAGATGGCGTCTATCATTCTTGAAAATGTTTCACTGCATGCTCTCCAATGCGAACATAATTTTGATTCTCTCTCAGGCATCTCGTTCGCCAAGCAATGTTTGTGAAAGCGGAACTAGAACAGAGACAAAACTTCATTTTAAAACCATGCGCATTGTCTTTGAGAACGAAGGTCCAATCCAATAATTCGAAATTACTCCAAGTGAAGAAGCATGGATAAAGGCTTTGTACCACACAAACAGGTACCTTGTCCACTACACAGTACAGTCTTTGTCTTTGTCTTACGCATAGAACTGCAGATAAGCATCCTACACCCGAACTAACCTAATCAGGACATGCAGAGACAAGACAGCTAATAAGCAATGTCCAATACGGCAACATGATGCATCTCCGAACTGTAAAATTATTTGAAACTCTTGAAACGAAAATATCCAGTGGTTAATTGAGTTTTCGGAGAGTAACTGCTCAACCAATAGGCTCAGTGTGAGTAGAGCCTGTCAGGCAGCTGCGGCGGTTGGCTTGATTATTGAGTGAAAGAAGCTGGTTTGGTGAGTGTAGGCAGAAAACAAAGTTTTTTGTGTAGGCAAAAGTAAAAATTCAGTTGGTATTGTCCGAGTGAACACTTGTTTCTATCCATAATGGCTAAACGTTCATGGTCGAGTCTTCCCTTGGACGGGCATTGTTTAGTACATCATTGGATTCTTGTATGCGAGAGTTGGGGTAAAATTATGGCTCTCTCGTGTCTAATTTGAACTGTTTCACTGTTTGGTGACCGTATGATCAATGCATTATACCAGCAAAAGTTCTAGGATCTGTGTCACCTATGATTGGCATTTAGGTGGCGAGTCAAAGTGCCATGCTCCAACGTCGCAGTGAATAAACAAATCGATGTCAAGTGAAAAGTGCATAGTTCATTCGTCTATAGCAATGTACACTCCAACCACTAGAACATTCACTTTACAATGCAACGAACAGAAAACTATAAAACACACCCCAGTGAATCACTCAACGACAAAAAACAACAGCTGCGACATTTTTTACATCTATCAATTCTCAATTCTCAACCTCACATCTAACCAAACCCTTACAATGTCCTCTATGAGCACGAAGATCTTTGAAAACGAAATGGAGACCTTTGAAAACGAAACGGACGAAGACTTGCTCCGATCCATCATGCATAGTTTGGTGATCCGCGAGCGTTTCGAAGTCGAGCCAAAGTATCTCGAGGAATTCAAGCACCTCGTGCACAGCATCGAAAACCTCTCAAAGGATCCCGACTCTCCCTTTGAAGCAGTCCTAAAGGACATAAAAGCCAAAGGCGAGAACAACCCAGTCCTCAAGAAGGCCGAAGACGTGAACGACCCATTCCTCGCCAATGTCAAAGACTTCGACATCCCGGTACTCAAAGAATTCCGCGACTCCATCGCAGCCACTCCAGAAGACAAACCGATCCCATCCCCCTTCCCACCGCCGTTCTCATGCTTTGACCCCGATTCCACGATGCACGACTTGAAGTGTGGCCACAAATCCGACATACTCTATCCCTGCAGTGAACCGTGTATACGCCGCCGCGTACTGACATGCTCGGGCATCCCAGCCACCGCATACAAGCGAATGTATTCCGAGTCGTCCAAATGCCTCAAGTGCAGGCTAGAGGTGATCAGGTCATCACCACCGAGGAGCCGAAAGCCGCTTGTGCGCCCACCGAGGTTTGAGATCTGTATCCACGGCCTTGATCCTTTGCAGTGTTTGTGCTTTACCAATGCTTTCGTTAGGTATTCCACTGGATCGAAACCCAAAAGAGATGACACGGAGATGATAGATGACGATTCCACCAAACCTGCCAGCGGCAAAGATGATATGGCGAAGCTTGAAGAGGATCTCACCGACAAGTTGAAGCCGGACTCGCGGCTGCGACGGCAGTACAAGCAGCGTCGTACGGCGTCCGAACCTTTTCAAAGCCAGTACTCTAGAGTGCGTGCAAGGGAAGTGAGGGGTAGGTCGACATCCATGGTCAGGACCATGACGCCTAGTAACTTGGACTTGATATTGCAGCGGCGACGTAGGGAGCAGAGGCGTGGTCGGTCTCCAGATGCTGCTGGAAATCGAAGTCGATCCCAGAATGGCCTTGACAATCGGAGGAGCTCCCAGGAGCACTCGCCACGCGGGAACGAGGCGCCTGTCTCTGATAGTGTGTTTAATGACCTTTGTGGCCGTTTAGGGGACGTCAAAGTAGGATTACCAGAGCAGGATGACTTGATGGAGGATTTGGTGTCGGCCTTGAAAAGCTTCCCGACTGATGATACTAACATGAAGATGGAGGAAGAGGATTAATATTGTATCAGGGCCAAGACATCGCAGATTACATCTCGATATCCTCAACCCAATGCATTATTCCATATGTTAGTGGGGCTATCAGGTCGCTTATATTGTCAGCTTGCTTGTAGGGCACATAAATTAGATAGGCTTGGCCGGGATTCAATCAACTACGACTGATTCCGGCGGTTAGTGGATATTTTTACCTGTTAATCTTCAGAACATACATCAAGGTGTGACACGTTATAATTTAATCCTTTCCATGAGTATTTCGGCCTTATAGCATGCAACCACATATTGAGTAAATTTGAGAATCAACAAGGGTCCGTAAATCGACTAATTCCTTCTACAGACTTAGAAACTCTCCACACATCTCTTAATTAAAATCCGTCCGTCGACGCCGAAGTACCACCGTCTTAGCAAACCTTGATATTACACCTGTTCGTTCTCAAATTCCAAATTAATAGTTTCTACCGCCGATCAGGAAATGCGAATGCGAAATAGGACCATTGCCCGCCTTTGCATCTCCAGGATCAGCTCGTCGCCCGACCAAACATTGGCCTAATTGATCGATATTACTCCGCGATGCTTGTTTCACTCGCTTCCGGGATTGATTCAAGTTTTTAAAGCCTCGCAATTACTGTATTAGAAGTAACGGGAGTAATATACGGCAGGTTCCGAGCATGCGCAGATTAGAAGATGAATGCAAATACTTTTCGCGGAATTATTCCAATTGTGAACATGGGTAGCAGCGCAGTACAGGACTCGCATTTTTCTATAAATCCCACCCACTCCCTCCTACAGAAGCTCATCACAGTCACCCAAACTCAGCCTTCAACCTTCCACAATTCCAATAGTCTCCGTTGCCAAGATGCAGTTCCTTACCAGTGCCATCGTTTTCTCTCTCCTCGCAACAGCGCAAAGTGCAGTTGTCCGACGAATCGACGGTTGCCCGGACTTGGCTCCCTGGCCTGCAGGTAACCCAGGAACATATTGGTATAACGCTTGCTGTGCTTATACCGTGGATTGGGTAAGTGTGATGAATTATCCCATTTATTCTTTTGACAATTTTGGGTTGCTGATCACGGGCAGGACCAATGCTGCAACCGTGATAGCCCAACACCTTATGTTTGGGGTGGACGGGAGTTCAGGCCTTGTTCCGACCCGGCTTTCCACAGCAGCTAGGTGCAACAACGGACACGAAGAGGAATTTATGTTTGGATTGGAAAGGATGGTGCTCTTTGAAGAAGTTGAAATGGAAATTGTGCGACATGCAAGACTTTTGATTAGACGCTCGTACGATGGAAAATGCGTTTCAAATCTACAATTGACTGATCACTTCACGCCCTTAACTTTGCGCATCTGGAACATGATCTGATGATTCATGGAGATGTTTAAGTCGAAGATTGAGAAATGTAGTGCCACGGTTCCAATTACTGAGATATGGATACCGGATGAATTGACGAATACCTTCATCATAATCATTTTGAGCTACATCAGCATCCCAGCTTACAGCTACACATGATTGATTGATTGATTGATTCCTACTCAGTTTTACCTGCTTTTTTACACAGCTATGCCTAGACTAGTAGACTTACTGTATAAATAGCTAATATATCCTAAATCTTGATTAATCTAGCTTGTTCTAAGCGAGGTGGTATGGACTCCAAAAGCGAGGGTAAATACACCCTAGAAACGGTTGTCATTCCACCGACATACATATATGGGCATCACTATCTAAGCAACGATTTTTAGGCTTCGTATTCAACCCCAAATCCAACCGGCGATCTTGAATGAGCATTCGGAATAACAATCAAGTGATTGCTGGAAGGGGTGCCAATGACAGGCTTGAATTCACATGGGGTAATTTACTCAACTGATAAACAAGTAAGACTAGCCTTTGCTAGGTACAACTTTGTGTAGTAAGAACGTACGAAAGGGTTTGTAAACATACTAGATTTCACTCCTTCTGTTTTCATACAGCTAGTCCAAAGGTTGCACAGGTTCATGTGGCTAATAATTTCAACCTCAATCAAGAATATCGTTTTATTCAGCGAGGATTTGCGTAGAGTCCTGAGCGAAAGAGTCAGATCAGGTTTATTAAATAGATAATTCCTAGTCTTAATAAAAGTCTGAGGAGCTTTGAATACCACCTCTTCTCTAATATATACATGGTTTTAAGAGAATTCATTTTCCACAGTCAAAGTCCCTTGAATGACATAGATAAGAGATCGAAACATTCTCCGATTGAAAAAAGAAGAGTCCCAGTGTCCGTTAGCTCTGGTCTGGTATCCATGTCGCAAAATGTCCTAGGATGGGATTATTGCTCATCTACGCTTAGAATAGTACAATCTTACTGGTCGGCGTTCCAGCAGTGATGTGTTGGCTGCTGCCTCGGCCTCAGCCTCGGCCTTCCCACATCCACAATCCCCTTCACACAATGAAACAACATATACAAATTTAAGTACACACACTGACATTAGTACGTGTGCGATGATACTTAAAAACGACGCACCAACATGCCATACAATTTCTATGGGCCCCTAGACGCATCCCGGAAGCAGATCCGACTGCTATCCATCCGTCTCAGCGAGGATGAATCGTCCACCATTTCCTGCAGCCTCCAACTCGCATCGCTTGAAGACCAGCCTGATTTCAACGCTCTGTCGTACGTTTGGGGCGATCCAAACCTCACGCAGGAGATTGTTGTCGAGGGCGAAGTCTTCAAAGCAACTACCAATCTCGTCTCAGCCTTGCGCCATATCCGTGGAATCTTGCACCAGCTCTCCAACGATGAAGCTTCACCGCCCGGTATGAGCCGCCAATGTAAAAGGAAATGAAACAGCTGGTCGCTAATATCTTATTTATAGGCGTGAACGAAGCAGCTCTCAGCCAGAATCGCGCACTGTTCCCAAAGTCTACTCCCAACGTTTTTTGGATTGATGCTATCTGCATCAATCAGGACGATACGGCCGAGAGATCAAGTCAAGTTCAGCTCATGGGGCAGTTGTACAGATCAGCTCGTTTAGTCATTGGCTGGCTCGGAGCCAATGTTGACAAAGATATGGGGCGAGGCGTGGATGATCTTCAGGAGA
Source organism: Aaosphaeria pasadenensis (assembly GCA_022813625.1). Lineage (NCBI taxonomy): Eukaryota > Fungi > Ascomycota > Dothideomycetes > Pleosporales > Aaosphaeria > Aaosphaeria pasadenensis. The sequence continues at coordinate 320,153 of JAKLMB010000033.1, forward strand.
TTTCGAATCAGTGGCAGGTTCCTGGAAACAGCCCTGACGAAATCTATGAGTACATAGACACTCAGTCTCCGGATGATGTCTTCCAAGGTCTTGACCCATTGTCGCGATTCTGGCAGACTCTTGACCATGATAAGCACCTTACCCACCCTTTGTGGGCAAGTATCTTCAAGATATTCGAGCTTGGATACTGGAGACGGGTATGGATACAGCAGGAGATTATCATGGCAAAGAATCTTGTGTTCTTGCTTGGCTACCACAGCATTAGCTGGGAAAGCATATCTCGATTTTGGTGTCAGATCTGGTTCTGTACCCTAACTGGATTGACACCTCCCGACATCCCTTCTGAACTGTGGCGGTTTCTACTAGATGACTGTTATTGGGTCTCCTCCCAAGTGTCCCTATTTGCCAAAAAAAAAGCCGAAATGGCCACAAACGGGCCAGATATCTCACTGGACCTCAGAAACTGCCGGGCGGGGGCAACCGACCCTCGAGACCATGTATTTGGTACGCTAGGCTTCCAGCCTGTGTCGATGATTGTTGATTACAACGCTTCTGTAAGAGACGTATTCGTTCAGTTCTTGGAGAAATGTCTAAAAATGCAACAAAAAGACTTCACCTTTCGCAGTGTTTTGCGACATGCGGGGAGTGGAACTGCTGGCCGCAATCAATCTCCGCACCACCTGCCATCATGGGTTGAAGATTTCTCTCGAACCTGTACTACAGTTCAAGGGAGATTTGTAAACGCTTCCAATGGTCTTTTCCCCAGTGGTGGCGATGAGATCGATACAACCCCATCAGGTATCATGACAATATCCGGCATCATGGTCGATGCTGTTGAACACGTTCAGATTCCTGTAGTTGATTATTCGAGCCAGCACCAGAGCAAAGGGACCATGCATGTCGAGTTTGTTACGTACATTCTGGAAGCTATTCGTGATTATGAGGGGCGTACCTTCGATAAAGATGTTCCTGCGCTAGAAGCAATCCTTCGAGTCGTTTTTGATGACGAAGATCCTCCACTTGATGGGGAAATGACCAGGTTGAATCTTGGTTCGTTGCTAACATCCCATATTGTTGTAATCTGCATCTGTCAAATCTGCTTCTGTATAAACTCTGGGATTGAGGAGGGATTTTTGAGATTCATGTCGATCCTAGAGAGATTCGAGATTCTTCATGTTGATCCGGGTTCCAAATTCATTGCTACGCTCAACGCAGCATTTCCCTCAATGACTCATACACTTCCCGCCACTTGGCATGCCGGTATGACGTCCAAGGAGGTTCTAGAGAATATGGAAGGTACCAGTTTAGGCGTCAGCACCATGAAGTGGACGACACACCTTTTTAACCGGAAAGGAATTAGTGGCTACCGCTTCTTCCACACCAAGAATAATCGACTCGGAATGGGACCACCCGGGATGGAACCGGGGGACTTGATTTATGTCTGGCCTGTCTCGGTGGATCTATGCATTGTTCGCACCCTTGAAAATGGTTCAAAGGTCTATGTTGGCCCTGCCTTTATCTTAGGCTTGAGCCATGGAGAGGCTGCGGAACTGGTGGCAAGCGGAGATTATCCTGTGGAAAAGCTGGAAATTCATTAAGGTATCTCGAATAGTTTCCTTGGTTTCTTTTCAGGCAGGGTAGCATGGTACAGAGGGTTAACATGTCGGGCAGGCGCTGTGCTAGTATTGTATGCCCACAACAGTGCATATGCGAGGTTCTATTGCAATTTGAGAATGTTTACTAGCTACAGTATATTCTCAAATAGATACTCTAGATAAAGAAGACACATGGTGCTAGCAGGTGGCTAGCCCGATGTGCCAACCCTCTGTAGTTTAGATAATGACTTTCCTTACGATAATGTGTATCACGAATGCCTGCTTTCCAACGACTCAATCCAGTCTATCAATCAGCGATAGAGCTTGTGCAGTGCTCAACATCACCCTCTTCTCAACCTTAGCAATGACATGGGATGTATCTCAACCCTTCTCCCCACTCTTCTTAGCTGATTGGCATTGTGTACACAACCCCATCCAGCCGTAGCTCACACCGACTCCCCTCGATTGTATACGCATCCGCTGCAAAAATACAAGACCGGAAATATTCCCCTCGAATGTACTTCCTTGAAATGATCATGAACGAACTGCGTGTTATACATCGACCTTGGGAATATGTGCTGGTAGGTGGTGAAGCTATAAATGGGGCGCAAATAGAGACATCAGACGATCCAGACTTAATTTCCGATTTAAAATTCGATTCTTTGCCATGAAAGAGATCAAAGTAGGTATTCTTATGCGCCAGAACGACTCTCACTCCCATGACTGAACTCCCCTCATTCTCAACAACCCAAGCAGACAATAATCTTAAACGAAGCTTCAAACGCAATGAATAGAAGACAAGCTAGCACATAGCAATCGCCGCCAACCCGGCCGGAAGCACCCACCCATCAATGCTATGCTCCTTACCAAACGCCACGGTCCTCACCTGCTCCAGTACCTCGCCTGGCGTGCTCTTCGACGGCACGAACACCAATCCCGCATCCGCTGCCGGCTTCCCCGTCCCCACGTAGTTCCCCTGCGCGTCTTTGGCGTAGTGCGCGAGGTAGTAGGATCGCGGCATCTTGCGCACGATGACCGTCCGAGTGACGACGGTGCGGCCGCGGATGAGGTTGCGGAAGGATTGCTTCTCGGTGCTGTGAATCATGGGGACTGGAACGATTTCATTGGGGTCGCCGGTGGCAAGGGCGAGCATGTCGGATTCTACGTCGTCGTAGAGGGGTATCATGTTGTCTGGTCGTGCGGTTGATGACGACGATGATGCTGCTGTTGAGGTGTAGGGTGGTGGTGGTACTCTGTGGACTGCGGTCAGTACTGGACGATGTCGATATGATGGTGCGTGCTCTCTCACTCTTGGTTGTCGGATGAATTGATATCTCTTTCTTGTTGGGCTTCTTGTTCCTTGCTCGGTGCTTTTGTAGCTGAGTTTGATGACTCGCCTGCTCCTTGTCCCGACATTATTGCTACTGATGGCTTTATATGGTACGAAAGTGCAATTGTGCTATGAAGAAAAGTAGCAAAGGCTGTTCGTGGCAATTGAGATTACTAGAGAATCCTACGAGTATGTCCGGGTACCTTCTTGTCATTTAAAAAGAAGCTTTGCCAACATAGCCACAAACTGGGGTTACAATGGCTGGCCTGCGGACTGCGGATCTACGAGCTACGACGTCGTACATACTAAATATGGCCCTAGCCACCATCATCTGGCCAATGGGAGGTAAGGGAGGCTCCCGCTACTGTAGTCCATATGCGTTCACCGGCCGGTTGATCAAAAACAGATGTACAGGTAGTTGCGTTCTCCAATAATGATGATGCTACCTGCTTTCCCTCTTAGACGGGTTTGATTCACCGCTCTAATTATGGTTTTGCATCTGATACTTGGAACAACAACCCAATAGCTTATGATGTAATTAGTGTAACGCAAGAATGCCAACTCGGAGTGTGTAAGTGCCCAAACGAATGCCATCCCTTTGATTAGCCAGTAAGAACAATTGACTACGGAGAACATTACCAGACATGTTTTTTGTTCTTTTCAGTATTTCCCTATCTATTATTGTAGAGGGTAATGTTGAAGCCTCGTCCTCGTGCTTGGTAATCAGATTGGACCAGTCAGGTGAATTGACCAATCAGATGGCTTCAACTCCGCAAGCAATAGCGGGGGATCAACCCAATTCACTAGTAATTGCTTGACTTCAAGCTATCACGCCGCAAATTACTCGCGAGTGTCACGATCTTTGCTGTCGGCACTCATCAATCGGCAAGCCAGCGGCATCCGGCATTGAGTCAGTCATACATAGACATACATAAGCCTCCAATCCTCCTGAGTAAATACAATATACACCTTCATCCTTCCTTCTCCAACACCCATCCCAACTCCTGCTCGACATCATGCCACAGAAAATCAAAGTCGCCTCCGCGCAAAGCCGGACCCTCTCCACCACAGCCGAGACCCTCCGCGCCCTCGAAGCCACGACGAAACAAGCCGCCCAGCAAGGCATCGACCTCATCCTCTTCCCAGAGGCCTACCTCGGCGGATACCCACGCACCTGTGCATTCGGAGCATCCGTCGGCGCCCGTGCACCCGAGGGTCGTGAGCAATTCCTCGCATACTACCACGATGCCGTCGATCTAGGCGATACACCCCAGGGTGCAGGGGAGGACTGGGTCAATCGCACGCTGCCGCTCCCCCGCGAGAAGAAACACCGTGGTGATGGGACCCGCGAGGAATTGGAGAGGATCGCCCGCGAGACGGGCGTCTTCATTGTGACTGGTCTCGTGGAGAGGTCTGGAGGGACGCTATATTGCGGCGCTGTTTACGTCTGCCCTCGCTATGGTATCATCGGGAAGAGAAGGAAGGTCATGCCTACTGGATCCGAGCGATTGGTCTGGGGCCAGGGTTCCGCGTCTACGCTTCGGGCCGTGACGGCAGATATCAGAGGTGTGAGGGTGACGATGGCGGCTGCAATCTGCTGGGAGAATTACATGCCGCTCCTGCGACAGGCATTGTACAGCCAGAATGTGAACCTGTGGCTTGCACCTACGGCGGATGCGAGAGATGCGTGGTTGAGCTTGATGAGGACGGTTGGCTGCGAGGGTCGCTGCTTTGTTATCAGTGCAAACCAGTGCGTCAAGAAGAAGCATTTGCCAGACTGGATCACTGGGGAGACTGCCACGGCGGAGACCGTTCAACCGGCCGCTACGTCGACCGGACAAACAAGCAGCATTCGGACCAGGAGAAGAAGTACGATAATCCCAACAGAAGACAAACACGAGATTTGCCTACCCATTGCGGAAGAGAACGGCAAACAGAACGTGAGCATTCCAAATGGAGATCATTCTGTTATCGACGATGGAGCTCAAAGCCCAAAGTCCACCTCGCACGCCCTACCAAAGGCACCATCAGCCGCGGGCGAAGAGTTCGTCTGCCGTGGCGGATCTTCGATTATCTCGCCGCTTGGAGATGTGCTTTCTGGACCGCTGTGGGAAGTTGATGAGGGTGGTCTACTTGTTCAGGAGATCGATTTCGAGGACTGCGAGAGGGGTCGCTTGGATATGGATGTTGCCGGGAGCTATTCTAGGATGGACAGTTTCCACCTCACGGTCGATGGATTGGACATCAGTCCTCCACCCTAGACACTGGTCGGAGGTCAGGTCATCAATTGATTGTGTATCAATTGACATGTCCGTTGAGATAGCTACGATCTAAATGATAAACATAATTAAAACCGTGATAATGCATTATTCAGCCTAGTCTAGCGGCATTATCACCCGAAGCGCCAGGTTAAGCCCGTAAAATATAAATCAACATTATCTTTGTAGAAAATACTTCTCTGGATTCATCGTCATATGCTCTCATATAATGCTCGGTTAGTGGCGCTAGCTTGCATTGGTGCTGACACTTCCCGACGGAAAAGGGAACCCAGGAAAGGAAAGCAAGTCCGCTACGAAGCGAGCAAAAATGAGTCAATGAATTGCTACTCGAACAAAATCAAGATATTTATTCTTTACCAACACATGTATGTGAGGTCAAGTGACGATATCAATAATGAGCTCGACACACACACTCGCGGCGTGGACGCCCGCCACGGACCGCAGCGAGATAGACATCCCATTAGCCCACCTCCCACGCCGACAATCCGACAATTACAGTGCACCAGGCCACAGATTGGGAGAAGAGCCCCAGCCTCACCCGGAATCCGATTCAGATGAAATTGTCTGGGATCAGAAGGAAGGATGGCCTGTAGTCCTCGCCGGATCCGCCATTTTCTTCGTCTACCTTGGCCTCATTTACTCCTACGGCATTGTCCAACTACACCTTGAACAACGGCGTCTTGCAAATGTGCCGACTCTTTCTTTCATTGGATCTGTCGGCGCGGCAATGTCACCACTCACGTGCACGATTACTGCGCGTATCATTAAGAGGTTTGGATATAGCAAGACGGCATTTGTGGGAGGTGTGTTTCTAGGCCTGGGAGAGTTCACTGCGGGATTCTCGACCAAGTCCGTACCGGCTATGTTCGTTACTCAGGGATTTTTATTCGGCATTGGTGCTTCTTTGTTGTTCCTGGTAAGTATCAAATCGCTTTATCGCTTTGTACAATGAGTTTACTAATGACAACGAAGCCCGCTGCTACCGTCCCATCGCTCTGGTTCAAGAACAAGCGGGGATTGGCTACTGGGATCGTCTATGGCGGTGCTGGAATCGGATCTGCTGTTATATCACTGTCTATGGAGAAGCTCATCGCTAGTTGTGGACTCGAGACGGCGTTGAAGATTCTTGGGGCCTGTGCATGGGCTATTATACTTCCAGCCTCGTACTTCTTGAAAGCACCTTCTGGCCAACGCCGTGCCGCAGCCGGAATGCAATGGTAAGCTATTTCGAAATCTTCATGTCACAATCTCTTGAAAGACCCCTCACTAACCCATCACAGGCGTCTTTTCAAAAGCATCAAATTCAACGTCATGCTCCTAATGGGCGGACTAGCAACCTTCCCCCTCTTCGTTCCCCCCTTCCTCCTACCACTCTACGTCTCCTCCATCGGCCTCTCCAGCCAAGTCGGAGCCGCCGTCCTCGCCTGCTGGAACATCGCCTCCGCCCTGGGCCGAATCGGCATGGGCTTCGGGGCCGACTCCCTCATCGGCCCGGTAAACAGCATGCTGCTCTCCCTCGTCGTCGTCGGCGTCAGCGCCCTCGCCCTCTGGCCCTTCGCCTCCTCTCTCGGCCTCGTCATCTTCTTCGCCATCCTCAACGGCATCGGCTCCGGCGGCTTCTTCAGCCTCATGCCCGTTGTCACGGGCGCCGTTTTCGGCGACGAGCGTCTCGCTGCTACCATGTCTGCGCTGTCGACGTCGTGGTTCTTCGGATACTTTATGGGAAGCCCGATTGCGGGGTACCTTCTTGATGCCTATGGTGGCACTGAGGCCGGGCTCAAGGCGTTCAGGCCGGCGATCTTCTATGCGGGGAGTCTGACCCTCGCTAGTGCAGGGCTGATTTTGGTGGTAAGGTTGATGATGAATCCGAGGGTGATGGCGAAGGTTTAGTGTCTGGGATGGGATCTTGGAGTTTATATAGATGCATTTAGATCGGTATTATGTAGATGGAGCATCAAAAGGGGTTAGGGATTAGCTATGGCATGTTCTTATGATATATGAACGATTGGTGAATTTTATAGATACGGCTGCGTAGGATAATTTGGAGATCAATAGAATAATAATTGTATCATATCAATCCTTGATGCCATTCACAGATTCCACTACACACCCGACTTATCTTTGAGACGTTCGAAAGCTTTGCAAAAAAGAATAGTGGACTCAACTTCCCAGTGTTCCCGTTTCATTCCACCACCAGCCACAACATCAGAATGGTAGCGAGCGCACCAGCTCTCTTCATTCCCCCTGCGTTAGAGAAGACAGGACCACATTCAAGCTAGTTACCGATGAAACGAATCCTGAACTTAGACGGACGCGGTACCCTAGAACACCCAACGCGCAAGTCAGCCAAAAGACTAAGCAGGGCGACTTTTTAGGGTCAGAACCGGTGTGGATTTTCATCACTGGCTGAAGCCTCAGAATGCCAGCAGCCGCGCTGGAACAGCGTCTTCATACCACCTGCCTTTGAGAGGTATATATGGTATCTAGCATAGCTATGACTGCCGATGACATTGTTTAAAGGTAATGTGACATGTCGAAGCGGAGGGGATTGGTGATAATTGGGTAGCCCGTGGCTACGTTTCGGGGAGTGATGTATCAGACGGCGTTTCATTGGCACGATGAAGACTCAGACCAAGAGAAGCTACAGCATTGAAGTCAGTGTTTTGTTGATAGCAGGAAGAGCAAGATGTACTGATCAGGGATGGGCCAGTGAGGGTGGTCGGGACGATGTATAAACATTGACAGTTAGCTGTGGTATGCAAAGCAATGCATTCAAATATGAGTGAAGGAAAAGAGAATAGCATCTATTCACGCACACAAGATATGATATATCAAAGAGGGAAGCCGAATTTCGATTTGAAGCGTCGGGAACAGAAGACATGGAGCTGCCTGGAGGGACAATGACTCTATATACAGATTCCAACCATATCCGTATCACCACCAGCAACCAATCACTATACTGATTTTCTGTAGGACTTTTCGTCTCACACCATTTACTGATCTATGCCGGGTACGGGCCTTGGGCTTTCTTCGAGCTATGTCTAGGCAGTGAAGCCCTGCAGGGGATCGTACAGGATTGACGGCCTCGACATCAAGGGCTATGAATGTCACAAGGAGAACCTACTCAAGCTTGTACAGGAAAAATTAGCAGCAAAGTCATTTTTCGACAGCAATTGGAACGCGGTGTAAGTCTTGGTGCAGTACACGAATTTCCCTACTTGATCTTGCATATCTTAGTGGAATGTGAATAATCCCTGTTAAAAGCGAATGATCCTGGTTGAATGCGAATAATCCCTGTTAAAAGTGAATAATCCTAGTTGAATGCGAATGATCCTGGTTGAATGTGAATATTCACATTTGAATGCGAATATCCACATTCGCACATGCGCGGAATTTCAAGTTTCAAGGTCGAACATGGATCTCGGAGTCAATCATGATAGAGGCAGATTCATCAACCTCGCTTACTGGAATCACAGTGCATCTCTCAGCGCATATACAATCTAAAGACTTACATGAGTGTAGAGGAGGCTTGTTACTATTAGCATTGTCCAAGGTATGATAGTGGCAATATCGCATTCTTTTTTTCGAGCACTAGTCTACTACCAATGTCGTCTAGAAAGTAGTCTTAAGGATGAGCAGCAATGCTAAGTCTGCGACTACCTTCGTAATTGTCATGGCTTGAAAAAGCTGTAAAACCATTTTTTGAACATTTTATCCTTTATTCAGCATGTGCCTATGGGGCAGTAGAACAGATTGTACCCTCAACACTCCGGTATCCATCGTCTGACTCGACACTACTCGACGTGTTTCTGAAGAGTAACTATTGACGCTCTATCTCCACATGCTCTCTGTGAATCTGTTGGACGGATACAGGACAAGCAACTTCGATTTCGAGTCCCAGAATCAGGATTGCCTCCCCGTGCGAGCGAATTTGCGAAGGCGCCAGCACTTCGTTCGCGATCTCCAGATGCCCGACGTCATTGGCGTATGCCACATTTTGCCAATCCTTCACCGCAGCTCCTCCAAGTTCAAAGTGCCAATTAGCCCGCCACACGATTTTAGCCTGGCGTCGATTTCTATCAATTTTGTATTTGAACAAGGCAGCGTGACTCTTGTCTCCATTCCAGAGTTCCATGGTTGTAAGTTTTGGCATATTCTTTACCGCTCCAGCCGCCAAGCAAAGTACCTGCTCAATTTCCCTCGGATCATTTTGTGGTTCAAGATCTTGAGAAGTGAGTGCCAGTGTTTGGAGATGTTCCCACGCTAAATCTCCACGCACACCCCAGAAGAGTCTTGCGTCCGTCATGAATGCGACAGATAGATGTTGGAGACCAAGGCTTGCCTCAGCGAGCGCTCTGGTCAACTGTGCGTTCCCAATTCGGATATTCCTCTTAAATTGATAATTCGACCGGAGGTTGTTTAATTCCGGAAAAGAAGGGTGCGCCGGAGTAGGATATACAAATGCCCTGTTACGAGGGTCGTATGCCTCATTGAAGTCCTCAAATATGGCCATCCTTTTCAAATTATTGGGTACGAGAGAAGGAAAGACTAGTTTCGTCCAGCCTATAGAGAGAAGTGAGTAACGTGCCACATTAGATAGCTATAACATTGAAAGTGTATGGAGACTTACGCTTGTCAGTATCCTTCTCGATCTCATTCACTCCTGAGCTCCACGGCTCAATTACCAGATCTTCTAGATTTGGAAAGTGCGCCACAAGCTGGCTAATAGCAATTGGATCCCACTGACGTCGTGTCTGCCGACGTAACAGAAGCCGAGTAACGCAAGATACCTGTGGCACAGAAGACCAAAACTCCTCACCGTTTTCTGAAACCCCATGTCCCGAAGCATCCATGTCCGTGAAAAAGAATCCTGCAAAGATTCTGTCAATAGCACGAGCTGATGGCCGCGTACTGTGTACTGTGACGTAGCGTGACGTTTGCCCCGTCATTGTACTGTGGCTGAACGTGTAAGCAGGCTCGAATTGTATGTACCTGAAGTAGTGTTCTGCATCAGAGGGAGAATGAATACTGAGGTCGAGCGTCATATCTCCATTGTGGGAACACTTGCTGAGAGCATGGAACATTGTACGAATTCCATCCTTGACAGCGGCTGTGGTGGCCTCTACCTCATACCATAATTCGTAACGATTGCAATCTGAGCAGTCGTAGCTCTGGAGCTCAATAGAGTACCATATATATTTGACCAGGCTTAACTTTCGTGTTGCTATTATGTTGAGCGACGGAACATCCTGAGCGGTGAGGTTAAGCGAGTGAAAGTTTTGCTGCTCGATAGCTCTTTGCCATTCCCGACACACCGTGGCGTATTGTGCTATGCTCTGATCACGGGCCAAGTGCTTCAGTATCATTCCCCAGATCTCTGGGGGTAGCCATATGCGGTTCATCGCGAAGGAGTTGTCGGGGAGTGTCCACAAAGGCTCAATTACTCCAGGGATACTTGAAGCTATATTAGAATTGGTGCGTATTCCGTGAGGATTGCTTTTACTGACTTAGTTGGCTTGTTGAACTGAAATGGTGCAACGTTGGATTCTTGTTGCGATACAGTCTCTTTGGGGATGAGCGGCCGACAGGCTTCGTTGAGAACCATCTCGTGGGTATTTATATATATTCATTTTCACCAAGCAGCCTTTTCACTGTGCTACTCTGATGGTGTACCACGGTTTACTGTCAATTCTAATACCACACGAACCATGGAATAGATAAATTGAATTAGGAGCCGGATCCGACGTGCCCTCACGGCAATGGGGCCGACCCACGTCCCAAATGTCATGAGTCAAAAAGCTTGCCGAGACATATATTGAACTTTTCGTTTGATCTTTCACATATGACTATTGGACATTGAAAACAGGGCTTCCTACCCGACCGGCCATCTACGCTTGAACCGATTACAGTAAAAATCAGGTAGCTAATACTTCCGTAAAGGAAGACTTAAAACATGTCGTAAGTTGGTCTTTCTGCGTTGCCCCATAATGTTATTTACAGTAACCGGGGAACGGTATGTGAGGCCGCCGACCTAGGAATGAAGGAGGTCGATTTCCTACGTGGAGAACACAAGGTCAGACAACATTGCTCGCCTGTATTCTATGTAGCTAATTCACATCTTAGCAATCTGCTTATATTAATAAACACCCTTTTGGGGCAGTCCCACTGCTAGAGGATGGGGATTTTAAAGTTTCTGGTATAATTTGGGATACTGGGCTAATCAGTACCCTCAGACCTAAGTCTAAGATCTAACAGCGAAGTAGAGTCAAGAGCAATCGGCCGTTACCTTGCCACCAAATACGGAAACCAAGGAGCCCCGCTTATTCTCTCGAACAATAACATCAAAGAGTGGACCTTGTTCGGGCAATGGTGCTCTGTGGAGTATCCTCAATTGCACGAGGTCGCTAATCAAGTGCTCGCTCTGATACTTTTCAATCCGTGAATGTGCTAACAGCATGGACAAGAATAGACTAATGAAACAAATGACAGAATGAGAAGCATTCCTTCTGACGAAAATATCGCCGCTGAAAGCGTCCAGCGTCTACAAATGGAACTGAAGGTACTGAATCAGATCCTTGGTGACCAGCCGTACTTGGGCGGCGCAAGCTTTTCACCAGTTGACGCATTCTTTATGCCGACGATGAACATGCCCAGACAGGTTGAGAGTCAGCCTATCGACGAGCTTTCGAACGTGAAGGCCTGGTGGGGAAGGGTAACAACCGAGATTCGTGGAAACAGATCAGTTCCAATTGAAAAGCGATGGGCATGATTACTAGCCAGCAAATTCAAAGTGCCATAATGAAACACTGCAACCTGCTTCTTTCACTTTGTGATTATATAATAAATGGAAGTTGAGCAGATACACCATGCACCACGACGTCTGCGCCGTTGGTGCGGCAAGTTATACTGCTGTTAATCGCTTTGGAGCAAGGACCGTGAGATCTATGAGTACTTGCAGAGCTCCAAATAGATAACCCCTCCATCACTGACGCCCATTGCAGTCCTCGATGTCGTATTTAGGCATTCATGCCTAGGCTCTACTGTTCGCATACGTCTTCGGTTGCCGTAAGCTTGTGTTAATTGTAAAGCTTATAGTATTCTTGAATAGCAAGTGATCCATTCAGCCAAGCCTGTACCGGAACTGAAACATGTGTTGTAAACGCAACAAACGGTTAGGAGATGCTACAAAACGACAGGTAGAGGTTCGCATCAAATTTAGAGCAGATCGCGAGCACAAGGCACTCATCTTGTATATCTTGCGTACTGGGGTTTTCTTTATAATCCGGTCCAGGTTGTCGTGTTCTCGATGCTGATTTCGCCTTCCAAAACGATCTCTCGACTGCTCAAGCCTATCAAAATCTTGTAGACTCCTTTCTCGCACTTCCATGCCTGACATTCCTCATCCCAAAATGCTATTGTGAACCGGTCGAAACGTATCTCCACTTGGCACGATTCCCCTGGCCGTAGGTAGACCTTACTAAATCCTTTCAGCTCTTTCTCCGGCCTGGCGATGGAAGACGTTGTCTTGTCTGCAGACACGTAAAGTTGCACTGCCGACGCGCCTGCTACGGCTCCAGAATTCAGTACTTTGAAACGCGCTGAGTGGGGGCTGACGACCAGGTGGGAGAGTGAGAAATCTGTATAGGACAAGCCGTGGCTGTATCATGGAAAAGTTAGTCCTTCCTGCCAAAGTCTATGGGTTCGCTCAACTTACCCAAACGGATAGAGTACATCCCTCAAAACCTTTTCATAGTACCGGTAGCCCACGTAGATGCCCTCGCCATACACGACTCGCCCCCTTTCGCTGCCAAAGTTGAGGTACGTTGGCGTATCTTCAATGCGTCGTGGAAATGAAAGGGGTAGCTTTGCGCTGGGATTAACACGACCAAAGAGGATGTCTGCGATGCCATTACCCGTCTCATTTCCGCCGAACCAAGCATGCAGGTGCGTCTTGACCGAGTCTGCCCAGGGAATCATGTTGAAAGGGGTGCCACTTTGAGTAACTACAACGGTGTCTGGCACGGCAGCTATCACAGCAGAGAACAAACGGGAGACGGCACCAGGTAAATCCATATGAGGCCGATCGAAACCTTCGGACTCCTGATCTCGAGATAGACCGCCGCATAGGATTGTGATATCTGCTCGCGACGCAGCTTCAACGGCTCGAGAAATGGCCAGATCTGGGTCGATAGCTTGGATCATTCCAAGTCGACCAGCACCGCCACCAAAATTTACGACGCCAGGTTTGACAAGCTTACTAGAGGCACCACTGGCAAATTCCACTTTGATCTTGTATGATTGGCCTTCAACGAGATCAACAATGCTTCTCTCTTCACAAGTGCCTTTCCCGAAATAGAATGTACCTCCCTGCTGTACGGTGGTGTTATCGATGACAAGCTTTTCATCGATGTACAGACTTGCTGAGCCGTAGACTGCAAGACCAAACTCGAAAGCATCTGTGGCAGGGGCTGTCAGAACTGCCTCAATGTCGGCGTAGAATAAATTGTCCAATTGCGGATGTGAGAAACCCAAGAGCTGCCACGTGGAATCTTGTATAATGATCTCGTCAATTACGGGATCACGCACGTGAGGCGGGTCCCGATAAAACCGCGTTCGCAGTCCAGGCAATCCTTCTGGTGTACAAACATCCGAAGCATGAATTTCGGGAATGAAAGCATGCGCATGAGCTCCGATTTCGTATAAGATCTCAGTTTCGGGTGACAGTTGGTCGACGATTCCTTGATAGGCCGAAACCGTGTAATATGGGCTGAGGGCAGCAGATCCGCCGCCACAGAACGCAACGTTTTTCATGTTGGGTCCAATCAAGGCGACCTTGCGTATGGATTTCCCGTCCAAGGGAAGAAGCTTTGCGTCATTCTTCAACAGCACCACACTGTCTGCGGCAAGCTTGCGATTCAATTCGCGGTCCTCGGCAAAGTCTCGCGTGCTCTCTTCTGCAGAGACTTCTACCTTGCTCGCTCGTTGAACAAAGTTTAGAACATTTCGTGCACGCTGGTCGATGGTCGAACGACTGACTTTACGAGTTGAGACTGCAAGCTCTGCGATAGGACCTCGTAATCTTGCAGGTCCTGGCATTTCAAGATCCAAGCCGGCATTCAGCGCCTCAGCAGTAGAATAGGTTCCAAACCTGTTTCAGCTGTCAATAGCCAGCTCGAAGATGCAAAAGTTCAAGGAGGCATACCAGTCACTCATGATTAAGCCTTCAAATCCCCAGTCATCTCGTAGTATGCCGTCCAACATCTTCTTGCTCTCTGAAGCGTGCTCTCCATTCACCTTGTTGCAACAAGCCATGACTGCACCGGGCTTAGCGTCAGCCATCACAATGTGAAATGGTAACATGTGTATATCTCTTAGTGCCCGGTTGCTCACAACAGCATCCACTCCGACCCTTTCATGTTCCTGATCATTTGCTAGCCAGTGTTTTAGGGTAGATACCACTCCTGTTGCCTGGACACCTTTTGTATAAGCGGCGGCTAATTTTCCCGTCGCGTATGGATCTTCAGACATGGATTCAAAACCTCTTCCTCCAAGTGGTGACCGCTGGATACAGACAGTAGGACCTAGCCAACAGTGTGCACCCTTGGCTTTGCATTCTTCGCCAATGAGATTACCAGCTTTATACAAAAGAGACTCGTCCCAAGTTGCAGCTAGACCTGTGCCACATGGAAGGCAGGCAGCACGCACGCCATCGAAGAACTTCGTTCCTCGAACGCCGTTGGGTCCGTCACTTAGCCGAATAGAAGGCACGTTGAACCTTGGGATTGGGGTCGTGTGCCAGAAGTCCGAGCCTGATTACCATATTAGCTGAAGGTTCAATGCCATCATATAATATTACAATAGAGACCATACCAGCCAGTAGGGACACTTTCTCCGACAATGACGAATTCTTTATGACATTCTCTACATCGAAAACATCATCCTTGTTGTGTGATTTTGGTGGTATCTGTGTTGTGTTTCCCGTCCCCATGATGTCACGTTATTGGGAAAACTTCCTGAGACTGTACAGCCCTCTTCTTGGGGCCTGCTATTGTGCGGATTGTAGATTTACTGGGAGGAGTTGATGTTACAAGTAATGGAACGGCTGTGGTCTAGTTATTGCAATCTTGTCGGGGAACATCCCCGACGGGGGGGGGGGACTGTCGACAATCTCGCCGAGAGCTGGTCCCGAGTCCCACATCCGATCGAACCGCCACTCGCCCAGGAAACAGATGCTTACCGCTGCATTATCCGCCCGCATGGTATAGCGATGCAGTGGGCTCAAATCGGAGGAGCAAACACGGGCTCTATGTCTCCTATGTTACGAATTTTCGTGATATGTGTGATGCACGAAGCATTTTTTGTGGCTTGTTGCCAAACTACCAGAATGTGCCCCGTGACAACTTGAAGACGGCTATTACGCACATTTTGATCATTTTCTTCTCATAGATGTCAGGAGACTGAGTTCGAGGCTTGCCCCGTCCGAGAGAAATCGAGGGTCGATGCCCTCGACTAGTCGTTATGTTAGCGAAACTTCAAGAAAGATATCAGAATCAAGGAATCCTGTACCATCATAAACCCGTACCATACAACAGCCGACAAAGACACGACGCCCTTCAACCCCAAAAACGTCCCCAAAGACGTACGATTTCGGTACCAGATTCCTCCTACAGAAATTTGCTGAGAAACTATTGACAAGGTAAGGAGCTTGGCATGGTTCCGCCCGGTAAAGCCGACAGTGCATGCACCACCAAGCCTGTCGGCTGTTCCGAGGTGTCGAAACATGTAATGAACATGGAATGTTGGTGGAGAATAATGATGTATTCAAACTATCGGAAGTGCCGATATCACTTTTCCTATGGTATGGACCATGGATAGACTAGTTAGCAGATGCGAACCTTTGGAATCTCGGCTGCTCCCCGGCCATCTCGACCATAACGTCGAGGCTGAAGCTACTAGCTTTCACGCTAGCAGCTACCAGTACATGCAGCGCCATTGACTAATTACAGATTTTGCTTAATGCCAAAACTGCGTGGCTTCCCCAGATTCTTTTTGGATTTTCCCCGGATTTGAAGTATATGCCCACGCTGAAGTGATGGGCCTTGTGGTGACTCGGCCTTCATCATCGAAGGCCCGAACTCGCTCCTCGTGAAAGTTCACGCCAGACGTCCTTAAACATATAAGACACCACGGACCCAACCTATTCACCACCTCTCATCGTTCGATCATTGCAAGAGCTCCTTTCTGAGACATTTCACGAGCGGAGGTTTTATTCTATCACGCTGCAATTCACCTCATCCTCCTCGAAAATGTTCGGATCAAAGAAAGAACAAACTGTTGGACAAGACACAGCAGGAGCCGAGCTTGCTAAGGTATGACCATGCTGTTTCATGATATATATCAACCAGATATCTTTGCTAACGCCTTGCCAGGTATTGCCCAATACTGAAGTTGCGTGGTATCGTACAAGGCATTTACTCCTACTCAATTTGATGCTCTTGGTGCCATTGTTCTCTGCTTCTGCTGTAGGATACGATGGTAAGCCAACCCATCCCAACAGATTATGATGCAGGATAGGCTGCTCTTGAAACATTCTACACGTCGCTTACGCCCTCTGTCGCTAGGTTCCATGATGAACGGACTGCAAGCCCTTCCACAGTGGCGAAATTATTTTGACAAGCCTCGCCCAGCGCTACTTGGTGCGATCAACGCCGTATATCCGTCATCTAAAATTGTCGGATTGCCTTTGGTTGCTTGGGTCTCGGACAAATGGGGACGCAAGTTGCCTCTCTGGATCGGGCTGTGCAGTCTTGTGCTAGCACCAGCGATTCAAGCAGCTGCGTACAATTTGCCGATGTTCATCATTGCAAGATCCCTTATCGGTTTCGCTACAGACTTTATTGCACTACCAAGTCCAATTCTCATTGCAGAGCTTGCCTACCCAACCCACCGTGGAAGGCTCACGGCATTATACAATACGTTTTTCTTTGTTGGAGGCATTTCTGCAGCTTGGATAACTTATGGGACATTTCGTATGCATTCGACAATGGCCTGGAGGATCCCATCGGGTTTTCAAGCCTTTTTCCCCTTCCTCCAGTTGCTAGGCATTTACTGGGTCCCTGAATCTCCACGGTAGGTCACACTTCGGTTCCGATTCATCATATTGCCTACCACTAACCAAAGTACTGTCTAGTTGGCTTATTGCTAATGACAGAGCGGAAGAAGCTCGTGCAATCCTTACGAAGCATCATGCAGCCGGTGTTGCGCACTCACCTCTCGTTGACTACGAAATGGCCGAGATCACCAAGGCGATTGAGGATGAACGCAATGCAGCCGCGCAAGCTGGTTTCGCGACACTCTTCCGGACGGCCGCAAACCGCAAGCGTACTTTTATCGGTTTCACCCTCGGATTTTTCAGCCAGTGGAATGGCATCAACGTTGTGAGCTACTACCTCACTCTTGTTCTCAACACTATTGGCATTACGGAAGCCAAAGACCAAACATTGATCAATGGCTTGCTGCAAGTCTTCAATTTTATTGCCGCAGTTTTTGCCGGAGCCATGATGGTTGACCGCCTCGGTCGTCGCAAACTCCTCCTTATCGGTACCGGCGGATTCTTCTGCAGCTACATTGCCTGGACTGGACTCACGGGCTACTTCTTTTCCAGCCGAGATGCTTTGGCTGGCCGTACTGTGGTTGCGTTTATTTTCATTGCTTATTTCTTCTACGACATCTCATGGACTCCTCTGGCCATGGCTTACACTGTCGAGATCTTCCCATTTACACTCCGCAGCCGAGGTTTGACTTGGACTCTCACGTGTTCCTATGCCGGATTGATCACAGCACAAATGCTCAACCCAATAGCCATGACTGCTCTTGGTTGGAAGTACAATATCCTGTTTTGTTGCATTCTCGTCTACCTTGTGGTGGTGATATGGTTTATGTTCCCTGAAACCAAGGGACGGTCGCTGGAGCAGATTGGCGAACTATTCGAGGGGAAGACAATTACCGTTGAGGCCGATTACATCTTGGCTAAGGGCCCAGTCGAAACTATCGAGGATCTAGATCTAGTTGAATCCGATGCCGGAAGCAAGGCCGTGGGAAACCCGACCGTTTCCGTTCGTGCCCAACGGGTTTAAGGACTCGTACCGTACCCCATTGGCTTCTACTTCAGGCCCTGAACACTGAGCCAGGTCGTTCCGCAAAGACTCAGCTTAGTGTTTTAAAGGCGTGGAGGAACTAGATCCAGTGCTGGTTATATTGTGAGACCGGAATCATGTTGAGAAGTTGGAATTAGCAATATGTATAATCAAGTCTTCAATTGAAATCCTACGTCATGGTGACTGTCTATCAGTGCCAGAATACTCTTGACTTCATGCACTCATGTGAATATGAAGCATTATGCTGTACTGTCATGACCTGTCAGGACCTTTTAATCGATCTCTATAAGTTATTGGGCAGTTTGTACTTTGACATGCTGGATGATAAGAATTGGATGGTCGCACATTAGATGATCTGCCATTGATCTTTCCACAACACATCTGCCTACGGCTATTGAAATACGTATCTGTGCTGCGCACATGTAGCATCATGTAAGCAGGCGTGTGATGGAAACAGAGTTCGTTGCAAGATTATCTTGAAGAAGTGCTGGTTTTTCCGCATCGTCGAGTTGACCGTCAGTTCCTCGATGGAGCATATGGGTGTTGTCAGCCCTGCGACTTTCCCGACGCTGGGGTCTCATCCGAATGCTAGGGTACAAAATGAGACAAAAACCAGCCAGTCCACGTGGTAAGCTTCCCGAAGGAAAACATAATTCAGGAACCACTGACATCCCCTGTAAATATCATTGACACATTGGGGCAGCCCCCGTGGACGTGGGCCGACGCTAGGGCGCTTCATAGGCTAGTGTTTGGGTGCCTTTCGGCTTCTCCCCGACACGATCTGCGGTGTGACAGCTCCGATGATATTTGCTCAGGAGTTGCTTAGCGCTACGCAAGAAACACTGGATCAACTAGCAAATTGGCAATGACACATTGTACACTATACATACTGGCCATATACTACAAAGATTGAACTCCATTCAATCATTGTCAGCTGAGGAATGCTGTTTCACTCCACCACAACATGGCCGCAAAGGGTGACAAGAACTCGGAAATCACAACGCATCGAGACGCAGCAGAGCGGAGTGTTGAAAAGCCGTACTCAGGGACACCTACATCATCAAACGGATCATCGCATGCCGACCATCTAGCAGACAGCGCGGACAAAGAGTTCTCCCAAACAGTCGATTCTTATCACTCCAGTCACTCTGATCTTGTATACTGGGATGGCTTAGACGATCCGGACCATCCTACAAACTGGCGACCGGCCTTGAAATGGCGCAATGTTCTCGTCGTCGCAACGTTAACATTTCTCACGTTAGTAGTCAGACCCAATCAATGCTTCGTCGTCCCATCTAAACGCTGATCAACATATAGGCCGTTCGCTTCTTCAATGTTCGCGCCAGTGCTTGATCAAGTAATGCAGGACATGGGCACCTCGAACCGCGATGTTGGCTCATTCGCCGTTTCTATATATTTGCTGGGTTACGCTTTCGGGCCACTCTTCCTTGCTCCGTGCAGCGAGATTTATGGCCGCCTTCCAGTTTACCACGTGTGCACTTTCTTGTTCATTCTTATGAATATTGCTTGTGCACTTTCTGTCAACATGCCCATGTTGATCATATTTCGCCTCTTTACGGGGCTTGTGGGTGCATGCCCCTTGACTGTAGGGCCAGGTACGGTGTCGGACTGCTTCAGACAAGCAGAGCGCGGCCGTGCCATGTCGGTGTGGACGATGCCTGTTCTTCTAGGCCCGTGTGTTGGCCCTGTAGTTGGTGCATATGTATCTCGTGCATTGGGATGGAGATGGGTATTCTGGGTCCTCATTATCATGGTGGGTTATCTTTCGAGCACTGGTCACTATACCATACCTTTGAGCTAATTGCTTGGTTCTAGGCTGTTGCCGTTTTCGCCCTCTCCATAGTGTTTCAACGAGAAACATATCCGCCGACGCTTCTCGAACAAAAGACAAAGAAATTGAGGAAAATCACTGGGAATCCGAATCTTGATTCGGCAGCCTCGTTTAACAAGCCGCAGAGACAGGCAATCACTACAGGCTTTGTCCGGCCAATGAAACTGTTGTTTTACTCGCCAATAGTCCTGGGATTGTCTCTCTTGACTGCAGTCGCTTACGGTACTCTGTATCTCCTCTTCACGACGATGACTGAACTATTTCAAGTTCAATATGGGATTGTCAACAACCTCGGACTCGTCTACTTTGGATTTGGTTTCGGTCAAGTTGCTGGACTGACGATTTTTGGGCTCGTTTCTGATGCCATCGTTCAGAAAATGTCGAAGGGTGGAGAGATGAAACCGGAATATCGTCTTCCTCCAATGGTGCCCGGGGGTGCCATGATTCCAATTGGACTGCTGTTGTACGGCTGGACAGCTCAATCCGGGGTGTTTTGGTTTGTACCTATCATCGGCACTGTCCTGATTGGTGTTGGAATGATCACAGTCTTTACGCCGGTGGCCACATACCTTGTCGACGCTTTCCCAGCATATGCCGCTAGCGCTACAGCTGCAAACACGGTTTTCCGCAGTATTGGAGGAGCACTTTTACCTCTCGCTGGACCCAAGATGTATCAACGCCTTGGTTATGGTTGGGGAAACACACTCCTGGCCGGGATCTCTTTCGGCATGATGGGGATGATCTGGCTCTCGCTAAAATACGGAGAGCGACTGAGGACTAATCCCAAATATCAGCTGAAGCTTTGATTTCGGCTAGGAAGTTCAAGAGATTGTAGTAGATGTTTTGATATAGAGTGTTACAGGTAATTCATGGCAGTCCATGTCGGTCCCGTAAAACTCCATCCGCTTCTCGTCATTCAATTTCACATGTGTGACGCCTCTTGCGACTCACACAAGAACCCAATTTAGCGCCATTACAGAACCACGCATGTATTTAATAGATCTCTTTAAACCGTATCGAACAGCTCGATGTCTATGTAAGTTCGTGAGATGACTTGCAACGAATGGTTCTTCGTCCCTGTATAAGTCGGATTTCCTGTGAGCCCAACATACTCGCAAAGTCATTAGTAGCTGTTGGTCCTGCCAGAAAGGCGGATGCATATCTTGCAGAATGATTCTCAAGTACATGTCTTGAATCCGGTGGACTGCACTCACCTGTTACACGGAATGGCATTTGACAATATTTAGTACATGAGATCTAGGACATAGCAACCTGTGGTTGAAGATTCTCCAATCCAAGCGATATGAGTCGAATGCAATCTGCTATACTCTCCCACTTTTCCCAAGCATAGGCCTCCAAGTGTGATACAAAACCCGCTACGTTCTCATGCCAGTCTTCGGGCAACCACAAACGTGAGGCAGCATTCAGTTGCGGGAACTGACGACTACGAGCGGCACCGATTAAGATCATTGAGCTGGTGGTGCTGTTGCGGATCCAAATCCACACACCCTGGTCCGTTCGTTTAGGCTTATGTGAGGCTTGCAATTTCCAAGAACAGTACTGTAGGCCCAGCGTGGCGATAGTCGTGATCTTTTCGAGCGTTTCGTGAGGCAAGTCGAGATGATAGTTAAGGCATAGTTGGATGAATGGCCGACATAACAGTTCGCGAATAAACATGTAGCGTGAACGCAGTATATGTTTTAATGGATCGGGATCAGCTGCAATGGATGCATCTGGCCTTTGGAACGAGATCTCTGGCGGAATGGACTGATACCATTCCTCAAGTTGAATCTCGAAGATCTCGTGAGTACAAAACAAAGCTTTTACTTGGCTCTCGCTCGGACACGCGTTGACTTTGACTCTCGTATTCACGATACGGTTGATAAGATGGCGAGCGGCGATATCAGTGAGATAAAAGTACCAAGTTGCGAGTTCATCATTCGGGCTCTGCAACTGAGCATGATTAACGGCCGGCGGTGCAGGGAAGACAAGTTGCTCTTCAATGTGCTCTAGAACAGAGCCATGCATCATCAACTCGTAGCGTATCTCTCTGGATCGATTTAATACATTGAAATTATGTGCATCGTGAGGGTGAGAGAGCGATTGCGGGAAAGGGGTTCAACGCTCCCCAAGCACACGTACAATTCTGACTTGTATATAGTGTAGAATACGCTTTGTTCGATGTTTTGCGATAAGCTTGGAACATCCGGGACTTCTGGATGTAACGTTGAATTTGACCTTCGATCATCGTCAGCTCGCGCTCTGACAAGAAACATTACATTCTGCACTGTACCTACCTGGCCTGTATGGCAGAAATACCAGCAATTTCCAGCCATTGTGAAGTGCTTCCAAGCATTCAAAGGCTGCAGATTGCACATAAACCAGACCCTATCAAAGACAATCCGATGGGGAAGGCTATACTGGCGAGGACTAAGGGTCATTCACTAGCATCAACATTGCTTACCCTGCAAGCACAAGCATTGTGCAGATTCCAAGGTGTTATAGCTCATTGCTCGCCCCAGCCTTTTAGATGCAATGCTCCAGAATCGGTACGCAACGTCGGTGTCATTAGACTTTGGATCAGGGCGATTGCCTGGCGAGAAGACGTCGACGTCTTGACATAAGGCACCAATGGCACAAACAAGTGCGACCAGACAAGTCCGTGTTGTCCAATCAAAGCCATTTTCGGAAATATGCGTGATGTATTGGTCAAGAGTGCTGAGGCCAAGCATCGGGTTCACTATATGAACGACTTGACGATAATTAAATTGCAGCCTTGTGAGTTCTGAGATTGTTATTGTTGGAAGTTCTTCGGGTGTTGGAGGAGGTGTCCTCTCATCTACTCGAATAGGCTCGATCCCAGCAGGAAACACATGCCATTCCAATACAGAGTTGAGGCCTTGTGAGAAAGTTGGAAGCTGGGGGTCATGTAGACCATGGCGATTAGGAGTGGTGTGAAGATCAGTGGGAAGGTTGGTTGTCTGATCACTATTGTGATCCACTGCTAGAGCACTGTTAGAACCTTCGCCGAGAGGGAAAGTCACGAATGATTCGCCGGAACCCGGAGAGGCTGTATCAGGCTGACGAAAGCGTGACTCTTCCTTGATCAGTTGTGTCAATTGATTAATAGCATGCAGGACTTCGGAACTCATGTCTTTGAATCTGTGACCAGCGTCGACCACATCAGCGGGTTATCTTCCAAAGCATGTATCGAGCCAAAGAAGAAAGGGAGCACGTACGATGTCAGGTCAAAGGCCGTAAGATCTTCGCCATCGTATTGGCAGATGGAGTTGGTCCTCTCACAGTACCCGCATATAGGCCTTCGACCATCGCACTTGGTTTTTCGTGCGCGACAGGTGGCGCACGCAACTGCAGCGCGAGTTCTCAGGCGGTCCTTCCGACCCGATCCCGATGGGCCGGAATCGTGTTGGCCAGTACTCGTAGCAATAAGGAAGGCGTAGATGCTATTGTTTATTGACTATGTACAGTCCGTCGTATCCGATTCGTTTTCTCCTCTTCAACACACACATGCCTCCGCTGTAAGTGACCCTCTCCAACACCACTTTTGTCACTAGGTATACCTAGGTAGAGTGTTTGCTTACACAATTATGTAGAGAAAGCGACCGAATCCGCGCTCACCAGCTACGAAATAAACTGACCGAACTATCGCAAGACACCTACGACGCGGCATTAGAGTGCCTCCGTTCTCAACTTCCCCCTGATAGCAACGCCCATAGAGAGTTAGAACTGCGTTTCCAGACTTGCCTTCATAAAGTAAGAGTACAAGATCATTCATTGTATTTATTGTTACTAATGAAATATAGGAGGCCGCGTATCTAGCCGCTCTCGCCGCCATAGAGCGGCAGCTGATTTCCCTGCTGTAGTCTATTGAACCCTGCCGACTCGAGAACATGACACCTTCCAAGTTCCAAAACTTAATCGTTGGTGACGATGATATTCATGCTGCTCGCAAACGACGAGCAGTCTACCTTCGCCCTTTCATTCCATTTTACCTAAACTCTCTCTTTGCCGAGATTATATTTCTCGCAGTCGGTGTGCTGATCATGACTGGCACGAAAGACCTGATCTACAAGATCCTCTGGACGCTCGTCTTCTGTCCGCTAGGCATGGGCGGCGCCATGGGAGGCTTGGTCAACTGCTTCATCGTGGACTACCATTACGGCAGTAAAGCAGTCCACTTCACCGCCCTTCTATCCCTCCTCGTCCTGAGCAGTTGCAACTATCTATGCTACAATCTTGATCGCCACTTCGGTTGGTTCGGGGCATCAGAGCATCCGTGGTGGTTTCATTGGCGATATCCAATGATCTATGCAGTCGGTTACATCAACGGCAAGCTGCTTTTCACAGATGCTGGTCAGGCCAAACTTGCTCGTATGGGCCTTTGACGCATTTATGCGCAAGAAATGCTTGGGCGATACGATTGCTTGAGAATTGGGCTGCCGTGTCGTCTGATGGCTTTTGACGCGCGGCTATCTGCTCAAGGCATGAAGGACGGAGTGCAGATTCAATCGAGATTGGCATGGTACTGAGCGACTGGTCGTTGAGCCTTTCATCGTACGAGATCGTCGGCGGGAGGCAGACTTCATTGGTTATATCGCCGTTATAGGGCTGAGAAGCAAGATTGAAATGAATTAGTGGCTGGCCATGCAGACATGCTTAGTTAGGGACTTTCGCGAGGCAAGTAGGGCATAGAAACTTGGCCCATGATCACACATCAGGCCTATCACTTGAAATTGTTAATGCGTTTAATGATCAAAACAAGTAGCTTCCTGCCATTGTTCTTTTTGATGAACCCTAATTATTGATTAGGACCAACTCCCTTTTGTTACAAGCGGAGGCTAAGGAGGTATCCTTATATTTTATATGTTAAAGGACCCTCAGTTCTCCTAGTAGAAGTTTCCACTTATTCTTATGACAAGCTGACCGTAGAGTAAAAATACTGTTGTCTGACCAGAAGGACATAATTGGGCAATGATCCTTGAATTTTCCAAAGTCTAGATTACGGTGGACGATCGTTGATTGTTCTGTGAACTACTTGTCATGGTGTTATCTGGTTACAACATCTTAATACAGCTAATGACCACATGAGACTTTGATCACCAAAAGGTATGTTGTAGTATATAATTAGAGCATAACATAGGCTTTTCCGAGAATCTCAGCGCTCACATTGCCTCCTTACTCCTCACGCAATTCCCAAGAATCGTCATTCGCAATGCCCGCCTTTCCCACCTCCATAATCCTCAAAACCTCCTCCAGCACCTCCGTAGTCAACTTTGAATGTTCCCGTTCCCTCGCGATCGCACAAGCCAGCCGTATGGCACTCTTTATTTGCCGACCGTTCAATCCATGCCGCCCAAGCACGGCAGTGCTAACATCATCCGCAACGGGCAACGCGACCCGCTGGAGCAAATTCCCCCAGATCTTCGCCCTCGCCGCCGGAGCTAGATTCTCGTATCGCAGCGCAAGCGTAATCCTACTCTCAAACGCCGGATCCAACGTGCGCACGCGATTCGTCGTGAGGAACAAGATGCCTGAATGGTACTCCAGCAAGCGCAGCATGACGCATACCATGGAGTTCCGGACTAGGTCCGAAGTGCGACGTTGTTCGAGGAACACGTCTGCTTCGTCTAGCACGGTGATGGCGTTCCACTCTGAGCATAATTCTAGGACATCTGCGAGGCGGGATTCCAGGTCTTCAGCCGTGATGCCCAGTTCGCCCATGGTAACGTAGTATAAAGGACGATGCAGGACTTCAGCAACAGCTTCGGCGGTCAGTGTTTTTCCGACGCCGGGAGGGCCATGAAGCAAGAAGATGCTGCCGCTGCGCTTGTTGCCGACGATGTCGTCGACGTCGGAGTCGTTTCCATATCTGACCAGCGCGCGGATGAGCTGTTTGCGCTCTTCCGCAAGGACGAGATGTTGGAAAGCAGTGTCTTGGAACTGGATCGGTGATAGACCGGAAACGAGAACGTGGCCCCAACACTTTGCCGTGAAGCTGAATCCGACGAGGGCAGGCCAACAGTAGGGAATGAATTCGGTAGGTACATCGTCCCAGAGAGTGAGTGTTTCTGTTGTCGAGCTCTTGGTGGACTGGGAATTGCGCCAGTGGCGATAGCGTTCAGCGATCTTGGTAAGGGCAAGAGCTGGTTCATCCATGCCCTGACAAGCATGATGTCCTAAAGGGGCGCCGCGACCCGTGTCGATCATAACGCGGCCTTCCGAGGGCAATTGGCTACTCGACGTATTCGAAAGTGAATTATAGCTTGGACGCGATGGGCGAGCGTGGCGGAAGAACGTGCCGCGAGAGTATGCCAGATATCTAGCATCACCAGTCGCAAACTCGACGTATCGTTCTCCTCGCTGGTTCAAATACTCCATCTCGCCAGAAGGCACGGGGGTATACGTGAGCTCTGAAAGTGATCTCGCGCGGATGCCTGTCCAACCGTTCAGTTGCTCCGTCAAGCTCACGACTGTAAAGTGGTTTCCCACTGTTGCCACAAACTCCATTGTCCAGTTAAAAGTCCTCTGTATCCCCGTCAAGCCTCTATTTTCTTGATAGAAGGACTCGGTTACCAGGAAAATAACGGTGGTGCCTCCGGAATTCATCACTGTCTGCACAGGCTTTCCTGTTCGGTATAGTTCGCCGAGCGCATCGAAGGTGATGAAGCCGCGCTTGATCGTATCTCTTGCTTCCTGAATTTGGGCATTGAAAGTACGCTCAAGTAGCAGGATAACCTCTTCTAGTCCCGGAATCTGAATGATTTGATCCGTCCGACCAATTTGAAATCCGAAGCCTGACAGGAGATTCCAAGTCCTTGGTCGCCAGTACTGCTCGAAGGCTGGTGTAGGGGAAGCAATGCCTGCGTTGTACTTTGCGACAGTGTATTGCAAACCACGCAGTCGACCTAGAATCTTGTACGCATCAGATGCAGAGACATGATGCAGGCGCGGTACGCCCAGAAAATGGCGGATGATGGGCTTGAGGGAAATAGAGCCAGCAGCAGCTTGCGCATCATGGAATTCCAATGCAAGGTCCTCTGGGGTGCTTCCATTGACAGAAAATGGAGGGCTTGTAGGATCCAACGTAGTCATTGTGACTGCTTTGGTTGTTCGTCGCACAGGAGGCGGAGGCGGAGGTGCTGTAGGAATATTCGCCATTGTTGGTACTATTGTTGAAGTTGGATAGGCATGCAGGATGTACGTTCGCGTTATATATCCATCGAAGGGCCCGCTAGATCTACTTCGCGATCAGTGACTGATGAGGAAGCATACGTAACCCGTCTCAACTAATTGAATCTTCCGCTATCAAAATAGTAAAGTTTATTTATCTCATCATATTTCTACGGTAAAATTCCGAATTATAGTGGTTGCCTGTTCGGGACGCGTATTGCATTATTTTAAGGTTGCAAGGCAGAAAGAATTGCCCACTACTAGCACTTTTCCGAGGTAGCTTTGTCTGGGCAACAACTTAAAGCGGGATGAAACTTCCAAACCAAGCACAAAATAATGCCTCGGACTGGAAACAGGAGCCAGCAAAGGGCAATACAATTGTTACCAATATTTTAAAATATCTTAGGAATAATGCTAAACCGATGAGGTTGAATACAGTAAATTATAGGGATTGCGAGGCGCTAGAAAAAAGAGAATCACGGTATACACATAATCATATAGACAGTCGTTGATCATTGTAAACAATATAATCAGCTATATTTACAAGATTCGGCACGTATTCGCAGTATTATCTCCAATGACGGAATGTTGCAAATAGCTTAGAAGTCATGGTCAAAGAAATCTCATCGTTTCACCCCTCCTTTTCTGTGGCGTCAACCTTTCTTCCCGCCACGCAGCCGTCCCCACAAATTCCTCTTCCTCATTTCCGTGATCCTTACCCCCGCTCCGATCATCACAGATGTAATACTTTCGTCGTCTGCCAGACTCTCCTGCTTCCCTTCCCCATCAATCGCCTCAATCTCCCTTCGCACGTCTTCGTCAAAATGTTTCTTCTCCCAACCCCACCAGATGCGCCATCCGGCAGCTACGACGATCGTGAGTGGGACCGTGACAGCCCAGTATACCCAGAAGAGCTCGGCTACGACTTTCGAGTCATCCGAGTCGGATGAAGGAGATGAGGGAGAGGAGGGAGAGGAGGGACGCCAATTGAACATGTCCATGCTAAATATTGTAGCAACCGCTGTGCCGGGAAGGAAGAGCGTGGTGAGAAATGCGAGCGTCTTCATCGCCGCGCTATCGCGACTCGAGGCCGCTGCCATCTTGGCGGAGAGTCGCGAGTCGGCTTGAGAGGTTATGCTGTACAGCTGTTTGAAATCCAATTAGCATGTATTGATTAAATGTCAATCAGGAGATGGGTTTACGCACGACGCTCATATCAGCTTGTCCGACCTCTTTCATGGCTGTCATCTGTCGCTTGAGACCCTTTGCGAGGGAAGTCAGATGCCGGACCTTCGCCCGTGTGGAGCGTGTCTGTAGATCTGATGTAGCATTGCCAGTCGCTAGCTGTGATAGTTCCACAAGGATGGAGTCGAGGTCCGTAACCGCTTCGCATTGCCATTCCGTGACGTTGCAGAACCCGATGATGTCGAAGAGTAAACTACTCAGCCCGACAGTTAGATCCCGCAAGTTGACCTTTGCCTGCTGGAATGGCTTTTCGGTGGCAATGTTATGTCCCTTTTTACCTGCGAGGCGTCCGGCTCGCGTGGTGCCTAATTGGCTCTGAAGCTCGGTATGCTGGTTACCGAGAGTGATGTTACAGAAATAGTCTGTGCGGAGGATGTGGTGATAGAGGAGGACCGTTGGGAGACACAGTGGGAGAGTCCATTCTCGCTGCACTTCCTTGAGGAGGTCTAGGATTTCAATCCCAGCGGTGTCGCGCCAGAGTGAATATCCGTTAGCATTGGCAATAACACCAGTGCCGTGGAGGATCCCGGTCGATATGCCAGTAGTGAAGTCATGCGTGATGGCGAGGCCATAGTTACCGACTTGGAACTTTTGAGGAGTCTTGAGGATGATTGTGAGAAAATCAGGGGATCCTGTGATAGGATTGAGGCCAAGTGTGTGGTTTAGATATCCGGCTTCAGCGCTGAGCGCGATAAGTGTGCTTGCTGGGAGTCGGAAGTAAGAAGAAATTTCGCGGAAGGTTTCTTGCTTAATTGGGTAGCTAGAAGGTTGGTAAAAGGCGCGCTCCAGGATCAGAAGACGAACACCGCCAGTGAGTATGGCGTCAGGATCAGAGTTCATAGGTACATATGTCCCGCTTTGGTAGACCCACGACAGGATATCGGAGTTACTTAGGAACCCATAGCGACATGAGTGTGATAGGTGATCGGTAGAGCCATTTGGAAGTTTCTATAATGCAGCATTAGTTGATCGTGTATCTGGAGACTTGGAAATAAAGATGAGCGTGGCAGTCCCGGTCCTTACCTTTGCAAAGGTAAGCGCTTCGATGAAGTCGGCTTGTTCGCTACGGTCACCGAACCAGACCTGGTTATCGATCGTAGGGGTCAAAGCCAAACCGCTCTCATCAATATCACGATAATACCGCTCGTATGAGAGCATTTTGCTTCCTCAGCAAACAGTGGTGCTTGCTGAGGAAGCAAAATGTTTTGAAGTGCGGCTGAGGTTGTTTTGAGCGGTGAGGCTGAATCGAGAGATGGCTTTAGAGTTAGCCGCGGGATCATCCGCCCGGCGCCAAAGCGGCCTATCAATAGATGAGAATTGACGAGGGAGGTCGTAGTCGTAGTACAGAGGCATGTACCTAAATACCTAGGTACCTACTTATTCGATCCTATATTGACGGCTTAGTTGTATCCCAGCTTTACTCTCTACTTTTCACACTAAGACTGTAAAGCCAACGGGAGCTATTAAGAAGTTGGTAGTGTAATTGTGTAATTGAGAGTATGGCTAATGACAGTAGCATGCTACAACATCGTAGAGATTCCAGCCGGTCCATCTTATTTCACACCCTCTGTATCGATGTTCAACTGCATCTCCCTCAGAGCCTCTAGATTGATGCCCTTATAGTTCCGCCCAATACAGA
The DNA here is from genome assembly GCA_022813625.1 of Aaosphaeria pasadenensis. Lineage (NCBI taxonomy): Eukaryota > Fungi > Ascomycota > Dothideomycetes > Pleosporales > Aaosphaeria > Aaosphaeria pasadenensis. The sequence goes on from JAKLMB010000033.1 coordinate 350,441, forward strand.
CCCAGAGCAAGGCGGCTATTCCCATAGTCGCCAACGAGACAACCCAATTGTAATTAAAGGATGCTGCAGTCCAGTTCGGGGTTGTAGGAAACGTTTCCATCACGATCAGCCAGCAGCCTGTCACAAACCCGCAGAACGCGACCGGCCAACTCATCCGGCCAAGGTTCCACGGCCCCGGAGTGTAGCGCTCTTTAGGTGCGACAAGTCGTAGTCCTATGGGTAGGAGATAAACAAGGACATTCATGATGACCGCAAGGGAGTATATGATAGGACCCGCAACAGGGGACAGGCTAAAAAGCAGTGCAAGCACGGTGCCAATGACGAGAAGAAGTGTTGAGTAGAGGGGCATACTGGTCCCGGGATGCACGTAACTGAAGAGGTGGGGGTATGGAAGTCCCCCATCTCGCGCGAAGGCGGCGATCTGGCATGCGCTAGAGAAGAGGAGGGATGAGCCGCCGAAGATTGTAGTGGATACTATGATGATGAGGAAAGTAAAACCGAGCTTCACACCCCACAGGTTTAAAATGAGAGTGAACAATGGAAACCCGCTGTGATTTAATCAACGTTAGTTAACACATCGGTACAGCAAGTCCAAAAGAGTAAAAGATTGGCACTTACGATGGATCGTTTGCCGCAGCCTCAATATCCGTAATGCAGAACGAACAAATAATACATACTATCGTACCCATGATAGCCATAGCTGAGAACGAGATGATAATCGCTCTTGGTGCAGTGGTTCGTGCATTCTGTATTCCTTCTACTACATAGCATGGCGATTGCCAGCCAGTGACAGACCAAAAAGCAGTGAAGAAGGTGAAAGGTACTGCCACAGCTCGGCTCCATTCTGAGAAATTCTCGTACTTTAGGAGGGCAGTATATCCGCTCGCAAAAGAGATGTTCTGGGAGGCTTGTGAGGCTGGCAAGGCTACAATGAAGATAGCGGTGGTGGCGAGAACGACTCCACCTGAGGAAATGGCTTTATTAGTGAATAACTACGTTAATGAAGGATTTTCACGTACTGATTGCGACCATGACCATAGCTATTTTCTCAAAACGTAACATGTTGAGGAGTGCCCACAAGGCGAGGATGGCTAAAGCCATAGCTAGCATTTGCGGGTTTGTCGGAGTCCATGTTGGTATCATTACTGGAATGAGGACTGCATAGGAGGAAGCGCAAGCAAAGGCAAAACTAGCAAGGCTTGCAAAGAGAGACAATGTTGTGATCCATCCAGCTATGAAGGATAATAGCCTGGAGAAGCGTGGGGGAGCAAGTGCTGCAGTGTACCAGTAAAAAGCGCCATTCGTAGGCATTGAAGAGCACAACTCTGCAACAGTCAGAGCTTGTGGGAAGAGAAACACGCAAGCAATCACCCAACCCCTACAGATCGTTATCCTGGTTGCCGATTGTGCAGGGAAACGAATTGGAAGGTTAAACTTACCATGTCAAGCCCCAATGTCCACCATATATGATCTGGTAGAATGAGTTGATCAGGATAGCGGCCATCGGACTACGCCGGCATTAGTAGAGCGATGCGAAACATTACTCTTTATCGTGAGTGAAAAGTGAAATCGGGATTATTTAGATTTACCTCGCAAGAGCCAGGACCAACGCAATGCTACCCACACTTCTGAGCACCCTACGATATGACTGATCGTAACCAAGATGCTCGACAACCCCATCCTCAACATTTACCGACGCTATGTTGGTCATCACTGGTTCGGCTTTCTTCGAATCTTTTATGTCTTGTTGATCCATGATGTCTCAAGTCCAGCGCAACGAGACTGGAGGAAAAGTTTATAGACTTCAGAAGAAGAGAGGAGTAATGCCAACAGTAATGTCCTGGCTTTACCTGCTTTTGTATTCCAACAGACGACGATACTTTATGCAACAATCGTCCATATTGGGTCAGACAGGGGCGCCACCAGACCATCCCGTTCCCCGCATGCAAGATCCACAGATAAGGCTTGCGAGCTCAATAGTCGTCGACCTGGAATCAAAGAGAGTGTCGGATTGGAAAGTGTTGATTTCAACTTCACTCATGGTGCTGCGCTTGAGACCCTTGGTCCAGGACTAAATTGGTGGCTGATCTGATTGGGCTAAAATCGCCGTTCGTAGACATGAAGCAAGACGAAATGTGCCGATCACTGTTGGGCCCTGCTCTAGACCCCTTGCGGAATCGTGTTCCGTACCCAAGGTTTTCCGAGCAAGCCGGCTAGTCCAAGTAATAATGTTATCTTAAATTGTTCTTAACTATCCTACGAGTACATCAACCTTTCCTCCGACGGCCATATTTTCTGTTGGTTTCTGCGTAAACGATCACGGCCCGCATTCTATGCACCATTGCAGCCATGCTCTATCTAATTAGGCCGAAATGAGAGCTTGTGATCGATGTTGGGCGCTTGTAAGTTTGTAGATACATCCCACGTACTTGGTTCAAGGCTGATTACCCCAGAAAACGCAATGCGATGCAGGTAGTCCCTGTTCGCGTTGCAGGAGACTTGGGCTCGAATGTGGAGACAATCGACCAGTGCGCCGCCGCGGCAGACCCAAGAGACATACAGCCTACCGTACTGGTCTTGCTCCAGTTCAGTTGTTACCCTCGGCTCCAATATGCACGAATTGCGATGACGAAGGCAGCAGAGATGTTGGAGATGATATGGAACCTGACTCTATCGACACCGCCACGCATTCTGAACAGAGCCCGTCTCTTGTACCATTGGGTGAATCACCCTTACCATTAGAACATGAAAGGATCTCTCCGCTGCACAGACCCAGCAGTATTGATGAAGAATTGGTGATGAGTTGTAGCGCTGGTACTAGCCCTATCGAAGATGAAGAAACCAGTGGCCTGAGTGTGGTCTATCGAGATGCTGGAGCAAACGATCCAATTCCCAATGAGAAAAGCGAATATCTACTGACCTTAGGCCTCAGTCTGGATATTGTTACCCGGCTTCTTTCTCATAGCTTTCCAGAAATCACTTGGTGGGGACTTCTCGCCATCATCCTGGACGATGCCACTGGTCCGAGAGAATATTTGCTCACAGCGAATACCTCGTCGGATTCGTGGGAAATCCTGTGTGCTTTACTGGCAATCGCCCTGCAAGTAGACGACAGCGCCACTTGCCTTGCGCCACACGTCTCTCCTGAACTCGTTATTGATACTCTCCGTATAGAGGCGCTTCGTCATATTCCTACACTCACTTGGAAGTCTTGCGATGTGAAACTCAGCCAGGCATCGATATTGGTCCTCTTTAGTCATTTCTGGTGTATGCATGATTCTCTAGTTACAATTGCATTATCTTGGAACTCCCTGGCTAGGATAATATGGATCGAAGTGCACAGCCGCGCGCTCTCCCTAGAAGGTGTTTTGGCTACTAATAGCAAATGGTGAGAATCGTCAATGACCCATGAACAGAATATCTTCGCTGAACTTTCTAGCATACTGGAGGCAATTGAGATACAAGAAACGTAAGAACATCAAATCTTGTTGTAAGATTGGAAATTGATTGTGCTCGTAGAACCTTGATGCTACTTCATCCCTCCTACGAAGCAACCTGCCATCAACAGATACGGGACTATGAAAGAGATAAAGACGAATTGCAGCCAAATGGAGTTTTGGAATCAACTCCTAGTGGCTCGAGAGTATTTGTTGAGCCATCGTCATTGCGGAACGATCTCTATGGACTTACATTACCCTTGACACGGTACGTGTTCAGTGCCAAAAGCCCGTACTTCTCTAATCTGTATAGAGTACTGAGAAAAGCACTGCAAAACGAAAAAGACGAAGAATTAAACAATGAGCTTAGACGGCGACTGGAACAATTCTATCTAGATTTTCCCAGTTCATTAGTAGCTCTCGATGCGGTGACATACCCATACCAAGCAGAAGCTATGATATGGTTCCATGGGGTATACATGTTGACTTGTATGTATAATGTTATATCTGAGCATTCTTTCTTGTTGTATAGTTATTGACGCAGGCTAGATTCCCATAGAGATCTTTTGGGGCTGTTGTTGGACCCATGTTGGCCGTCATCAGACACATTCTTTAATGCGTTTGAGCATTCACTTTTACTTGCCGAGGTATTCTACATTGATTGTCCTGATGTGAACCTATGGGAAGCGGAAGTGTTTGCTAACAATGAAGCTCAGGTTCTTACTGCGCTCCTGTCAATCGATCCCTCTCTTAAATCCATATCTGCAAGCACTACATTCTTCATATTGCTATCCTCCATAATCTCAGCGATCGCCTTATGGCAATTCCATGAGCACGAATTAAGTAACGGTCCGATAATAACAGCGCAGGATTTGCCACAGGGTTTGAGAGCAAGCATTGAAATACATATTCGCTTCTTCGATTCACTCTTGAGTTTGCAGCATCGCTTCAATTTGGATTTGTTTAGTGCAGTATGCACTATCCTAAAGGTCCTTATAGGCGAACGCGACTCTGATGTTTACAAACAATGGCAGGCGCACTATATGTCTTAGGACATTATAGATGGTGTGACCAAGGTACGGGTATCATCAAGATGACAGACAAAGCCGCCAGCAGGTTTTGGCACAGCTCTGAATTCCATTGGGCTGAAAAGCTGTCCTTGCCCAGAAAGTCTGGAATCAATGATGAATCAGATCGAAGAGCCGCGATAATTGCACTATGTAATCCAGAAGCCAGGGTCTGCAGGTTGCCTTGTTTTGATTTGAACATTCGATATCTGTCTTCACCTGAAGTGGGAAGCGAGCGACTTCTTCATCCCCCACTATTCACTTCGGGTCTTATCTTGTCTCCCAGAGACAATCAGTCGCTACGAAGATGTGAGTAATATTTGGACCCTCTACTCATGATGTTTCGGTGCTGACAGTACATTTTTCTTGTCAGTGATCTACCGATGCCAGATTGCATTAGTCGCGATCAACGGGTCTGGCGATTCCATGTTACACCTGTTGTTGCCGCACGCTATACAGTGGCCCGAAATTCTTCATGGTATGATGGCGTTAGCGGTTAGAGGGTCGGAACGTTCCACACAAGAATTTTATCATCACGAGGCCGCGCTGGTGACTCTTCAGCGGGAGGCAGCACAATTACAACACAATGAAAAGGACACTTCGAGAGTCTTGAGGGCCCTATGCTGCTCGCTTCTATTGGCTGTATTTGGGTTTTCGCAATGTGATGGTTCCTGGGCCCAACACATTCGCGGTATGGTGAGTATAATCCGCACCACTGATCGGAATTTCCTCGAGGCATCAAAGCTGGGACGCTTCCTTATAAGCGCATGCGCTCATCAAGATATATCGGCATTCTCTGTCGGGAAACTGCAAAGATCCCATAAGTGCTGGCTTTCTTGGAAGCTCCATCAGAGAGGCAGAACTGACAGAGCATTCTCACCTTTCGAGACCCTCACCGGGTACCCTGAATCTTTGGTTACTGTGATCGCGTTCATCGCGGAGCACATTGATGACGCGGCTTTCTTAGAGATTCACGATCGTCAGTCGACCTATCGCAGATCTGCCTTGAATATAGGTTAGTTACGGCTTCCGTACTGCATTCGTTGACTAACCGCACCGTACAGATGCGGAAGAGCCTCCGATGTTCAGTATCATCAGGAATGATCTAGAATCTTCTCTAAAGACCTGGCAAGGTCCATTGTTTCCCCTCGATATGCCAACTTTCACCAAACTGGCTTTACAAATGACGTGGGACGCCATACGTAAGGCAGCATGCATCTTTCTATGGCGAGGCGCAGGGTTTCACTCCGATTTAAGAAAGGCTATCCGGCCAGATCGAAAATCGGACAGAGACTCTTATGGTACAGACATTCTTTCTAATGTGAGGGCAGTGTTTGCATTGGGCCAGACACAGAAGGTATCAGTTGGCAACGCACTGCTTTGGCCGCTTACCATTGTCGGATGCGAATGTGGCTATCCAGCGAATAAGACCTGGCAGACCGAGGTTGAAAGGTTACTTGTTTCATTGCGTGAGCTATTTTCTATCGATCATGCTCTGCGAGTGCGAGACCTGTTGCAGACTTTGTGGCAAGCGCAGTCTACCAACCTTGACGACGGTAATCTACACGAAGACGCCCGCATCACATATGTCAGCCTCGAAAGTTTGGCACGGGATGCCGGTATGGTGATACCACTGCTTTGAGATTCGCTGGGTTTGCAAAACTACAGGTCGAACCTGCACAATGGTGCAAGTGGAATATTGCGCTGTAGTTCATGCTGCTTCGAGTAAAATTATATGTATGTCTATTGAATAATGCAAAATTATACTAGCGAAAATGAACGAATCATATGTGTAATGATATCGAACTCAATTGATCAATTGATGGAGCAGCTGGTTTATTTGGACGGGTTGCCAAGTACTCCCTCTGAAATTAGTGGTTTGGGCGTTCAACGTAACAAGTATCTGCTTTATTTAGTGTCCGATGAGTGTCATGACACCATATTGTCAGGTTCTAATGCCGTCGGCACTTTTGGAATAAAAGTGACCACATACCAAGGTATGGGTGATCGGTGTACACAGTAGTAGCCCGATGTATACAGATAATGTGTGCGAATAACCATGATACCGATCCCTAGATTTGGAGCAGCTCGTCTATGAGCTCGTTCTTTCGAAATCGTGCGTTCTGGCCCCACTTCAATGTGCCACAATCTTCATCGTGCAAGACGCCAGCAAATACACTATTAGCCGCCTATGCATCATCTAACTACCTGACGGAAGGTTTGGTTCTTTTGTTGCGTATCGGCATTGAATATCCAGAGTACTCTTGAAGTCTTTGCGATAAATTGTGTAGAGCGCTTATATTACGCCAAATGCCAGTCATACATAGTGCGTTTTTCCAAACCCAAGTCTAGAGGGCCTGTAGCAGCTTGATAGTTGACGTAATATTTTCATATCTAAAGCACCGACGGACTTTTACCATCTGTAAGGAGCAAAAAGAACTGAATAAGGTATGCGCCATAAGACAACAGCTTGCTACTCTGAGGTTCTCATATGTAGCTTGGAAACCACGGAACTAGATTGGAACCTATAGCACTCACTCGACTCCTTACCTGAAATCATGGCAGACTTATCCAAGACGCTGACGGCCCCGAATGGAAGAGTAATTAAGCTCCACACCGGCCTTTTCATCAACAATGAATTCGTTCCCGGGCGAGACGCGCCAATCTCAACAATCGATCCGGCCAATGAGACGGAGATTACTGTCGTCCAGGCTGCGTCTTCCGGAGATGTCGATGACGCAGTACGTGCAGCTCGAAGAGCTCTGATTAAACCCGAGTGGCGCGAAGAGTCTCCTATAGAGCGGGGAAGATTGCTGTATAAGCTGGCGGAGCTGATAATCGCAGAAAAGGAGACGCTGGCTACATTGGAAGCATGGGACAATGGCAAGCCGTACGGGATCGCGCTCGCGGAAGATCTAGAAGAAACCATATCTGTGATTCAGTATTATGCTGGCTGGGCGGACAAGATCCACGGGCAGACCATGTCTAATGTTGGGCCACAAGGGTACAAGTTTGGTTTTACAGTTCGTGAACCCATTGGAGTTTGCGCCCAGATAATTCCGTGGAATTATCCTCTTTGTGAGTGTCTGGTCACCATACAAGAATGCCACAGTGCTGATCCCTTGAAAGCTATGGCAGCCTGGAAACTCGGTCCGGCATTAGCGTGCGGCAATGCAATCGTTCTGAAACCAGCGGAACAGACTCCTCTCTCAATCCTTCACCTTGCAACCCTAATCAAACGTGCGGGTTTTCCACCGGGCATTGTAAACATCGTGAATGGACGCGGCCGTGTGGCAGGGGCAGCGTTAGCCGGTCATATGGATGTTGACAAAGTCGCCTTTACTGGAAGCACTAGCACCGCAAGGGAAATTATGAAGCTTGCAAGCAACAACTTGAAGAACATAACCCTCGAGACTGGTGGAAAATCGCCCTTAATCGTTTTCAATGATGCGGATCTCGATCAAGCAGCCAAGTGGGCACAGATAGGCATCATGAGCAACCAGGGACAAATTTGTACTGCAACATCCCGCTTGCTTGTGCAGCGTAGCGTAGCAGACGCATTTGTTACGAGGTTTAAAGAGGTCATCGCCGAAGCCAATGTGTTGGGTGATCCTTTTGCAGAAGCAACATCCCAAGGCCCACAAGTTTCGAAAGAGCATTATCACCGTATTCTGGGCTTCATCGATCGAGCGTCCAAGGATGGTGGTGTTTTGACCCTTGGTGGGAAGCCGTTCTTGCGCCAGGAACATAACAACGGTTATTTCATTGAGCCAACCATATTCACAGACGTCAAGCCGACTTCCGAATTGTTTCAAGAGGAGGTCTTTGGCCCTGTCGTCGCCGTTACATTATTCGATACAGAGGAGGAGGCTGTCGCCTTAGCGAATAACAGTAATTATGGACTTGGAGCTGCGATATTTACCAAGGACATTCAGCGAGTTCATCGTCTATTTCCGAACCTCGAATCGGGTCAGGTCTGGGTTAATAGCAGTCAAGATGGCGATAGTCGCTTACCGTTTGGAGGGGTAAAGCAGAGCGGTATCGGGCGCGAGTTGGGCGAGGCCGGCCTAGAGGCATATTCACGAGTCAAAACCGTACACGTGAACGTAAAACTAAAGCTTTGAGGGCGCTTCTGTCAAGCTCGTAGGAGAAACATTTTTGGGTGTGCGAACACCTATCATCGAAGGAATAGAGAGCCTGTCTAGATTTGATGGAGTATTGTTCAACGGAAAATGATATTTCCCACAGAAACATCGGTCGGATGACCCAGGAAGGCACATAGTATTAGAACTAGAACAGTACATGATATGTTCTTTATAGTTGTAGTTCTTTGGAATTTGGCATTTACTCTCTATGATGTAAATATACAGAGAAGGTTGGCATGGGACATTCTCTTTGCCCCACGCACAGGTTGTTCCTGGACATGGTTTTCTTTCGATCTTCTTAATAGAGTAAACAAAAATAAATGAATAAGCAAAACATGTAGAAACCATATATAGATTTTCGATGATGAAGGTAATAGGACATCTGCTTGGTTGACTCTACAATACTGAAGGCAATCTGGCATTATTCTGTCTTAATGCGCTTGCTTCGTCCAAGAGAGTCTCCCATTCCGGAAACACGGTACTTAGCCGGCTAGCAATGCTATAATAGACAGGAGGCACGCGTGGATCGACACTCTCGCCAAACGCCAACTGCACCACTGCTCGTGCTGATAGGAACACCCGAGCCATACCTACATTTGAATTACTGTTAGCGGTAATCATTCGTAGAACTTACTCAAGACAGATGTTGCTAATCACCAAGACCATTGCAAGAGGAGAACAAACATAAAGGGAAAGATCTTACCATGCCCATTGAAGCCGGCGGCAATGTATTGTTGCTTTAGGCCTGGCAGTTCGCCAACGAAAGGGAAAGTGTCCGCAGTGAATCCCATGATACCTGACCAAACGTAACGAAAATTGGTCATATGATTCCAACCCTGGAAGTACTGGAAAGGAAATTGCCTGAGAGCAGTTATAATCTCGGGTGTCATTTTTGAATCGTCCCAATCCCCAATGACACCAGGAAGTCCATTTTTGTGTGCTAAGTCTCGGCCACCATAGATCAACGGGAATCCGTCTGTGGACCTCTGAATAAGGTAGTCAAAGTCCTCGCCCCATTGAATACCATAGGTATTGATCAAGGGCTGTGACAGAAATGAACTGGGCGGCTCTATGGCAGCAACATGCCCTTTCACTGGAACTATGGATCGGTGAAAGGTAGGCAGAAGGGAAGCGGCATATGCATTCGTCGCATGATATATGCTATCACACGTGAAAGCACCCCTGGTAGTATGAATCCGCCATTTATTCGGTTTATTAGAGTCGCGCACTATGCTGTTGACCCTGGTGTTGGTAAAGACCTGGAGCCCAGCTGCGATGCATCGCTCGATAACTTTGGTGGCTAGCTTGTGTGGCCAGAGACTGCAAGCAGGATAACTTACAGCACCGTAGATGCCATTGATTCGGAATTTCTATGATGAACAGATCAACATCATGTTATAGACAAACATAATATTTTATTCCATAGTAAATGCTCGCTAAGGCGAGGCAGACTACTGGAATATCTGCAGAAATGAAAAAGAACTTACCTCACGAGCTTCCGCGGCCTCATGTAGTGTTATGTCGGAAACATCACCACCAGCTCTAGCAAAGTCAGAATGTGACTTGACTGCTTTATTCCAGCCGCTCTCAGACATGTAGACATCTGAAGAGCGGGTTTCTACAAGATCTATGTCCGCTTCAAGTCTGTTATCTTTAATAAACTGAACGGTCTCTTTCATATTTTGAGGCTCAAAAGACGTGATGTGTCTGCCAATGTCAGCGCCATACCGCTCTTCCATTGATCTATGGTTTTTGTAGCAATCCGGCTTGATATGACCACCTGCAAAATCGTCCGCGTCAGAATAATTTGAACGGAAAGATGTGCTGCGCAAGATTGCGCAGTCCAGGTTTTGTTTTCTTACCATTCCGCCCGGTCGCTCCGCTGGCCAACTCACGCGCTTCAACCATCATAATGCTAGGTGACTTTCCTTGCATTCGCTGGAGAATCTCGTGAGCAATCAGTGCACCGGTAATGCCCGAACCGATTATGATAGTATCCACATGATCAGGGAGTGCGTCATGCCTATGACAAAAATGTCAGTACTATTGAAGCAAGAACCTGGAGTTCAGGTTTGTTCTTTATGTTTTGATGTAGGAAGCTTACGAGCAGTAGTTGGACAAATCTGGGCTTGTTTGGCTCAACCAATATGATTTCGTAGGATGAGCGACAGGGCGTGGTGCTTTGAATTGAGGCGCCATTTGGAGATTGGATCAAGTAACTGTTCTACGATAATACAATTTCTCTACCTACAGCATCTGATAGGATATGTAAAAGATACAGGCAAAGATCTTTTGTCATGTGCAGAGTAACGAAGGCTCGTACGCTCTGTATTAGCGATCAAGACAGTCCAGGTTCAGAGGGTCATACGGTCATTGTCCGTTATAGATGTAGGCTAGGAGGAGCTAATAGATTAGGGTCCTCCCCTTCAAGCTGCGCAGCAGGGATGCAGAGATAGAGCTAAAGGTAGATAGTAGCCGACGGCGATTTTCAGCCAATCCGAGAACAAGAACACGAAAATGTAATCAAATGTTTTAGATATCCACACTTAGAACCTGAATAATGACTCGCAGTTGCCAATTGTCAGCTTATGATCTTTGAGGGGTGTATGGTCTCAACTGTTCGTGTTGGTCTTTGGTACAGACTTTCTCCCTGTGCCGAAGCTGGCGTCGCATAGTCTCACCTGAGAGTGGTTGTGATTTCATTCATGTTGTTTCCCATGAACCCTCTGGCAATTACAAACACCTTTGACTCCACCGAATGCTTGATTGCTACCTGGCAGGTATTTCTATTACTTTGTTGCTACGCTGCCTCTTTGATCACCACAAATAAGGTGGGCAGATTGTGGTAGGTTTACTGTTCCCGGCGTGTATAAGGGTAGATAAAGGCAATTTAATAGACGATTCTCCAGGCATTCCCAATGATCCCAGGAACCATGGACCTCTACAATTTGGAAGTGGCAAATAGTCAATTTGATTGATGTGACCTCAGAATGACTTTGATAAGACACTTCTGGTATATGATCAACTGTGAAATCCTTCATCTTTCAGGGAAGACGATGAAATTATACGGTGAGTTTGCTCTAGATATTTCTACGGTAACAATGGGGAAACCAATCTGGCGGGCTGTATTCAGACCCATCCAAATAAGCCAACATCGCATCTGAAGCAACTGTTCCACTGGCAAAACATCTTCCCATGCCCTCGCCATTATGACCCACGCTAGCAAATTCACCAGGACTTTCTATTGAAGGCCGGCCTACAATACTGGCCCCAGTCATTGTCAGGCCTTGGATACCTGTCCAGTCATGGGTTACGTCCTTTGAAAGATCCAAATTCTCGAACCAATCCGAGAAATTGCGCTCCAACATTTCGACCATTTTTGCCCGTACCGGGTGGTCGGTTGGCAGCGTAATAGAATCGTCATAATCGTTCAGAATCTCAGCATCAGCAAGGCCGTAAAGAAAAGAGCCATGAGCCGGACGTTGATGCAAGTAATGCCAGAAGTCGGCGTAACCAAACCCGTATTTCAGTTGTTTATCCCTATTTCCTGGGGTGTTTGGACTTAGCGCCAAGAGATGAGCCTTTGCACCAAACACGCCATTGCTGCCTTTCAATGGGGGACAAATGTTACCCGCATATGCGTTCGTAGCATGGAAGACGGCCTTGGAGGTTATGGTGCCCCGAGGGGTGCGGATTTCATATTGAACATCGGGGGTTTCTACTTTACGCACGGCTTCTACGGGCGTGTATGGATGGATGGTGAGATTTGGCATACGCTCCAGAGCCGTTAGAAGGAGGTTGTGAACAAATTTACGGGGATAGAACGTGCCAGCTCTCTCGAGAAATGCCGAACCGTATCGGCATAGCTCCGCATCCAAGCCAAATTTCTAGTGTCATAGTTAGAATATGAAGACACTATCAGTATTTGTTGGGGGCTCCAAAGACCTTTGTTGTGGCTTCAGGGTCCAGATAGTAGCCCTCAGGTTCGAATCCATTCTCTTTGGCGAATTTTATGTCCTCGAGAGCGTTATCCTTCTCTTCCTGGGTCTCAAATACATTGATATTGCCGTTCAAACGCAGATCCACAACTTCGCTCAGACCCAACTTTTCAATGCAATCAAGCATCATATCTCGGTTGATATTGCCAAATTTTCTAAGCTTGATTGCGTCCTCAGTACCAATGATTTTCGCAGTTTTGACGAGATGGTAGCATTCAGGGCGTGCGATGAAACCCCCATTCCTGCCGGTTGCACCTGTGCAGATACCACGGGCTTCGACAAGGGCAGTACGAAGTTCAGGTTTCTTTTCGGAGATGCGCAAGGCCGCTACAGCGCCAGTAATACCTGAACCAATGATGACTACGTCGACATTGGTTGGAAGATGTGTATCTGCCTGCGTATGGTCGAGATCAATACGGTGCTCACGGATCCAATAGCTTCTCGACTCCTCCGCTATTTCCGGGAAGTCATCGGGTCGAGGCACCGAACCATTGAAATCTTCTGATGAATTGAACTGAGCAGCATATGTAGGTGTATCCAACCATGTCGACATGATGGCCGTTGACGTATAATATTGTCCTGTGTGAGGTGAAGCTCTCTGAAGAAGTAGTTTCGTGAAATCAATGCAGCTACCCCCAATCTCAACTAAATACTATCCCAGTGCCATTATTGCTATTGAAAGCTTTGCCATCAATGTATGAAACAAATTGAGAAAAACATTAATGGCCGTCGGTCTTGTTTATCGCCAATGTCCCTAGCCGCGACTATTTTAGTTGTTGGTAAGAGTGGGGTCAAGGGATCGCGCGTTCTGCAACCCCGCTTCATAACCTAGGGGAGGCGAGGCGAGGCTCAACCCCCATAGCAGTCCATCTGGTCAACTCATCACTCAAGTGGAATAATGGAACTCGAAATTCAAGTATGGGGAGTTAAGTACGTGCTGCACCATCTTGATACGTGTGTATGGTTTCCTATATTTGCTACAACCAGCTACGCTCAGCTCTAATAAGCTTCGAGTCACCACTCATTACGTACGGCAATCATGATCTTCGTTGTCACTTTGTATATTGTGAAATCTAAAAAGAAGCGTAGATTGAAATGCTCAAGCCATGTAGTTGGGCCCTCTTCCCAGGGCTGTTTCTACAGTCCTCAACAAACCAAGCACTTTCTCTTCGCTATGTTGCACACCCATGAGTTGCAAACAGACAGGCGCATCCGCATAAGCTTCTGGAGAATCTGCCCACGTAGGATAATTAGCTCATCAGGTCACCCAAACGAGGACTTGAAAGGGTTGAGGATGCTTACATTTTGCATGGTTGCGTTCGTCGTATTTAGACATTGGGTGGAATGACTTAGGTTTCGTATCCAAGTCGGAATTAACAAAACCCACTGGAAATGTTGCGCATGTCCAGTCCAAGGCATTTGAGATGGCTTCATATGTGTAATACTCCATCGTTCCATGTGGAGGCGCTACGTGGCCTCCGGATGGTAAGATTATGCCATCTATGGGTCGACCGGAAATGGTTTCTGTTGAAGTATTGTTGACAATCTCGAGATACTTTTGGCGCAGGATGCTAAGCTGCACCCCAGCACGTTTGTATTCCCATGCGGACAGAGCTGTATCTTCAGTTGTAAACTCTACCTCCTTGATAAGAGGTTCGCCTGACTTTGCCAGTATCTCTCGGACATCTTTGGCACCAGTCGCACCAAATATCTTCTCCATGGCTGACATGAGCTCTACGCCCTCGAACGGGGCAATGTCAATAACATGATGCCCAGATTTCTGTAGTTTGTCTCGAACCTCTTCAATGCACCGAAGAATTGGAGGGTCTGGTAGAACCACATGGTCGTGTCGCATAAACCCGAAGGTTAGGGTATGGTGTCTTCCGAGTCCTTCTTGATAATCGACTTCGTTCCATGGTAACCTCAATACTTGATGGTCCACTTCCCAGGGTCTGGCAGACAGTATCGCTCTCGTGTACGTCTCTAGTCCATCCACACTTCTTGACAGGGGACCAAAGACTGGCTTGATGAAGCTTTCGCCCCCTGATTTGTTCGCGCGATGGCCGGGAAAACGACATGTAGAAGGACAGAGCCCATAGATGCCATTGAAGTTCGCCGGTGTCCGAATGGAACCTGCGATATCGCTCCCGATGCCAAGTGGACTCCCTCCTAACGATACTAAAGAACCTTCCCCGCCGCTTGAACCTCCAGCTGAGAGACTTATGTTCCATGGTGATGAAGTTCGTCCGAATACAAAGTTCACACACTCCCCGGACATGAGTGTTTGTGGCACGTTCGTTTTGCAGTATAGCACCGCTCCTGCATTAATGAGAATTTGTACAAGGCTGTCATCCTCATTTTGTACGTTTCCAATCCAGCCTGCATATCCTTGGGTGGTTTCCAATCCTTTGATGTGTAGTGTATCCTTCAGACTGATCGGCAGACCGTGAAGAGGTCCGACAGGCTTGCCAGTGTCTTTGAGAATCTTGTCCAATTCTCTGGCCCGATAGAGGCCACGCTCAAAGAATACTTCGGTCAACGGATTCGTTAATTGATGAGCAAGTACAGCTCTAGAAACGAAAGCCCTGAGTACCTCTTCTGCAGACCATTCCAGCTTCCTGATTTTGTCGACAATAATCGTAGCACTGGACTCGGTGATGCCAAGTTCTTTCCTTGACAGGATTCCGCTGGTGTTGGGCAAATACTTGACGTTCCTCTTGTTAGCGACAAGGTCATTGGGAATCGAAAGACCCCAAGCCTTTATTGCAGCCTCTCGCTGCTCTTGTTTCTCTGTGACCTTTGTCTTCCAGTTCATGTTTAATAGAGAATGAGATTCAATACCTAGGAAAACGTAAGTGGTGTTTGTGCTACCGGTGAGAGATTTTAGTTCCAGGCTGTGAACACAGCTCCAGAACAAAAGGAAATGCTTCCAAAAAGGCGAGATCAGGACTGATTGGAAATCAATGCGTGCTCCTCGGGTTGCGGGTTCCGTTTGGTAACATGATGTCTCTAATAGTAGTGCGCATCAAGGTTCTGCCGTAGGATTGTGGAGAATGCGCCGACGGAGAATTATTGCCAGCTTGATTGGAGCGTGCACGATGGCAGTACTGGCACAAAATTAGATCGGATTTATGAAGATTAATACCCAATACTTTTTTAATTTCTTCAATATTTATTTCGTATCGCTCGATTCTCTTCTACATTTATCATCTCTTGTGGATCAGTATGGCCGCACAGATCAAAGTTATTCGTCAAGTTCCGAAGATTCCTGGAAAGGTCATCTTCGGACCAGGAGCGTACACAGATCTTTTAGCATCAGTGTTAGTCATTACATTCCATCAATTATCAATAACCCGATTCTTACAAAGGTTCCAGTGATACTGCAGACAAACCTATCGTCGCCGGAATCTGGAATCTACAGGACGTCAAAGAGAAAACCGAGGCCTGGGAATCAGAATGGGATGAAGTCAAATATGTAGTAAAAGGACACATTACGGTCAAGGATGAGACAACCGGGGAAGAACTATCAGCTTCCAGTGGCGATTACATATGGTTTCCGAAAGGCGCAAATGCTTCAATAGTCCGGTCAACAAACCTAACTACGCTTTATGTTGAGCAGCGACGTCCAGATTGGCCACCTGCGAATGATAAATGGAGTGAGTGGCTCACAAAGAGGTGCGATGGGCTTGTACAATGGTACACAGAGACCAATCCGGAATCAGCAAGAGAAGCGAAGGACGCAGCATTAGTTCTGCCCGGGGGCAATACCCGCACGGTTCTGCATCAATTGCCATTTTCGATGGCATTGGAATCTGGCAAAGGTACACTAGTCACATCGAAAGATGGTGTAGAATATCTTGGATTTGTCTCTGAATATTCTGCTGGCATGTATGGGCATTCGCATCCACAGATTCACAAGGCTGTTCATGAGGCACTGGATATCGGCATCAACCTGGGTAGCGTGATTGGAAAGGAAACGGAATTCGCAAATTTAATCAAAGAACGATTTCCAAGTATGGAATTGATGAGGTTCACCAACTCTGGAACTGAGGCCAACACGATGGCTATTGCTGCAGCGATAGGCTATACAAAACAGGAGCATGTAAGCCATCCATTCGCTCCACCACCACAGAAACGACATTAACGACTACAGATCCTGGTATTCAAAAATGGCTACCATGGCAGTACTCTCACTTTCGGAGAAAACAAGCCCGTCACAAATCTCCCACACAAATTCATTGTTGGCACTTACAATGATATTGAAGCCACTCGACGACTTCTTCGCTTCGGCATTGCTGCGATTCTCGTGGAGCCACTGCAAAGTGCAGGTGGAATCATCCCAGCAACAGGCGAATTCCTAAAATTCTTGCGAGATGCTGCAACTACTCTGAACGCCGTGCTCATCTTCGATGAAATTGTTACGTCCCGACTAGACTATTATGGGCTCCAGGGCTATCATTCCATCAAACCGGATATGACAACTCTAGGAAAGTACATCGGTGGCGGTTTCTCATTTGGTTGTTTCGGTGGCCGGAAAGAGATCATGCAACAATTTGATCCTACTCGCTCGGCAGGTCACCTCGCTCACTCCGGAACATTTAACAACAATGTCTTCACCATGACTGCGGGTATTGCTGGCTTGAAACTGACTCTTCCTGGAGAAATCTCCCGCATCAATGCACTTGGAGATCGTATTCGGGAGAGTATCAATGAGCTAGCTGAGCAGCATGGCCTGAAGGATGAGGTGAAGGCAGTTGGATTTGGCAGCATGGTAGGCGTTCATTTTCAAAATCGAGGCGGGCAGTTACTCAGGGATGTCTTCTATTTTGAATTGCTCAAAAGACAAGTTGTCATTGGTCGACGTGGCTTCATAGCCCTCAACCTCATGCATACCGAGGCCCACGTAAATCAGTTTGTCAATGTGGCTAGCGATATTTTGGGCCTTCTTGGTCGAAACTTGAAGGAAACCACGTTAGACGTTCCACATCAATAGATTAGAGAACCTTACTTGAATGTAGATCGCCAAAATGGATTAGTGCGCTCAAGTAGATAAATAATCAACATGGTAAAAGGAGGATCGTGCATACAGGAGAAGGAGCTAAACGCGATAAGAAACTCCCAGTCAACTGATCTAAGCGCATCGGCGTGCATATGTAATGCTAGGATTATAGAGGCCTAAGCATTTTATTAATCAGATGCTTCCAGGTGCCCTGTTGAAAATTACGTTCAGTTGTTGTGGTTCCTGTCTATTGATTCAAAATGTCGAGTCCATACCGGCTTTGCTAACTAGTTGTAGACGATACACACTTTGCAATCTCGACATCAATGATCTACGTAGCTCTTGTAGGGTCTATCGTAGTAAACTTGCCATAAATTCGGTGTAGCCAAGACATCGTACATGAAGACATAGTCGTACATGTCTAAAAACATCCAACCAACATCCTCTAGACTATCATCAGTCTCTCCACCATCCCAGTCTACGGTGAACTCTTCCGTGGGAGCGCCTGGGCTTTCCTGTACCCAATCGCTGGTCAAGATCTTTAACGCTGGACCGTTCCAGGAAATCAACGAGCGCAAGCAAGCCTCATCCACGAATGTACAATACTTCCAACGAGGAGGCACATCATCCATGGGGTGATCAATCAAGTGAGTGTCATTGCTTAGCAATTTGGCCCGAATCTGTTCTGCTCCACCATACTTCTCGAGATAGTTGTCACAGAGCCGTGCAGGTAGATCTTTAGCAACCCATGCACGGAAAGCGCGGCGTACTGCGTATGAATCGGCGCCAGCGAGGGTTGCTTCATCCTCAAGGATCGTCATTTCAAACCGCGGAAGGAGATCATTTTGATCATCAGTCTTTAGCGCACTTGCGACACGTGAACGCAGTGTTTCGATCATCCGGCTCCATGGTGCATCGCTGGACGGGCCATAGACGGCGCGCACTACAATAAATCCCCATGGTGCGTTAGAACGTAAGTAGGGATTGGAAAGGCTAGGCTCGATCTCGCGGTAGTCTCTTGAATCTTTTGGCAGTTGAAGCGTCATCCCCTCTCCTCGCGTTTTAGAAGCTCCAGGAATGTCACTGGGGGATGGTGGGGGCATGGACCGCTGCTCCTTGAGAATAGGTTTCAATGTATTGAATTGGAAGTATGTATACACTGAAGGTCGTCGTTGTTGAACACATGTCATCAACAGGATTCGGCTGGGGGCGTATAAACGCAAACGGGTGTACCGCAAGGACGATAATGATCGAATTGGCATTTGTATGGCGACAAAATTGTGTCACGTGCAGAAAATGATGGTTCGTGGTCCTTTTGCATTGACTGTGAGGGAGGGGCAAGAGGCGACTTTATATATGATAACCAACATAGTGCACGTGACCAGACAAATCTTGGACAAACGTTGACCAGTAGCCCCAGAGTCAAATATCTTGATTTCAAAGACTCCGTTTCATTTCATTTTTGAGTTCTCCAAGTGGTCATCCATTTTCGAGGTATGTAAAAATCGCATTAGACAAGCACTTGACACTATTGTATTGAGAACAATCAAGCTCGACTAGCTGTGCCACAGGCCATTCCCCGCCTCCCAAGCGCCAGCATGCACAAAGGCAAACTAGGGAAATCACAATTCTGTAGAAATAACATAGCCTGGTCATAAAGAAGCACATTCATTGATCCCTGGTCCTTTTTTGTAGAAGTTATGAATCTAGCTGCCGGCCGAATTTGAAATTGACCAGCATAACCATCGCCTTTTACGATAACGTATCCTTCTTGCACGAAGAGTTTGGATTTTCTTGAATTGGAGCAGGCAGCTATGCAGCATTTCCAGTACTCGTTGGTGATGTAGGGCTTATCAGCGTCGAATATGTACCTGTTGGGTTTGGAGCACTGGGGGAAGATCAAGTGATAGTATCGGCTGTTAAGATAGTATAGAGTTAGCAACATATACGTAGATCGGCTTTTGCAATGGTAAAATTTCAACTTACACTTCAAGATACAGTAGCTTTTGTCTGACTGTAGTACACAGTTTTCCGCCGAGAGACTCGGATTCCATGCTACCAGATCTTCAACAGTAACGCCCGCTTGGATAGCCCATATATCACACGCATTGATCTCTACATCCCCAAAAAACTTGTAAATCGATTTTGAAAATGCATTCATGTATTTTTCACAACCTTCTATTGTGTCCGCCTTTGCTGATAACGGTGGAAGCACAATTGGCGGAGGAGCGGATGCTGGGGTTGGCGTTGGCTTTGGGAAAACGGTGCCTGGCGCTGTAGTGCGGTACCCAGAGTACGTTGCCACATTACCAACAGGCCTGACACAATACGACGTATTTTGCCATAAGTTTGAGCACTCCATATCGACCTGTGGGTTGAGGAAATAAAAGTCATCCAGCGAGATGCTGAATGCTAGCGAGATTGTGCCGCACTCATCGTCTTTCTTGGCTGAGTACCATTTTCCACACCTAGTGTTAGATTTAGGTTGGGCATTCTCCGGCACAGGAGCTGATGTGGCAACCGTGTTGCCCTGACCTGGACTAACATTCCCTTCAGGGGAGCTAGAGCATTGGTCAGAATATGGACGTTTCCCGTGAAGCGAAACATCGGGAGGCTTTTCTTACCTTGTGCAGATATTCCAACCGAACCAGGTGTAGAGATTACTGCAGAACTGATTGATGTTAGGATTCCAGGATAGGAGCTGTTGGCGGGTGATGTTGAGTTTGCTTGTTATATCGTCGCACCTGTCGAAGATGCCCAATTGGATTGTATCACATGCTTTCGGAAGACATATCGTTGAGCCTGGAGGCGGCAGAAGATTGCAGCTGATATCAAAGCCATTGGCCGATATTATTCCATATGTTGACACATTTTGGCTCACAGATATGGAGACGCAAGTGTCTTCTTCCTGTACAGTATAAGTACTGTTGCAAGATCGAGGGGGCGGTGTTGGCACTGCCGTTGCATTGATGGCGTATGTAGCAGGCGTTGCGTAAGTATAGCCTCCTGCATTGCAACTGGATGTGAGCGAGGAAAAGGTTTCAGCTCCATCGTCATCATAGCCAAATGGCGAGGAAAGCTGGAGCTTTTGGATTCCAAGCTCGCAATCCGAGCAGTTCTGAGCCATCGTCTGATTTTCGGTACTGCTCTGGTTCGACCATGAAGGGACAATCGAGTCGCAGTATTCGCCTGTTGACCTGTTGTTTCCAACTTACATATTAGCATTGCACAAGTACTCCTGCAGCCTTTCACTCTACTTACGACTTGAGACAGCTCAATTGGATTGCATAGAGATATCTATCCGCAAGAAATGTTGCTGTTTATAGGCTAGTATCAAAAATGTACGATTCTGGAGCTCTGACACCATACCTGGGTACGCGACGATTCCTCCAGGAACCATGACATCCTCAGAAGATGTACATGCCGCTTGGATGGCTTTCCTAAAAGTACTAAGGTCTCGACCACAGTTTGTCTCGCAAAGCTGTTCCAGTCGTCGTGCACTTAGAATCTCAAAGCTTGCATCTCTGGAAATTTCCGTCAACATTACAGTCACATGGACTTGGAGGGCAGGTACAAATTACCCTATGCCTGCATGCAATGGAAGCCAGCTAGGGCAGGTTAAGATCGTTTTGTTCACAGCCGCAAGGCAGTTATCGCTCAATCCGAGAAGGTCAAACGAAAACAGAGCGCCTGGGATTTGCTGTGCGAAAGACAAGATATTGAAATGCGTAAGAAGCAAGGCGGTGGAAGTAACGAGTCTCATTGTAGTAGTATTGAATCGAACTTTTTTGTTGAGAAGAGTGTCTTGATGTTTGAGGCTGTTGCGAACATAAGAAATATTTGTTTTCGTGAAATTGGCCCTTCTTCATATTCCAGCATTAGTACCGTCCATACGAGGCACTTCAGCGAGACTTCATGTCGCCCTGCCATGCGCCCCTTTCCGACGTAGACGCCAGCACAGACATGCACGGTAATTTGGCCTCAATCAGGGGTTCGGCACAAAATCTTACGTTGAGGGACTATGTACAGGAAATAATCATGTCATCCATCCATGCGCAAATTCATCTTTGCTCGATTCACCCAGATAGGCGGATGTCTCATTTCACAGAGGATTTCTGGCCTTTATTGACCTGTTAAATCGACACAAATAGCAATTACAAACTACAGATCCATGGAGGCGAGGTCGAATTCGCATGATGGTGACTGTGCCGCAACAACGTACCTGAAAATATCGTTGACACCTTCAACCTAGGACTCAGGAGCGCCGCATCTAGTATCGTCCCTCGGACCGACGTGTGCGGCCCCATAAGTCCTTGCTGAAATACGATTCCGAGTCGTTCATGCAGACGTGGTTCGAATTTTGGGTATGGTTGAGCTCTATACCGGACCAAGGCTGATTATCTAGCTGCATAAAAGTAGGTCTTGGGAAACTCATTCGCTTAATGAGTAGAATGCATCCAATGAAGGTGGCTGCCCTACCGCGCGTGTATACCCATAGCCTAGTCGCGCGATTTACAGAAAGCTTGGTTTTAAGTCGAGTTGGCATGATGGCGATTAGCGAAGAGGTCAGGTACAACATGTTCGTCTCCTTGTGGTATTTCATTCTTCCTCAACAGTGAAGTGCTTGAATTACCTTCCCTCTGGATGCTTGCGTCGTTAGCCGGCAGGGGATCTTGCGGCTCAGAACGACATGAGACCTTGCTGGCTTGTTCTTAGATACACTTCTAATATACGGCCTTCGGCGTCAAAAGCGAAACGAGATTCCAGCTAAATATTATCAAACAGTGTACTTGATGTTTCTATCAGTGACGAGAAGTTGGGGGAACTGCGCCTCGGGCTCAATGTCCAGGGCAGTAAAAGCACGGCTATCGCGTATGCTAGATTGCCGGGCAGGATTCCATGCGATAGAGTTCGAACATGCATCGAAAAGTACATATCACTTCCTACTCATGGGATCTAATGCAGGAGCGTAATCATGATTATTTGCGGCCTAGTCTCCGTCCCTCAGAGGCACGAGATCCGATCAATTAATACAGCAAGATACTGAGCGGCTAGAAATTCTTACATCCCAACCAAAGCTTTTCAACTCCGTATTAGATTAGTTTATACCAGCTCTCAAGAAAACGGCGTAGTGGTCCGGATCATGCAATCCTCGCCCCAGGTATGACTACCGCCACCCTCATCGTGTTTTCGGAGTTGACCATCAACATCTACTTTGATGGACGGACCTGGAAATAGTGTAGCATAGCCCCATTGTATTGCTCTAGGAAGATGCAACTGCCAGTTCAAGGATTATCATTTGAACAGAGAGATGTATTTGCAGATTTCCGTGCAATCGAGAAAGAGCATATCTAGCTAGGGACATCCAATCCTAGAGTCCCTAATTACTTGTTCCATATTTGCGCATTCCAGAATATACGGCACCTACCATCATGTTCAAAGCATTTTCAATCCTGGCACTGCTCTCTCTAAGCGCAGTGAACGGCGTTCAACTATCCCATGGCCAACGTCACGTTTCTCCTCATCATCACGGGGGCATTGATCAAAACAGCAATGGTTTGATCAACAATGATGCTTTATCGTACTCCAGCTTATCTCGTCGCGATGATTACGCTTGTGGGCCAGGAAGTCTGTATTAGTCCCCTTACCGAAACCGTACTTTTTCTGACTAGACCGACAGAGCCTTGCAAGAATGGGGCATGTTGTGGAAGTAAGTTCCTCTTAGCCCAGTCAAGCTCATCGAACTTTCGCTTTCAACATCGACTAACAGTCCTCGACAGAGAGTGGGAACTGTGGTTATGGGCCATTATATTGTGGCGATGGCTGCTCCAGTAATTGCGATGCGGCGGCGGAATGCGGTCAGCATGCCAAAACGCCCGGAAAAACTTGTCCGCTGAACACATGGTATGTCACTCGAGTACTACCTTATATACAAATTTGTTCCTAGATACCTAAGTATTGATTGAGAACTAGCTGCTCAGAGTTTGGATTCTGTGGTACAACTGCTGGTATGACCTACCATTTTTTCATGAGAGGAAACCATTTCAGTTTTAATCAGAAAGATAGAGTTCTGTGGAAAGAAGTGCCAGTCAAATTGCGTTGAACATCCAACTCCACCACGTGGGGAAGGAAAGGCGACTGATAGAGGTAATTCACGCATGCAATTTCCTCCACCTGGTTGTTGAAGCTTACTTCCGTAGTGATCGGATACTGGGAAGCCTGGAACGCTAGGTCGAGCTGCCATAACACTCAAGCTTCGGATCTTCCCCGTAAGTGACGCTGGCTCTCCGAGTCAGACATCATACTTACAGTCCCCTTTAGTTCAAGCTCTCACACACGTCAACTACGCCTTCGCCTATATTGATCCAAATACCTTCGAGATTACGACTATGGATTCTCAAACGCCAATTAGCACGTTCCAAGACATAGTATCGCTGAAAGACCTCAAACCCGATCTCAAAGTGTTTGTTAGCATTGGAGGCTGGACCTTTTCAGACAATGATACAGCTACACAACCCGTGTTTGGTAACATCGCTCGCTCTGAGAATAATCGACAAAGGTTCGCCAACAAGCTGCTCAAATTCATGAATGGATATGGGTTTGATGGAGTTGATCTAGATTGGTAGGGTGTATGGTTTATTTGTTTTGCTATCAGACTCTTACATTTTCAAGGGAATACCCTGGTGCACCTGATCGTGGTGGCAAGCCTGATGATACGGTGAACTATGTCAGCCTTATGAAAACATTGAAATCAACCTTTGCTAGATCAGGGCGGGACTTAGAGTTAACGTTTACCGCACCATCCTCATTTTGGTATCTTCGTTGGTTTGACCTTCCAGGAATGATGAAGTACGCCGACTGGGTCAACCTGGTAAGGCTGAACAAGATAGGGCGGGTGAAGAAGGCTAATGGATCCTAGATGAGTTATGATCTCCACGGTGTCTGGGACAAGACCAATCCAATGTTAGTGAACACCACATATTGTGATTTGAAGTTACGCTGACTAGTATTAACACGGCAAGTGGGCCCATAGTACAGGCACATACAAATCTTACGGAGATCAAACTAGCTGCTGAGCTTTTCTGGCGCGTGAACATTCCCCCATCGAAAATAGCTTTAGGTTATGGCTTCTATGGCAGGGCGTTCACACTTGCCGATCCAAATTGCAAGACGCCTGGTTGCCCATTCAGTGTCAGTATAGGCTAGACGGTCTATGACCAAGATGCACTATCCTCTACCAGTATGTTCGCTGATAAGCGTACAGGGCGGTGCGAAGAAAGGTCCATGCACGGGAACTAGTGGCTATCTTGCACACTATGAGATTCAAGACATTCTGGACAAGAACAAAAAGCGAGATTTGACAGTTGTGCATGACAAAAAAGCAGCTGTCAAGTATATTACCTGGGACAACGATCAGTGGATATCCTACGATGATGCAGATACATTCAAGCAGAAGCAAGACTGGGCGAACAGTGTTGGCTTTTCTGGGTCGCTTATATGGGCATCAGATCTCGACGATTACAACCATTCGGCACACGCAGCATTCACTGGGATTAAGGATCTAGGATCACGGAAAGAACTTAAAAAGGTGTACGATTTGAAAGAGTATGTTGAGACTGTAGATTCTTTCCTGGGTCAAGGATGCAAATTTTTCAAAACCGTCGTTCCCAATGTGAACAGTCATGACTGTGGCAAAGATATGGAATTGGTAGCTTATGACACGCATGGCTGTAAGGGGAACAAGGTACGTTTCTTCTACAGTTCTAAATATGAAAGATGCCTAGGCCTATCTAACACACACACGAACGTAGAAACACAAAGATTGGCAATGCGGGTGGCCAATGTGCTGTCCCAAAACAGCAAGCATGAAGGACAAGTGCATGTGGCGCGGCAGCGGTGGAGATTGCAATGGACAGTGCCATGCCAATGAGGTCAAAATCGGCGGCTCTTCATGGGGTGGATATCCAGGTGAAGGCAAGACTGGTAGGTGCAGCCGAGGAGGTAAGGCCCTTTGTTGTAATGTTCAAGTCGAAGCTATCAATGAGGGTTGTTACTGGACGAAAGGATGGTAAGAAAGCTTCTACTCTGACACACGCTGTTGTTGGTGAGCTTACAGATATTTCAGCGATAACAAAAAATGTGCGTCTGATGAAGTAGCTGTAGCCCACGCATTTAGTATCAACAACAACCACAAATGCGTGAAAGAACTTCCGCCTTTGAGGCGTAGGGAGGACGAAATCTTCAGCTTACAGTCACGAGCGTCTACTGAGGGCCAAAATTATTGCTGCAAAAAGGCCAAAAAGGCTTTCGGTACGCGCCCTTGTTGCGAAAGATTAACACAAAATACACTAACAAAGTATCTACTATAGATACGTGCAGATGGGTTGGCAAGGGGGATTGTGCAAAGAATACGTGTGACCGAGGGGAAGTAACCTTGGCGACTGACCGCTTTGGAGACAATGACGATTCCTGCAATTGTACGTTTTTACTCCGCTTCTACGTGTTCCTACCTTCAAGCAGGCACCCATTCTGATAAAACGCTAACATCTCGGGCACTGGTGCTTTAGGGTGGCGTTCGAAGGCACTCTGCTGTAAACCGAATCAGGATTCTCTGAATACACCCATTTGTGATGCCGACCTCTGCGCAGATAATGACTGCGAAGATCCCGACGAATGGCTCACAGAGCGTTCTATTGACGGAACTGGTCATCATATCGACAAACGCGTGAGGTCATCACTTCGACGTTATCTTACAATCGACGATATCAAGCTAGCCTTGACAAGTGCTCCCCATCCAAATGGCTTTGGGGAGCTTTTCAAAGGAGCCGGAGTGAATACATTGTCGATAAAAGGCGGATTCATGTGGGATAGCACATCGTGTAGAAACCTTGGGGCAAAATTTGTAGCCGTCGGAAATATCCCGCAACATCTTCTCACTTGGAGTGGAAGCGGCAACAGATGGAACGTAGAGCACTATCGCGAGGTAGGTACAGAAACAGGTTGGCTGGACGCTTCTATGAACCTCTAACGTTTTGGATCTGTGTTAACCTTCTTTCAGTTCAAAAACCTTGATAACCTGCTCGTGACGGCTGCGACTGGTGTCCTATTAACGGGAAACAAATTGAAGGCAGCCAAGATGAAGATGACAGACATATCCAAGGCCTGGAATGCGCAATATCCCGCCAGTGCCGTTCTCACAAATCTAGGACAAGCGTTTGTTACTGGTGTGAAAGGCTACGGCACCCCTGACCGCTATGGCAATGACTGGAATAAGCTTACAACGCCGAATATGAGATTTCACACCGTCCTCGGATCTGTTGCTTACCGCTACTCCCTAACCTTTGTTCCTAACGATATAAATAGGTTCAAAGCTGCCCTGCTAGCAACAGGAAAGACGCTCATAAGCAGTGACAAATTCAGCGAAACGATTGCCATAGCAGCCGGGACGGATATACAAGCCGCAACTAAGGCCGTTAATGAACTTCTTACTGCACTTCAAAGGGTACGTAAAAGCAATATTCTCCTTGTCATTTTTCTCTCCCTTTATGTAAGTTGACAGAGACCCCATTGTCTGACTTGAACAGGTTTACGTTACTGTCGCTTTCTATAACGATGCCTTTCTTGGACCATACTTCGACAAAGCAAACAGTGATATGTATGCTCTTGCGAATGAAATGGCTGAGCACTTTCCTGGGTGGGAAAATTTTCCGGCGATTATGAAGGAATTTGACGAAGATGTCCAGAAATTTGCAACCAATAATGCCCAAAAGTTCATGCTTGCGCGCGCAGGGGCAATTCTCGACTATTTCAAGGATGTGGACCTCTCAACTTCCGAAGAACACGTTGTTCATCTTGTCAATCTCGCGAAGTATTATATAGAACAGAAGGACAAGCTGAAGTTCGCCGGCACCAGCGTCTGAACACAATGAAGTCATCAACGTGCATATGATGAGTGTTGAGAGGAAGGTAACTCTGGGGTTGATTTTTTGTTTTGTGCTAAAAGGCTCCTGTAACAGGCCTGTATTTAGAATATTTACCTTGATCACCGAGGATGAGATCAAGTGATCGCCAGGTACTTCGTACATTTCGCTACTCTTATCGAATACTACCGTTCATAGTTGTTCACATTTTATGATTCTAATGTGGTGTGATGCCTATGTATACTATGTCTCGGACATAAAATGTCGAAACACAATTTTTACTTGATCTCATTGGTATCAATGAAGGGAAGTCAGGCCAACCTGCAGTCATTTTAAACAGCTTTATTAAAGGGAAGGTTACTTGTAAACATATGAACTACTAGCAAAGTCGAATGATACATGTAGCACTGATGGATGAAAACAGGCTGAGTGTACAATCGCATCGTGACGCCAGACCTTATTCATCTTGCTTTTGTTACAGGAGCACGAGCAATAATCATGTGGTGCACAATTCTGGAGCGTGCATGGCGCTATCCCGAAATCAGAAACTCATTGCTAACTAGGTACCTTGCAATTCACTCCCTTCTACACAACGCTGTCTCGTGGCCGATGTTCCTTGCGAACGGCTTTTCCACTGCGGTTGCCAATCAGTTATGTTTACCAGATACCACATCGTAGCACGAACCGTGCGTGTTGCAATTCAACGACCTGCCTATGCCTCAAGGCCAACTCCCAGATCTTTTTACAAAGCGGCTGCCGACTTCACCAACATTGGGTCGAAGGGTACACTCGCCAAAGAAGAAATCACTATCTACATTGGCGGGCCCGAGGAATCCTACGTGTGTATTCCCGCAGATTTGGCCATGCTCTACAGGCTGCTGCTCGGCTTATCAACAGTGAACCGTCCCTCCCACAGCGCCCAGACAGAGTTTCATTGAAATACTTTCACGATTCCAATCACTTTACTCTAGGTGTGAGTCTCGCTATCGGATGGTTGTTTCATACTGAAAGGATATTCAGCATCATCCCCCGACTGCCCGCGATTAGTCATTCCCCAACAGCTTCCTCGTCCATCCGCAGCCAATACAAGTCCAGCAACACTGTATCTATATGGAGTTTTCCATCAAATTGCCCTGGATGGAACTTTCGACGGTATGTATGACGTTAGCCCGCAGATTGTAGATACGTATGCTCACTTCAATGCAGCGGAATTTGCTGAACTTGCTAGTAGCATAATTCCGGATATTGGGGAGGCGCTTGAGAAGTTGAGAGACATGTGATTGCAAGGTGAAAAAGGTTGCTGGAGGACGTTTGCACAAATACTGAATTATAATTCGTTTTCAATTCAATCCTCAGATGGCCGCTCAAGAGACCTACCAATCATTGGAAAGATTTAAAGATACATTCAACGACCTTCACAGGAGTGAAGATTTTTATTATTGCATATTGGAGACTGTATATTAGGGTGCCTCGTAGACGCAAAATACGATTGATGCTAATAAAAAACATGGCTGGTTGATTTGTCGATCCTCCTCGGGAGGTGAGGGAATGGTGCTCGAACTCTCTCGGGGTCCCTGATCCAACCATTCATGATTCCCTCAGCGCTTTCGTCAATACTTCTGCCACCAAGATAGCCGTATCCTATCCTACCATCTCAAGAGAAGCTTGAAAGGCCTTGGAATGGTCTCTATAAGCATAAACGCACACCGCAGTACCCGGAAATCAGTGTTGTTCGACTTCCTTTTTGTACGTCTCGATCGTGGTGGCTATCTGCTCATAGAATCGGCCCAATCTCTCCGCTGTCCACTCATTTGTACAAACAGCAACCTGTGCCTCTTCTAGATTCCGATCTTTCCCTAGAGACATTTCTCGGAGTCTATATCCATTGATTCGCAAGAACATGTCCGCCGCGAGAAGTCCTGTGCGCTTATTTCCATCTTGATATGCGTGATTTTTCATGATCTTCTCGGAGAGACTGGCTGCGAGCCGGAACGGATTCTGTTTATTCTCGTAGTATTTGATGTTGATGGGCGACTGTACTGCCGATTCTAACAAGGAGGGCTGAGAGAGATTGGTTTCGCCCATGAACACGCCGTGGAGCCGTTTGACTTGAGCGACGGTTAGGAAGCGAAATGTTCGAACGTTCGATGTCATTGTTTTAGTGGACATCTTCTTTGAATTGGGGCTGGAGGCGGTGTCTAAGGTGGGGTTGGTATTCTCGAGCCCTGACTGTGATGGTTGCCGCGTGCACGTGCTAAGACGCACCAACAATTGGGACAAGCTTCAGTGGCCAGTCACCCTATTCATCATGAGCTCGATAATGTATGTCTCAAAAGAAGCGTCTGTAGACAATGTGCTCGAATCTCGGAGCTATTTGCTACCGAAGGTAAGGTATTTGGGTAACCGTGGTCTCAAGGGACAATGCTTTTCCAGGAAAAGGTCCCGGGGAGGTAGCCCGAAGAACGGCTACCACATCCAAGGAAGGCGTGACACGCGCAAGTTCCTGTAGCGATAATAAATACTAATACGGCACACCTTTGGATGGTGGGGTCAGGATATGATTTAAATACTTCAACGAGTGGATCAAAAGGCTAGTAAAGTACGAGCATGTTTGAAGCCACCAAGAATCGTGCCCAACACAAGTAGAGCTTTGAGCGTTCACACTAAAACCCTGACCTGAAGCTCCAATATTAATGAAGCCCACGGCTGCTAGAAGATTGACTGGGCAGGAGAAGAGAGCAGCGCGTTTGGCAGAGTAAGATGCAGTACCGAATCTGGAGCCGACCGGATAGATAGGTCGCTATTAATCTACATATTCGTTTAAGAACTTAAGGTAAAGAGATCATAAATTTTCGCGAGTATGACTTCAGTGACCATGATTTTCGAGTGGTCTAAGCACGTGATGCATCAAAGCTCTTTGTGCCACACGGATAGCCAAAGTTGTTGCCTGCTTGTCGTTCTTCTACGTGTCCGTTTGGTGCTCTGCACGACTTCAAGGACGCAATCTGAGTGCAACTTCAAATCAATCATTCTCCTCAAGCGATAGTCACCTTACATTCAAGAAGATGGCCTTTCGGCTTCGTCCTATAAGGAGCCCAGGGGGTAATTGCTATACTTTCGGGAATTTGTATGCGTTTGCTAACATGAACTCACGATTGAGCTTGTGCTGATTTCATTACAGGGCAGCCGTTTCTCCACATGATTTTGCGCAACCAAGCAATGGCTCTGATTTCTACATACGAGTAAACCACCATTATGTTCTGTCTGCGCGACCAACCGAAGACTGCCGTCGTGGCGAGATCGGCTTGAATGATGCACAAAGAACCTGGGCAGCTATCTCAATTGGACCCCATGACTTAGTCACGGTCGAGAAATATGAGGTTTGCGCGCAGAGTAGTCAATCGTACCTCGGGAATGTCGAAATTGAGGTTGGTTTTGCGAAGCGGAAGATATCCGAAGTACCGTACGATCAAGAAGAACTCGAAGAGATTTTCAAGAAGGTAAGTTAACCTTGGGCATCGTTGATGAGATGGCAAGATTGACTATTGAAACTATAGAACTACGAAAACCAAATCCTCGCACCAGGACAACAGCTCCTCATGGATATCCGAAACACGATTCTCAGACTCTCAGTTCGAACAGTACAACTAGTCGACTTGTCAATGGGAAAAGCACAACCGACCTCCGATGATCGACTGACGGACCCACATGCCCGAGGCATACTCACGCATCATAGTGGAGTGTCATTCGTCAAGGATGCGAGAAGACCTATCAATCTGAAAGCACCGAATAGGTGTTCCGCTGGTGCTTCTATTATACAACCCAATTTCAAATTTGAAGATATGGGTATTGGCGGTTTGGACACCGAATTTAGTGCTATATTCAGGAGGGCCTTTGCTTCCCGAATATTTCCGCCTAATCTAGTAGAGAAGCTCGGTATCCAACATGTGCGAGGAATCCTTCTTCATGGCCCGCCAGGAACTGGGAAAACTTTGATTGCCCGCCAGATTGGCAAGATGTTGAACGCTCGGGAGCCTAAAGTCATCAATGGCCCTGAAGTACTAAACAAGTACGTCGGGCAATCTGAAGAGAATATTCGAAAACTCTTTGCCGACGCAGAAAAAGAGTACAAAGAGAAGGGTGATGATAGCGGCCTGCATGCCATCATATTTGATGAACTAGATGCGGTCTGTAAACAGAGAGGATCGAGTGGAAGTGGCGTCGGTGATAGCGTTGTGAACCAGCTCCTTACGAAATTGGATGGCGTGGATCAACTGAATAATGTTCTTCTGATCGGTATAACGAACAGAATGGATAGGATCGACGAAGCCCTGTTGCGGGCCGGACGCCTTGAAGTTCACATGCAGATTCCACTTCCAGATGAAGCAGGCCGTGCTCAAATTCTCAAGATTCATACCACGAAAATGCGCGCCAACAACGTCATTGCTAACGACGTTCAAGTCGATGAGCTGGCTACGAGGACTGAGAACTTTTCCGGCGCAGAGATCAATGGTCTTATCAAAGCCGCTTCATCCTTTGCTTTCAACCGCCATATCAAGGTTGGCACCATGGCTTCAATTAACCCCGATATAGAGCACATGCAAGTGAGTACACCGCTTGTCCATCTGTTCAACTGAATTGAGGGGGTATTACTAGTCATTGACATTTCATAGACCTGCTTTGAGGGGGCCGCTAAAATCAACTTCGCTAACTTGAGACAGGTCAATCGTAATGACTTCTTGGGTGCCCTCGAAGAGGTCAAGCCGTTATTTGGCGGAGCTGAAGAGGAACTTCAAGATCGTATACGTGGCGGCATCATTCATTTTTCCCCATTCATCAAGGAAACCCTCAAAGAAGCAAAGCTCTACACCGATCAAGTCCGCAAAGGTTCAACGACGGTATTTTCTGTTGTCTTACATGGGCCACCAGGCAGTGGCAAAACGGCGCTGGCGGCCAAAATAGCCATCGACTCTCAATTTCCATTCGTCAAACTTGTATCGCCCGAAGATATGATCGGATTTAGTGACATACAAAAGGTGCAAAAGCTTGAGAAGGTTTTCCAAGATGCTTACAAAAGCCCTCTCGGCATAATTGTCATTGATAACATTGAACTGTTGATAAATTGGTCACCTGTGCTTTCAATCTTCAGTAATGCTGTACTAGTCGCGCTCAAGATACTGCTTGGGAAGCAACCCCCAGATGTAGGTTAGTAATACATCTTTTTGATCATTGAAACGTGGCTGATCACAACAGAATCGCCGCCTTTTGATACTTGCAACTACTTCCGAACGATCAGTGCTCAACAGACTAGAGCTTTCACACCAGTTCGATGCAGAGATCAAGGTGAGACACGTTAACATAAAGACTGAGCTGCAGTGTGTTTTGCATGCGTCAGCGGGACTCTCAGATGTCGATCAGCATAGTGCGACAGAGAATATTGAAAAGATGAGGGGGAGCACAAACTTAAGAGTTAGCATAATAAAGATCTTGACAGCCGTCCAGACAGCCAAAGAAGACAAAGATGTACCTGGCCGGTTTGCCAGAATCATCTCTCGAGCTATTGCAAACAATCGATGCTTGTACGATTAGAGACTAATGTCAAGTCAAAGTTGCATATGAGATTCATACTAACATGGAGAACTGGCCTCAGGGAAGAGGAAATAAATCATTGAGGATATATTATTACGTACATCAATAGATTGGGATATTCTAAAATGCCCTGAGCTATATATATCTGCTACCTTCACACAGAATCCATACCTGTAATAGATCACGTCGATCTGAGTTGACAAGATTCTACTTCTCAATAACCCTACGTATTTTCTATTTCAGAGGGGATATATGGTACAGTGTAATTTTTCAAGTTTGCAATTCTCATTTATCATCTAATGCACTAAACCACCATCTATGACCTAACTGCCCACTGTATATGTTTTTGTGACCAATTCTCTTCAGTGCAATAATATCATCTGGACCCTTTGAACCTGTCACAGAATCGGAAGCCTCCGGGAATGGCATGTGCTTCCGTATATCGGGAGGACAAGCCAGACCTCTAAAAGTGATCTATGATACTGAAAGGCAGAATGCTCTCTCCTTGACTCCTTTTTGATGCTGGGTATGTCCACACTGGCATCGACCATGTGAACCATAAGACGACCCAAGCGAACCCCATCACCTTTTGGTACCATCGCGGTTCAGCATTGCCGTTAAACCGTTTCCAGGCCCAAGAAAAGATATCCTCGATTAAGATTCCCAAGGCTTGTGTGGTGAAGAATTGAATTGTGCCTGATTCAGCTGGAGTAATGCCGGCTGCTAGTTCGCCGCAGGTATGCATCGCACCCGAAAGAGCGAAGGTAATGATAGTGAAAACATATCTAGCGAATATGGATCCTTTACGCAGTCTAAATATTTTGAACGTGAAATATTTAGCTGGTGCCGTAATATTAGAAGTTAAGCCTTGGTGCCAGAAGATACTCCATGAGCGGCGGAGGGAATAGACCTCTCTGACGTCTCCAAAAAGAGGTCGCCAGCGATCGGGCCGGCTCAACCCCAACCCGACCATTACGACAGCACCGGCGGAATACATTGCTTGGAAGAGCAGGTAGGTCATGACAGTGGAAGCCAGTGTTGTGAGGAATCGTATTGAAATTTCCTCAACTGTGACCGACCCGAGACGAGAAAAAAAGTAGATTTTGTGGTCGGCAAATAATTTCTCATTTTGAGAGTTGTCGGCACTTGGACGTACAATATCGAGTAGGATAGTGGAGGACAGACAGATAAGAATATTACGGATGAGAAATTCGTTCTTGGTTGGTATGTAATGAGGGTCATTTGTTGAAAATCGAGGGACATTCTTAACTTCCCAGGGGTTACCGCTTCCACGGCTATCGAAGATATGAGCTGTGCCCCAAGAAAGCCGTTTTGTGGCCGCTGGTAGCCATTTAGGGCGTCCCACTGGTTTTATTTTGTCGTTGACCTTTTTGTAATTTTGACTAGATTGAAGAGTTCCGCCTTCGGGTGTTCTAGTAGGTCCGCCCTGCTCATAACAAGTCTTGCGGAGGATTACAAGATTGAAATACTGTAATGCAAATGTGAAAATGCTTCCGCCTAAGAGATTTGCGTACATAGGATGTGAAAATGTTACAGTACTTTGAGAATATAGCATATACCAGACATTAAAGATTGGAATGAGAAAGCATGCCGGCCTGAATAGAGACTGAGGCGTGGTAAATGACAGAATAAACACATTGGTAGTGAAGGAGACGAGGAAGAGGAAAATAGGGTGAACCATTGTCCAAAACTTTGCTAGGGCAGGAAGGAGGTTATTCAGGAGCAGGTGATGAAAAGGAATAACGGATAAGTAGAATTTGCCTCAAGAATAAAATGCTCCCGCCGGCCAGTGTGACACAGTAGAGTCTTCGCAACATAAACGCCTTTGTTATGATTGCTGTTGTAACCTTGGCATGGTTACACTCTCTTTAATCTATTCGGCCTTGGCACGTTTGCCTTCTATTAATCCCTGAAACTGAATCGACATGATTGCATCATTTCTGGTTGCACGACATTTCTTGCTCAATCAAGGACAACCTGGTATCGACGCATTCTGCGTCCCCGAAAATTAGAGTTCAAGGCCATAGCTTGAAACCACCAGGGACCGCGACTTGGAAAACGCCTGCAGGGTCGTATTTTTTACTCACTGCCCTGAGTCTGTTCTTTTGCGATTTCCCGTATCCTTCGATCACCTCCTGGCCTAGATCTGCATAATTCAGGTAGATGAACCGGTTGTACACCCTTCTCTTCTTGGCTTCGGCTTCGACAGATTTGATGAAAGCGATCGCCGCCAGTCTTACCTTTTCGTCATCCGCAGCTTCTGTCCACGTTAAACTCAACATGGCTATGACAACGACTCTATTAGGATCAAGACCCAAAGAATTTCCACCCCGAGCTTCACCTTTTCGTAGAGTCTTTGGGACAAGGTGCTGATTTAGGATAGTGTTGACAAGTCCCGGGACCATTGCCAGTTCCGCAGAGAAAGTTTTCCAAGTCTGGACGACCCAGTGCAAAAAAGGCAAGTCATTGTCGAATGATGTAGTGATGAACATATTACTGCGCAACGGCTGTTAGATCGTCAAACGGTCAGACAAGATCAATCCCGTACTGACCGGAGACCCATCGCCGCAACAGAACCAGTAATGGTGGTTAGATTATGCAATGGCGCAATCCTTGCTGTATTGCTGAGTTGTGGGCTGATTTCATAAAACTTCTTGAATATGGGCGGATACGGCGTGGGCTTGGTGTAAACGGGATTATTGGTGATGAAGTAGAGCCCGCCTACAGTGCCGAAGACCTGGAAGAATGCTGAGTATTCGTCGAAGTCAGAATTACCGCCGTAATCCACGAATGCTTGCAGCTGCTCTGGCAGCGTGTTGAAGTCGTGTGTAATGTCACCACCCCAGAGATTGCCTTGTTGAAACGATGAAAGCTCAAACTTGGTGACGATGCCGAAGTTATTTGACCCGCCACGAAGAGCATTGCGCAAGTCCACATGTTCCCTCTCGTTAGCATTGATGATTCTTCCATCCGCAAGAACAACTTCGTAATTAAGTATGTTGTCGCAAACGAGGCCGTATCGACCAGAAAAGAAAGATATTCCACCACCTGTTGCCAATCCAGCAACGCCGACTAGATTTGATCGACCACCAACCACGCTGATATGCATGGGGTCAAGCTTTGAATAAACCTCTCCCCACAGTAGACCAGGCTCAAGGGACACGGTGCCCCGAGATTTATTGACCTTGATACTCTTCATTCGTCCCAAATCTAAGGTAACTCCAGATTCAACATTTGCACTACCAGCGTAGGGTGTGTGTCCGCCACCTCTGACAGCAAAGTTACACGAACCAGGCTTAGCGATGTGCGCGGTGGATAAAATCTTGACTGCCGTGGATACTTGCGCTGCATTGATTGGTCTTACAATGCATGATGGCGAAAGGTCACTCTCTTGACCAGAATAATAGCTGCCCAGCGAATCTGCGTACTGTTTCTGGCCCTCGAAAAACACAGAACCTACCAGGTTTTGTGCAAGAGTAAGACACTGCACCATCAGTCAGCTTTGGGGGCTATCATTACTCTGCATGTGAACTCACGCATGACTGAGCCCCGTATCCTGCTTGAATGACTGGAACATAGGATAGCAAGAAGGCAACCAATGGTACCATCACATGGAAATATCCTCTATTCCTGGGCATCTTGGAAGAATATTGAGCACTTCCACGGGGTATGTAGATTGGAAGAGGGAAGCTAGTATACCTCGCAACATAGTTGAGGGGCTTCTTATCTATTTGTCGTTCATGCATAGATGGAGGGGGGCCTGGTCATGCATGTCAGCGTTTAATAGGGTTTTGTTTCGCGAGTGGTCGCTTTCAAATGCATACTTGGTCAATCATAAGCGAAGACGTGCATGTTGTACTCCGTAATACTTGTTGTTGGACGGCTGAGCCAATGAAATTTACTAACCTTACAAGGGCTACCAGTTCATCGGTATTGTAACCTGTTGGATATAGCCATGGATGCGACGGGACGGGAAGTGGATATGACGGGAACTTTGAACGAACTCATTCACGGGTTCCCTTGATTGCGGGATGGTATCCAAATGGATGTGAGTGACGATCACTTCAAAGACTAAAAGGTTGCTTTATGTGATTGGTACATAGTCGTTTGTTTAATTCTCAACTACTTGATTGATGAAATCCATCACCCTTCTTGTGAAGCAGCGTTGGCTTATACAGGTTGACAAATATGTAAAGAACACTTATACAATACGGCCAGCTGATTTTTCCGAGTTATGGATACTAATCTGCTCCACTTCCGTGGTTCTTTGTATATCCCGCGAAGGTGCAAGACTGCCGTGGTCATTGAGCTCGACATAGGCATTGCTATGTAGCTGACTCACAGAATTATTGGTGGGCATGTTGATCGAGTACGGGTCCAGGCGCTTCTTTGGTCTAGATGTCCGGTAACTGAATGGGGAGAAGGAAGAATTATTGGAAGAAGCGCGACTCCGACTAGACGACAAAAACGAGCGTATCGCGATGAAATATTCGGATTGGAAGAGATGTCGGCGGCCAAAGCTTGCGAGTGTCGGCATACAGGAACATATAACCGATATACCAGTCTCGACAACACTATAGGTTTCCTGTCAGCTGTTTTTCATCTTCTATGAGCTATTCACTGACCTTAGCAAAAGAATGAGAAATCCTGCCCAAGCAGGATCTTTCGCTTTGACGAGATCGACACGGAATTTCATAGCGATAATATCGGCTACGATCGCGATAGAGCCGGTGAGGAAGATTACCAAAACGCCGAGTCGCTTCTTCAGCGGCAGGTTAAGGTTCATAATGATAGGGATAGGAAGGATGAGAATGTAGAGGTCAACTACGAGGTTGACAACCCCTTGTACCACACCGTAAACATAAGTTTCTTCACAGGCTGGATTTTGTTCCCCCCAGCCCTGGCCTTTCTTTCTTCCGCATTTGACAGCATCCAGTGGTGTCATGACTACGGTTGTAAGCGCGAAGAACATTACCGCGTAGATGCTCCACTTGACTTTGCGAATGTGTCCAAAAATCGTGAGATAGAGGGCGAGCATCGTGACCTTACCCATGAAGAGGGCAGGACCCGATAGAATCATTGAAGAGTAACCAATCTTTTGAGCTTTGTTAATGAGTGAAGGAGAATGTATGGAGTTTCCTGAATGGTACCTTTGCTAGTGTTGGATCTATCGCACTTGCAAGAGATATGTCCCACATGTGCTTTGCTCTAGATCTTTGTCCAACGACCGTTACGGCAAGACCGAATGACAGCAAAGCTGCAATAACTGCGCACCCTGTAATTGTTGTGAGCGCGGAAACTTTCTTATCCCAAGTTGGGGCGTACAATCATCGCAGGCTAGGCGAGACTTCGCCTTGAGTTTGGTAAAGAGCCGGATAGTTAACAGTATCAGTTGCAGAGCAACAATCGTTGCACATACTGCAATCGACATGTCTTCCAGTTCCCCCTTTCCATTGAGATTAGGCACATATCCAGGATACGGAGGTGGTGCAATGGGTATGAGAGTCAGGTCTGCACCAGGAGGGATTTTGTCCATGATTGATCGAGGTAGTGAGGGGAAAGATCAAATCGGATAACTATGGTAGTTACAGACCTAAAGTGCGTCAGAGCTCTTTAAGGCCTAGCACTATGAGTCGCATGTAATTCCTCCAGTGCTGAAGGCAAGGCTTAATTACAGGCGGTTCATGCCGTGTATTGGAAGGTGTTGGCACGCTCACTCGGAGTCCGACGAGTGAAGATATCTGAGTTGCATAGAGGGTTCTATGCACATGTAGGGGACCCGATTACATGGTAAGATCGAAAAGGGTAAGCCTTACGCTGCAGAAAGCCAGGGCTGACAGATGGAATTGCAGCGCCAATACTCGATATGCTACTTCTGACATGGGCTGCATGCGTACAGGGATTTTGTTATCCACGTGCATTGGTAAATTACAACATCTTCATTCTCTCTCTACGGCCTAAATTTCAAGCTAGAATGATGTTTGATGGAGGATTTTCACGGTCTCATTAGATACCAGTAGATTATCATCATCTGGGAGATTTAATTGGGTGTACGCAGAATAGAAAACAGATCGTAATACCTAGATTGCACCCCTAAGACTTCTTCATTTGCGTGCCTTCAATCTCAAAAATACGTCATCGCAGCCAGAAATGATGCCAATAGCAGGCTTGTTTTCCTGGTATCTTGGAAAATTTTGGGGTTTCGCAAGGTCCACATCGTAACGTCGAAATACTATCGCAATAAAAGATAGTACCATCCACTTTGCCAGATGCCTACCAGGACAGAGCGTTTTCCCACCCCCGAAAGGACGAAAACAATAGCTTCGCTGGAGTTTTGGAGATTTCAAGAAACGATCGGGTTTAAACAGATGGGCATCTTCGCCAAAGGCCGTCTCGTCGTGGTGCAACTGGCGTGCCGAGATCATCAAGGCACGACCCTTTCGCAGGAGATAGTTTCCTAACTCTTGGTCTTCGGTGATGTAACGAAGTGTAGTCGATGACGCGGAGAGACGGAGGACTTCGAGCCAGAGACCATTCAATTGGGGACATGCGTTGGCGAGGTACTCAACGTCCAAACTCCCATCTTCTTGAAATGCTGGCTCTGTCTCCTCTCGCACGATTTTTGCCAGACTCGGATCAAAGGCAATGTGGGCCATCATCCAGTATCCGACTTTGGACACGTTGGTATTGATTCTACGACTTAAGTGAGCGAAATTGTGATTGATTGAAAGGTTTAGTATCACTTACCCCCAATACAGAAACAGCATCTGTGCAGCGATGTCTTCATCATCAAGACCCACACGTCGATACTCGCTTTCAAGAAATTGAGTAAACCAAGCAACGCTTGTTCTTTGGTGCTTTGGTAGTTTTAAATACTGATGCAATGTTGAACGAAGACGGCTGGTTAGGCGATTCAATTCAGGACGAAGAAACCAAGGGTAGCGGTAAAAGATCTGCCAGCTTAGTTCATCCATTCGCATCAGTACTTGGGGAAGGGTTGGATCAATCTTCAGTAGTTCATCCCCAAAGTAAGCGTTTTGTCCTGCGTGGATGAAAACCTCTGCTGTCCAGTACTTCAAGGACACACATTTCTCCCCGTCGCAGTCGACGAAGAATGAGGGCGAGGTGTGATTTTTCAACCCCTCTAACAGAAGGTTCCTCTGGAAGAAACAAACAATATGTTGAATGAGTAGCTTCAGCTCGTTTCCGCTTGTCTGCTTGACTTGAAAGTGATGGGCTAGTTCACTGACGCTTTGCCGAGGAGATAAGCCAAGTTGGCTTTCATCTGGCACGTTGAGAACCTTTTGAATGGCTGTCTGGCTACTTCCAAACTCCGCCATTATTCCATGGAGAAAACCATCGAACGATAACTTTGGCCCAGCATTAAAAACAGCCGCCACATCAACTGGGTGGAAGATTGCATAAAAGGTAGAGCCTCCCAAGTTTAGAGCAAAAGGGTGATTCCTACACCCAAAGTATTTTCTTGAGTCTCTTGTAAGCCTCTTCCAAAGATCGAAGCCCTTGTCCACTTACTTCCCTGTGGCAAGTACCTCCTCCGAATTCCTCAAGAATGCCAACGCATGCCCTATGTTCAATGAGATAATATTCGTGAGAATCAGTGCCGTCACTGACCAATCCCTTGAACGTTTTAGCATTTTAGCCATGACAGAAAGTAACATCTACATACCAGGAAAAGAATACGGTAGCATCGGCGGCTCTTTGACTTTGTCCTCAATTCTCCTTGAAGATGACTTGGAACAGGACATCAGGAAATAGCCCGCGAAAATTACAATCAATGTAAGTCTGAAGACATTATACCACGAAAATATCTGATAACTTATGACTTCAGAATCAACAAGAGACATCGTTGACAAGTTCATGATTTTGAACCTGCTACAAGGAAGCGACTATGGAAAAAACCGATGCTGTCCATCTATGGCAATGAATCAACAGGATATAAAGTATCTTTCAGAGTCTCAAAAAAATATACGATATGCATATGTACAGGCTGTGCAGAAACGCTCTAATAGTTGGGCGCATACTTATTACTCAGTACACGCCCTGTCAGTATCTTGGCTGCTTGAGGGTGTGAAACAACATGCCTGTCATGCTGCAACGGATCATCCAGGGCCGCCTATAGCAATCCCCGATTTTAAGTTTCCAGCCTGAGTAACCTTGCTGTCACCGATCATTAGTGTTGCTCTATTGTGGCGCACTTTGACAGAGGTCTGCATAAGCGCCCGTGCCTTACCTTCCCGAAACTGAAGATAAACGAGCATTCGGCTTTTACTCCCAAGAATGGTAGTCTTTCCCAATAGGCAGATAGATCACCAGAAACATTGCGTGAAAGAGACAAAAGACGTCATAATTAATCTTTCCAGTAGATTACATGCATGAAGAGACAGCCTTTCGGATAAACTAAATGCGCCAGAAAGCAGCCTTTGAACTAGATTATGTGTATCAGAAAACAAAGGTGACCGGGAGGATGACACCATCAACATAGCGTATGATTATCTGGGCATTGAGATACGTCGAAAAAGATCTGGACCAATGCTCAGTCTATACTTTAACATCTAGTATGCGACTTTGATCAACGTTCGCCATTTGTAGGCAGCGTTACTGCCATAACCAACTGTCTCGATCAGTATTGTCACCATGTTGGCCATTCTCACCCAGGAACTGTTCGCTCAAATTTCGCTGAAGAATACCATCTCCGTTATTGTTGCCCTCCTTGTTTTACTTGCTCCGTTAGCACAATTCGGAAGTCATGGTTTGGTTGCTCGTGTTTTTGATATTCCCCGTGGATATCGGTTTTTGGTATCGGGACGGCAAATGATTCGGAAAGCTTCAGCCCTCGTAAGAATCCATTATACTTTCCATTCAAGTAGGAGTGAGTCTAATTGTAAAGAAAGCATGGTATCAATGCGTTCTCTCTACCTACGCCGAAAGCGCGCATACACTTTGTGTCTAGTAAAGAGCATTACCGAGAGCTCACCAAGGCCCATCCAACCCATCTATCTCTTCATTCTGCGATTAAACAGGTATGCTCGACTTGTAACGTACGCCTTTTGAAACTCATCTTAATTATAACAGATGCTGTCGCCTTACTTGATATTTGGCGGATTTCATGTTCCGGAGGCCAGAACCGTAGAGGGCATGCACGTAGTCCGTGGCATTCGATCTGCAACTGTTCGGTTATCTTATTTCTCTCCTATGTTCTTCAAGATCATTCAGCAGGATATATCCAAAGCAACGATGGGCAAAAAGCAAGACGATGGTGAGTTCTACGTACGGAATTTCAGATGTACTTTAAATCATTGACTAAGTGATCCAGGATATGTACAAGTTGCTTTCCCGAAACTAATTACAAATATGATACTGAGAAGCTTGACACTGTTTGTTATAGGGGAGGAAGCAAGTATGATCTACCCACTATGCTTCAGTCGATCTCTTGGTAACATTTCCCTAGTGAATTCACCGACGTTTATAGACGAGGCTTGGAAGTATAGAAATCGGGCTCTCTTCACAGCTGAGCTTTGTCGTCTAACGCCGAACTGGAGTCACAAGTAGGACGCGCCGGGCGAAACATTTCATAACATATTAACGAATGAATCTAGGCTTATATCCTACCTTGTTCAAGGCAGCGAGAGCCACCGAAAATACTGCTTCGGTGTCGCTTCGACAGAAGTCGACAAATACATTGAAGAAAGTTTAAGTAGCCCCGATTCGGTCTCGAAATCAAGAAACGTAAAGTCATCGCACCAATTTATTTTGAGGTACATGCTGAGCATTATACATAGGCTTCCGCTCTTGAGTTCATGACACGTAACCACCCACCACACTGGAGCCGCGATCGCCTTATTCAGGAAGCCGCAATGGCATGGATGCCTAGTACAGTATTGGCCAGTGGTGTATGTACCACTCTCAATTTTGACAATAGGGATATGCTAACACGACGACGCCAGATTGCAACGAATGTTATCATGGATATCTTCATCCACGATGAACATATCCCTGCGCTACGTTCGGAGATCGCAGAACATTTAGTTGATTACGACACCTTGAATGCTGACACGATGCCATTCCTTGAAAGCTTCATGATTGAGTCTGTTAGGACTCACTCATACGAATCCAGTACGTCATGTATGACCCTCTTTGAAT
This sequence comes from Aaosphaeria pasadenensis, assembly GCA_022813625.1. Taxonomy (NCBI): domain Eukaryota; kingdom Fungi; phylum Ascomycota; class Dothideomycetes; order Pleosporales; genus Aaosphaeria; species Aaosphaeria pasadenensis. Next base: position 393,778 of record JAKLMB010000033.1, read on the forward strand.
ATGTTGAAGCTAATAACACCTATAGCGAGTGTACACCGAGCGGCGCTACGTAACTTCACCTTTTCAAACGGATACACCGTACCGAAGGGTGACTGGGTCGAGTACAATCTACAGGCGACCTTCAATAATCCTGCACTGTTTCCAAACCCGGAAGTCTTCGACCCTTATCGTCATCTTAACTCTGGGCGTAAATTCAGAGATGTCTCAGTTGACTGGCCAATGTGGGGGACGCCTAATCTAGCTTGGTAAGTGCTCGTGTAGGGATTCAAAGGAATAGTGTAGCTTATCAATGCAGTCCCGGGAGATTTATGGTCGAGCGCTTCGTCAAGAATCTTGTCGTCTACATGTTGCAAGAATACGACTGCAAACTTTTACGAAAGACAAAACTGAACTATGGCTGGCGCGAATCGGAGGTGCCTAATCCAGCAGTAAGATTACTGATGAAGAGGCGCTAGAAGGTATATTCAGTTTAGAATGAGCAAAACTTCTTCAAGACCTGTCATCTAATCAATACTTATATGAATGAAGCTTCCACATCTCCCCGGTCAATGTACATTGAACACGTGTATAACGATGTGAAAAGATCTAGCAACCACAATGCTGCCAGCTTTCGCGGCACACCAGTCTAGCTAGTAATTAGATTGGGAAATCTTCTTTTCTTTCGAAAGGGCATTGATACGATAGTATCTCTGCAACATGCAACAGTCCAATCATCACAGGTACCATGGGGCTCACGATCCAATACGACCCTACGATAGTGGCCAGACCAAAAAAGTAATTTGACGCCGATAGAGATAGGGTTCCAAGCGCAGCGCCGATAGGAATTTCCGTCTACTAGCACCCAATATCAAAGAAGGAGCATACTAGACAGAGTGGCCATATAATATCGTATCGTGGAGGTATCAGAGTCCCATTCGGCGGCGAAGGGTGTCAATCGGGGACCAGCTTAGATATAAAGGATGTATGTTATGATGATTCAGAACTTCAGCTATCGTATGAGTGCCACTTACTCCCCCTTCGATAGTTACTGTGATTTCAATCACGTCGCTACGATGGTCGCTTGTCTTGCTTGTTTGCTTCCTTGTGCCAACATCTACTTTCTCTAACGAAAAGAACGACAACTCTCGTAGCTCACTTCGGATCTCTTGGTCTTCCCGGATGTCGCTCATCAAGCGCCTCCTCATGTTCATCAAGCCAGTAGATCAATGAGGTATCGTTCAAGGAATCGGTACTCACGTGTTAGTGGGGGCTGGTGATAGGGTCCTGCATCCATTCGACAGTGGTGGGTTATGAGTCCATCCGTGGACTTTTTGTACCCAAAAGCGGATATGTGAAAAGGCCCGGGGAGGCCAAACTCTCCGGGTCGTAGGTAGAACCTCATCCACCTTGAATGACTCAGTGTAGCTGCCACGCGTATAGCGCGTGGGAACGGCCTCAACTGGTAGAGCAACACCCTTCAAACTGATAGCAAACATGGACAGTGGCACTCCTCATGGGTCACAGTGCCCAACAATCAGATCGGTTCTCAGGCAGGCGAGCAAGATTGGTACAGCGCCGAATGTGTCCAGGCAACTGTCCAGATGCGGCATACTCCCACCAAACAGCGCGCAACAGTGGCACGTACGCAAAGACTGATCCATACATCCGCCATGAATTCTCTTTCAACTGATACTCCGCTTGCTGGGGCCAATCACAAGAGCAATTGCACCGTCCGCAATCGCGTTGTATACTGCACTATTCCCCTTTCACTGCTCATGCACGTGCGTCCGCGGCGCGCGGTCGCGGCAAACCCAGGGTATATAAACCCCCCGCACAGTGGACCCAGACGACCTCTTCGAAATCTCTAACACGCTCTTCTTCTACCTTGAGCACTCTCCTATCCAGGGAGATCCTGCCACGAAGCTCTCAAGTTCATCCCCTCGTTGCAAACCCCCAATTCCTTTCCACGCACCGGCCCACCAGAAAGGCGATCACGCTTCCTGAGTGGAGCTGCACACCTGGCGACACGCATTTCTGGACCGCTGAAGAAACGCCACTTCTGTCGTACGACATCAACTTGTCACATACTTGCATCATGGCGCCGCGTCGCCACGATCGCGCCACCCCGCAGGTACTACGCCGTAGTGCCCGTATCGCGGCCAAGACGCGGACGAATGTGTCTGGTCATGTCCAGGAGCAGTCGACTGAGGACGAAACACAGGGACCAAAGTCCGTCGGTGGAGATGTCATACCTACCGTTGAAGTGTCTAACGACGAGGCCATGACTGCGGATCACCAACAGACCGTCAGCAATGCCACAAGCTCAGGGGAAGACGTATCGATGGAGGACGCCGGATCGGATGAAGATGAAGGGGCCGTTGCAGCTGACGAATCGACTCAAGACGAAGATTCTATTGGAGACGAAGAAGACGAACAGTCGGTTGAAGTAGAAGAGCTGTGAGTAATCTTGCGCGCCCGCCGCGCTAGAAAAGCCCTCTAACTTATAATACAGATCAAATCAGCCCCATGAGTCGAAGCGTTGCAGGTTCCTTGAACTCCCTCGCGAGCTGAGGGATGAAATCTACGGATACCTCGTGGGAAATAATCGCGACCCCAGACCTTTTATACCTTACAGGGCGGGATTACAGGTAAAGCCATTTCCGAGCAAAGCGCCAGATGGGTCAACTCAATTTTTCCTAGCCAATCGCCAGATTTTCGAAGAAGGCAAGGCTTTACTATACTCGCAACATTTTTTCGTGGTATTCTTGAAGGTTTATTGCAACACCTTCCACCCGCTCGTTTCTGAAGAATATAGTCACGGTTGCACAGGTTACCGTCCGCTTAGCTCTGGACGTTGGGATCTGTCTAGCATCACAAATTTGTGCCTCATTATCAACTACTTCGAGGATGATCGTGACGCGATGTGGGACAGCAAAAGTGATGATTCGAGCGATTCTGGAGTATGCTACTTCAACCAGTGGGAGTGCATGCTAGAGCTAAAGAAATTACGCAAGCTAAGGATTGCACTTAAGTTATACTGCTGGTTATCTAAGTATGAGGACTTTCCGGAGGACTTTCCGAATGACTTTCCTGGTCGCAATCCCCAAAGAATCCTTTGGTATCGCCAAGCAATGCGTAATCTGATCGCGGTAATCCCAAAACGTGTTCAGTCGATTGAATTTGGCTTGGACGACCTCGACTTCGGTGACCACGGTGACTACGAACATGACATGGTTCCTGGCAGCACACTGAGAGCAACCTTCGAAGAGTTCAAGCACCTTCAGGGCACCGACGCTGCTGCCATCTGTCCCGACGAAGACTAGGACGCCAACACTGAAAACCTGGCAGTCGACTGGAAGGGTCTTTCACGCCGCCCATCATGGCAGACAACAGTCAACGGCACCTTCGACCGACCGACATTCATGGAGAATTCCGAACAACCATGAGGAAACTATGGATACAGAATAAGATGTACGCTGGAGTGTGTGTGTGTTTGGGGGGGGGGGGGGGGGGGGGGCGAAACGAAAAAAAAAAAAAAAAAAAAAAAAAAAAAAACAAAAAACACAAAAAAAAAAAAAAAAAAAAAAAAAAAAAAAAAAACACACAAAAAAAAAAAAAAAAAAAAAAAAAAAAAAAAAAAAAAAAAAAAAAAAAAAAA